>JAYESA010000011.1:29143037-29668037 GCA_036927795.1 Iris macrosiphon
GGTCATAGTCGCAGTCGCACCCCCTCCCCCCCCCCCCCCCCCCCCCCCCTCCCCTACCCCGGGCCAGAGACTCGTTCTTTGTATTTCAAAGTTAGAGTAGTTGTCAAATTACAAATTTGGACTTTAAAACACAAATAGAATTGTTAATTTCAAATAAAAAAACACATTTTAATAATAAAATATATGTATAAAATATTTATATAATTGTGTAAGTCTTATTCGATTTTTGATTTTATATCGAAACCGAAATCTAAACCAAAATTAAACTAATTTTTTTTTTCAAACCAAAACGAATATTTTATTCGATTTGGTTGGTTTAATTCTCCCCAATACCGAACAATACTTACCTCTAGAATAGTCCAAGATTTGTGTCGAAATAACATGTGAATAGAATAGATAGATATGATGTCTATCTTAAGTTTTTGTATGCAATCCGACAACTTTTATCGACATTGGTTGTTGTAGGATTTGTTTGAATATATATATATATATATATATATATATATATATATATATATATATATATATATATATATATGTATATATATATATGGAATTATGATTTTATTCGAAAAAAGTAGCCATGATTACAAAGTAGGATGAACGGGAGGAAGATGTATCTGTCCCACTGTGAGACTCGTGTCACTAATTTACGTATTCATGTCCGATATACGCGTATAATACATGTATAGCTACATTATGTTTATTTGTTTACTTTATGCTTTATGTCATTCATGCATTATTTGGGTTATTTTTGCATTTTTTTTAGTTGTATGCTTTGGACTGTTGGTCCCTTGGTTTTCTTGTGTGTGGTGTGGATTGACCCAGGTGAGGGACATGGATCACGATCCAATGGCCTAGAATTTAACCCTTGGCTATGTAAGCCCCACCTTTCTCTTCCTTCACTTTTCTTTTCCTTTCCATCACTACCAGAATAAGTGAAATTAGCGACGTCCAGAGACGTCGCTAAATGACAAAAAAATGTCGCTAAATTTTTTTAGCGACGTTTCATTGAATTCGCGTGTAGCCTAGTCGCTGATAGAAAAAATATCTCAAAATATTGTTATAACGACGTTTACTAGCGACGTATTCGCGCCGCTAATATTTTTCATATTAGCGACGTTGCGCGACGCAACGTAGCTATATTAGCGACGTGTTGTGTATCGCGAAATGTTGCTAATATTTATCTATTTAGCGAAGTTTTGCAACACATTAAGCGATGTTCTGCTGACCAGGTAAATAATGCTATGTCAGCAATTTAGCGACATTTAGCGACATAATTAGCGACGTCCTGATACAATTAGCGACATATGTAGCGACGTATAGTAACATCGCTCAGCGTCGCTAAATGTCGCTAAATTATAAAAAAATTATTAAAAAATAGAATAAATGTATCCTTACAGTTTGTCATATATCCCTGTAATATATCACAGTTCATATAAATAGACAGACCCGGAGCAACCCTCCGTTGAATTTTCTGTGTTCGCCGACTGTCACGACTCGCACCCGGAATAAGGGCACGAGTAGTGAACGACGTCCAGCCTACGTCGCAACATCAGCGGTAGAACGATGTCTGGGTCAACCATACTATCTAAACATCTCATACAATATATATATATGGTACCTGTCAATGTTATCTCAACTCCAGACGGAGGAACAATATGGTATATGATAATGGTAAACAATACTCAATCACAGAATAAAACTAAAGGAGAATGAAAGCACGATATGGAATAAAAGAGAGAAAAATAAGAGTCACAATACATCCACAAGTCCAATCCATAAGTCTAGACATACCTCCCAAAACAATATATACATGCCATGAGTCTAGAAATGAGACTAATACAATATCCAAAATGTATAACTAATCCTATTGAGACACTGGCACTAGGTCCTCCTGCTCTAGGGGAGAATCCTCTAATGGCTCGCCGTCCTGTGGCCCGTAATAAGTGGGACACTGGTCCACAAGCCAATCATCTTAAAAATATATCCAATCAGGATTGGAACGAAGTACATACTTCTGAAAGCAGTTTCAAATACATGGTAGAACATATATGGCAAATAATAGAAGAGAATACAAGATAACTAGGAATAGGAAATGGAATGAACCTGAGTGAATATGTAATGTACTGGAATGACGAACATGCAATATGAATAACTGCAAATAAATAAAAATAGATAAAACTAGCTAATGTGCCACGGAGTACAAGTTCGTTATGTGATCGGTTTGGGTTGAACACAAATACAATATGGTAACTCGATTACACGTATGATATGTAATCGACATGTACATGAATACACTTGGGCTTGATCACATAACCAACTCCTACTCCCCCGTCCCCAACCAATACTCATGGATCCAATCACGACACATTACGAACATGAATATGGGCACACTGAACACGAGTAGTGTGTGAACACGAAGTACACGATAATCAATACTCGATACACACGATAAAATATATATGAATGAGTACCCGCTGAACACGGTAGGGGATAATATCCCATGACATGATCCATTTAGTACCAGTCCGTGTAGCCACTGTGTCGGAATCAACTAAATAATTCTAGAACATGCAATATATACACTATCATGAAATAAAAACTAACAGAGAGATGTACTCGCCTTTGGTCTGGAGCAAAAAGGGTTACTCGGTGTCCGAGCTGGTGTCACACAACCCTATAGAGGAATATCAAGTTAAATGGTATAAATAAGAGGAAATAGTTAAATGATGCACTAAAATACTTTCTAAATCATTTCTAGGTCATACACTAATTTCTAGGTTCAAACTAAACTAAGGTTATAGTCTATAATGGCCATTATCCTCTATATCAACATATGACATCACGTGGTGGTTGTGGACGTCTTCGAAGTTCTTCATCTCGTTCTCCCCCGACCACTCTATTTGTAGATATGGGAGGAACTAGTGAGGATGAAGTAATCATGATCAAGGATGACCTGGCATGATAATAGTCTACTTTATAATTAGTACAAGACACTCCATCATTGTCTCGTCCCTCTGTTATAACAACCGATGTTACGACGACACCTGCTGCTTCTACTGCAGCAAATACTTATCCCTATTTGATATTTTTGAATAATGGGAAGTGTTACCTTTCCTAGTTTTCAGGATCTTCCACTCCATCAGAGAGGCTTGCTGGGGAGCGACGAGAGGAGTTATGGACATATAGCTCTTCGTCTAGTAATTTTTTTAATTGTTAATTAATATTTTAAATTAGTCTTTGTTTGCCTTCAAATTACAATGCGAGGATGCCTCTAAGGAGGGCAGGAAAATATATATACACTTGACCACTTGGGACTATAAGTGTTATTTCCTTGTATTTTTGTAGTGTTCTTCTATAAATAAGTCTTAAATTCCAAATGTTTGCTTATATATCCATGGACTAGAAGTGTATATTTCCCTCCACTTTACTCTCATGTAAAGGAGAGAATCTTTTTGTTCTTAGCTTCTCTACAAAAAAAAATAAAAATCAAGATAATTGAGTTTCCAATTAAAAAATGTTGTTTCTTTGCTAGAAACTATAAAGAAAGAAAAAAACTTCATCGATGATAACATCCACGAAAAAAAAAAATATATAAGAGTGGGTGTTTTTTTAATTTTAAGAATCAATAATTGACCACATGATTTTTCATGTATTTGGATGGAAAATAAACCCCAAACGAATTTCCATTTTGCATATGTTGCTTTAAGATTTCCATCATTTTACATTCAGAATTTTAGGAACAATAATAGACGAGGCTACTCTTAGTTGTGGAAACGTCAGCCCCGTACTGATCACCAGCCCACATTCCCCACTGTGTTGTGGTCCAAATCTGTCAATTCCATTTCGTTCACGCGGGGGCACTCTTTAGATCCTCAAGCTCGTCCAGTTCCTTATCGAAGTCCATTGTGTCGAATAAAGATTCATGATTCTTTTGGGTTTGTGGTTGTGGCCATGTTTCTTTTCCATTCACCAAATGGTATTTTTGGGCCATGACGTTCGTCACGTTTTTATTTTGATTGGTAAGTTGTTGGAGTATCCCTTGTGTTTTGATCGTCTTGTGCAAAGTCTATGATAAAACACGTTCTTTATATTTATTCCACTTGACAAACTTTGTGACATGAAAAAGCTAAAAGCTGGAAAAAAAAAAAAATTTATAGTAGATATGACTCTTGTCATAAAGTGACGGCTCACTATGCCTATCTTGAGTGCCTTCGCATTACCTCGCCTTATTTAATAATGAATTATGTGTTTGATTGTAAGATAAAAATATATATAAAAAAAAAGTTTATAGAATTATTTTTTTAGGAAAAAAATTTCATAGAATTTTGAAAATTTTTAATGGAAAAAATAATTTGGTGTTTGATTGCCATTATTTTTCTTTCGGTTGGACAAGTTTCATTTTATAGCATTTTGGAGAAAAATATGAAAAATGATGATTTTTTGGAAAATAATTCCATGAAAAATATAAACTATCAAACATAAAGTGACGACTCATTTTTTTTTTTTTACCATTTGCAGACTTAAAAAAAGTAAAGATTAAAAAAATTAGTAATAAGAGCGTTCTCAAACTTTTTTTTAAAATTTTTTTCTTTCCAAAACTTGCTTACCAAGCTTTTTTATTTTATTTTAATTTTTTTGCCAACATTTTTAATTTTTTTAAAAGAAAACGAAAACTTTGATACTAATACATATATGTTACTGTTGTAATAATTGTGGTTGTAGTGAAGTGGTGAGACTTTATTTTGTGGTTGTGAAGACCATAGTTCAAATTCCTCCATTGATTTTTTTCTTTTTTTAAAACGTCCATAGTAAAGACGTTTTCATTTTTTAACTCTATTTTTATTATTACTTTTTCGGTTTTTTTCGTTTAAAGTAATAAAATATAATATAATTATAAAAAAAGGGAAAAGTTGGGGGTATTAGCAGACAGGGGGACCACTCGCCAGCTGACTTGGCGGGGCGCACTCCTCGAGAGGCCGCTCGCTAACTGAGTTGGCGGGACGCTGTCTACGAGAGACCGCTCGCCAACTCAGTTGGCGGGCCGCTCTCTTCTCTCCCCCTGACGCCTCGGTGACCCACCCACGACCGCTAGATTTTTGGAGATGGCTACCCACAATGACGGTCGTATTCCTGGCGGACCGACTACCCAGCTTATTATTAAGCAACGTGAAGACCACATTTCTAGTCAGATATTTACTGGCGAGGTAATTTTTGAAATTATAAGTTGTCAACTTTATTAATTTACACACAAAATATAATGCATATATTTTTTATAGTTATACGACCATGGTCTTGGTTTACGAACCCGGATCCATGTACATTGGCGGGCCGAAAGAAATTATCGTACGTGAGAGCTAAATTCGGTCCAAAAGGCTTTGGTGGAATCCTTTGGATTCCACTATATAGATGACCGTGTTAGATATTTAATCCACGATCTTCATTTAGTTGTAAGCCTTGCGGAGCGTTGGTGGCCCGAATGAAACACTTTCCAACTCCCATTCGGCGAGATGACGATCACCCTTTTTGATGTGGCGAATATACTAGGGTTACCTATTAAAGGTAACGCTATATATTTTGATCCGCACTTAAAGGGATCTGATCTGATCAGGAGGTATCTCGGTGTTAGCCCTCCATCAGGTCTAAAAGACGGCAATTTTGTGAAATTTACATGGCTCCGTGGCAACTTTATGGACCTACATCAAACTATTGATGGGGTGGTTGATGTAGATAAAATGCGGGCATGTATTTTTATTAGTAAATTTGTTTATGACTTAATTTAGTGGTGCAATTATATATAACACTTAATATATCCAGGTCATTCGTTGCACCAGAGCGTATCTGCTCTGTTTATGTGGTGCAATTCTATTTCCCGAAAATACTGCAGGATAAAAATTATCAATACTAATATTGCAATATCTACAAACAAAACATGCATGTATACATGGTATATAAGTATGGTATCATCTAAAATATGTATAAGATCTGTCAGTTATATTAACAATATAGGTTCTACTTGTTGCCCGGTCTATTATTTCAAACTTATAACTATCAATAGCTAATATTTCTAGGTGGTTCTTCTCTTTGATAATAGAAGCCATATTTTTTAACATCTTCGGACAATAATCTGTGTCTATATTTTCTGCAAACTTTCTACGATTGTCATGAAGTGTAATAATCTTGTCTCTAATACCATCAAAAAGTATTGTTATTGGCTTATCTCGTAATTTCTTAATCCAGCTATTGAAACATTCAACAAGATTAGAAGTGTTAATATCTAATCTAGGACAAGTAGCATACGCTGTTATCCAATGTTCAAATCGACAACTTTTATCGTTTACACCAATAAGCCAATCGTACAATATTATGTTCTCGGCTTTAATTATATCAAACACACTCTCTGCATCCGTTTTATTATATGATCTAGCAAGCGAGTCTAACAAGCGTTGAAATACTTGTTCTTTTGTAACTTTTTTCATGTTTTGTTCAAAATGTTGAATACAAAAAAAATGAGGAGATACAGGAAAAATAGCACGAACAACATTTATTAATCCCTTTTGCTTGTCAGATATAAATGAAATTGTACTCCAATCATTAAAACAACTTTCAAAAGATATTTTAAGAGAATTTAAAAACTAAGACCAAGAATCACTATTCTCACATTCAGCAACAACATAAGCTATAGGATATAATTGATAGTTAGGATCGTGAGCACAAGCAATAAATAAGATACCTTGATATTTAGACGAAAGAAATGTAGCATCAGTACTAATAATTGGTAAACATCCACTTAAAAATCTATCAATACATGACTTAAAACAAATAAAAATTCGTTGGAAGCAATTATTTTCGGCAGTTTTAATAAAACATGTACTACCTGGATTTGTCTCCATAATTCTATAACAATACTCCTCAAGACTAGCGTATGCCTCATCATAACTACCATTAATTTTAGCTAATGCTGTCTCTCGGGCTCTCCATGCTTTGGAATAACTAACTTGTATACGGTGCTCCCTATATATATCTTTAACAATTTGTGATGGACAGTATGACTGGTTATCTCTAATAATGTCAATTATCATGGTCTTAATCCATGAAGCGCTAGCTAGTCGATGACGTCCTGTACTAAGTCTTCCTAAACAAGAATGACGATTTTCTAATGTACTAACTTTAACTATATCGCCATTTCCAATAGATTTGACATATACTCTCCAATTACAATTCGGTTGATCACAACTATATATAATTCCACGAGCATTATTCATAACACTAGCCGAACAACTAAAATTATATTTAATTGCTAAATTACTTATAAAGCTTCTAAAGTGAGAACGACTAGGAAATGATTGTCCCTTAAATAATTCATCAGTGATAGCTTTTACAACATCATCATCTATCGTATAATCTACATTTTCAACTAAATCATTGTAGAAGCATGAAAAATACGCTGGCAAAAGCTACGCGGCGTATTGATACAGAGCAGCGCAAACAAAGGCCTTCAGTGCCATCAGGCGTAAGAGCTCAAGGGTGCAGCGCGTCCAAAATTGCTTCGGCGTAGACGGGACCCCCCCCATCGCCTCCAGGGCGTAAAAACTCAGCCGCTCTCAAAGCAGCGTTAAAATAGCGTACGAGGAACGCTTCGTCTTCCCCGAAATGAACCTGTCAAATCACGCAGTGAACCTGGCCTCTGACTCCTGACAAAAAGTGCTGCACGGCGACCCAGACGACGGCTGGAAACAGGCACAAACCCCTCGGGACGCACACCACAGTATGATGGCGGATCCCTGCATTTAATGCAGAGGATTGGGTTAAGATACCACCGAACCGTCGTTTACTGACGTCCCCTCAGCATAAACCGCTCTTTTTCGCACAGAGGGATACGCTGCATTGTTTTACACAGGCAGGCATAAGCCGGTTTACGCTCCGCAGTAGACAAACCGCCTGCCACGTCAAAAGCTGTACATCGTACGGGGCTCGAGGCACGTCTCTACGTCTAATTGCACGGAGCGGTGACAGGTTCAGTCAAGGCACGTCTCTGCAACGGATGAACAGAAGGGCTGCAGACCTTCGAAACACGTCTTCGCATTTAATGCACAGGATGATGGCAAATCTCTGTAGAAGATTTGATTACATCTTCGAAAGCCGTGATTCCGGCTAAGACGTCCCCGTCAGCACTCGGGCACGGTACGCAGCGGCTTCTACGCCCATTCAAGACCTGTGCCCCTTCGGCTCTCAACGCCTCTCTGGCTCCTACGCCTATCCGGCTTCAACGCCTCTCCGGCTCCTACGCCTACCCGGCTTCAACGTCTCTCCGGCTTCTATGCCTATCCGGCTTCTACGCCTATCCGGCTTCTACGCCTATTCGGCTTCTATGCCTATCTGGCCTCTGTGCCAGGGTGACAGTCATTTGGCTTCTACGCCAACCGTTTCTACACACGGGATACCTACCTGCGTGGCTCTTACGCCGTGATCTTCGTAGCAATAGTACGCGTTGTGTTCCCTTAGTTGGACCCGCGTCATACGCTCATTCAAAAGATCATCCATACGCAGGCATTGGTTACTTTAACCGTTGTGTAAAAGGGTGTTGTACTTCCCACTCCTCGGTTTTTACACCGACAGAGTGGTCACTGTCACCAAAACTCTATAAATAGAGACCCCTATCAATGGGGAAAAAAAGAGAGGAAAAAAAAGAATTATCATCCAGGAGAGAATTATCGTCCAAGGAGAGAGAGAGAGAGAGGGAGAGAGCCCGGAGAGCAGGCAAAGAGCAGGGATCGACGACCTTGGCCTCGTGCGTCCAACCTCTTCTGCAACCTTCGAAGCTGCTACCTGTCTTCCACGGCACTTCTTCAACATCGTGTGGTCCAAGGGCTAAAGTGATCGACCGCAGATCAGACACCTATAGCAATTTATACCCAGATTAAATAAATTGTACTCCCACATCCTCGTATAGGATTACATTGTACAAGTTTGTTTGTAAACAGAAGGGCGCGGGTTTCGCATAAACCCCGTCATTGAAATACAATTTCATTCCTTTCGTTTAATACCACAAACAAGATGGCGACTCTGCTGGGGACATCTTTCTCTTCTGACGAGGAAGTAATTGCTCAATACGATACGGTATCCGTAGGAACCGTGAAGAAGACGCTGGTCGTTCATTTCGACCAGTCAGCCTACGAAGACATGCTTCGAGCCGGGGGTAGCTCTCGCCCTCTCTCCGTCCAGGACAACAGGAAGCTGCGCAATGTGTGGATGCCCAAGACATCCTCTACTATTCCTGTGGACTCTCCGATCTCTTCGGACTCTCCGATCTCTCCGATCTCTCCGGACTCTCCGATCTCTCCGATCTCTTCGGCCAACGAGGTTGTAGCGACGCTCCCTCCGTGCCCCGTACGTAAAATTCAGTCTCCCGCTACGCGCGGTACAGACAAAACTTCGGGCGAAGCCTTAGCGCTAACCCCGAAGAATCTACTGCGCTTTACGCGTAGGAAACAGTCTCCCGCTACGCGCGGTAAAGAAAAAACTTCGAGTGAAGCCTCAGCGCTAACCCAGAAGCCTTCACTGCGCTTTACGCGTAGAAATCTGTCTCCCGCTCCGTGCGGTACAGACAGAACTTCCGATGGTGCCTCGGCGCCAAGACGGAAGAACAGATCTCGCTCCACGCGCAAGACATCATCTGACCTCTACGATAAACCAGATGAGCGCTGTGATCTCCGCGAAGGAAAGCAAGCGGCAGGCTACTTAACCTCTCGGCCTTCACGCCAGCGAAGGAACAGAATGCCTACCCTCCGGATCACGCGAGAAACCAATGGCCGACTAAGGGCCTCTCCGGAAACTCCTCCTGACCTACTCAAATATCTAGTCCAGAAGCGTAAAGAGAGGGGACCTTCCAAAATGTCTATTATGCCTCCTAGCGAGCATCATTGTAATAGCCACAAGGTTGTGATTAATTGCTGCTGTCCCAAAACAAAATGATCGGTCTTCGACCGATTGGGCTACTCTCTGTCTTTCCAGGGAGAGGAACCCGCGCATGCGCCTGTAAACATGGCCTCACACCTGCGTAGAGGAGGGTCGAGTTCAAGACGTCATCCCTCCAAGCCCCCGGGCCGAAGGAGGTTCAGTGACACTGAAGCCGGAGTATTCCAGAACACTCGCGCAAAGTCACTCCTGATCAGCTCGTCATCTACCGAGCATATTCTCTTAGCGAGCCCTGCTCCAACAATGTGGCAGAATACAACGCTCTGTTAATCGGGCTCCGAGCCGCCAAAGAGCTGGGGGTCGAATCCCTGGAAGCTTTCGGTGACTCTCTGCTTATCGTCAATCAAGTCAGAGGGATATATGAAGTCCGGAATCCAGACCTCATCCCCTACCACCAAGCAACGGTCGAGATAGCCATGGCCTTCAAAGGATTCTTCCTGGAGCATGTACCTCGGTCTCAGAATCTGGAAGCCGATGTCCTGGCCAGTCTAGCCGCAGACTTAGCCACTCCTATAAGAAGGCAGGATTCGGTAATCCTTCTTAACAGAGACTTATTCTGTGCGAAGAACAACCTTCACATAGGACGCAGCCATGCTGTGAACACAGATCTCCCCGGAAAAGACTGGAGAAGTCCCTTCATAGATTTCGTCGCATATGGAATATTGCCGGAGGACCCCAAAGGAGCAGTGTCCATCAAGCGACGATCATTACGCTTCTATTACGATGCATCTGCACAATGCCTATATCGCCGGACCTACGACGGATTACTGTTAAGATGTCTTTCTAACGACGAAGCACAACAGATTATCCGGGAAGCTCACGACGGCGTATGCGGAGCACACCAACCCGGTCCTAAGCTACAGGATCGCATCAGGAGAATGGGCTATTATTGGCCTACTATGATCACAGATACGATACGGTATGCAAGACAATGCAGAGCCTGTCAGATTCACGCAGACTTCATACACCGACCATCTGAGCATCTGCATCCTACAGTTGCATCCTGGCCTTTCGAAGCATGGGGTATGGACGTCATTGGTCCCATTCACCCGTCTTCTTCCCGAGGTCACCAGTTCATACTGGCCATCACGGACTACTTCTCCAAATGGGCAGAGGCAATCCCCCTTGCTGAGGTAAAGGCGTCTAATGTGATCAGCTTCATCAAGCATCACGTCATTTATCGCTTCGGGGTCCCCCGAAGGATAATCCATGACAACGGGCCCCAGTTCATCAGCCGAGCGTTTCATCGATTTTGCGATAAAAATTGAATACACAATATCGCCTCTACGGCTTACTATCCAGCTGCTAATGGTTTGGCGGAAGCTTTCAACAAAACCATTATCAAACTCTTAAAAAATTTCGTCTCTTCAAACAAAAGAGATTGGAACGAAAAGCTGGACGAATGTCTCTGGCATACCGCACAACGGTACAAACGCCGACAGGCTGTACCCCATTCTCACTGGTATACGGGAGCGAGGCAGTTCTTCCCATTGAAATCCAGATCCCGTTGCTCAGGATAGCCGTGGCTAACGAGCTGACTCAAGAAAAGAATGACCTGTTAAGGCTTCAGGAGCTAGAAGGATTAGACGAGAAACGCCTCCAAGCTCAACAGCGCATCGCGCTCTACCAAGCACGCATTTCCAGAGCTTTTAATCGTAAAGTAAAGGAAAGGGTGTTCAAAGTCGGCGAGCTAGTTTTAGCCGTAAGAAGGCCGATGATTCTTACTCACAGGAGTAAAGGCAAATTCCAGCCCAAGTGGGAAGGCCCTTATGTGATCGAGACAACATTCTCGAACGGAGCCTACAGACTAGCCCAGCCCAATGGAGACCTATTAATGGCTCCTATCAACGGCAAATTCCTGAAGAAGTACTACGCCTAATCTCCTCCACTCAGGAGGAATACGGCGAGATTCTCGTAATCCGACGAAACTACTTCAAAGAAGAAACTAGTATAGGCCCACAAATCAGTCATGTCCATATCACCTCTGAACTGTATTTCCTTGGAGAATCTGCCATGTCCATATCACCTCTGAACAGGCTTTCCAAGATTCTGACCATCGATTATCACCTCTGATATCGATCGTCACTTCAACTAACACCCGTACTAAATCTAAGTACGCCAGTGGTGTTAGGTCCACAAAATCTGCTACGTCCATATTACCTCTAGCAGGGCTTGTCCTCAAACCTATTACTTGCACCTAGGTGCGCAAAAAGCAATAGGCCCACAAATCAGTCATGTCCATATCACCTCTGAACTGTATTTCCTTGGAGAATCTGCCATGTCCATATCACCTCTGAACAGGCTTTCCAAGATTCTGACCATCGATTATCACCTCTGATATTGATCGTCACTTCAACTAACACCCGTACTAAATCTAAGTACGCCAGTGGTGTTAGGTCCACAAAATCTGCTACGTCCATATTACCTCTAGCAGGGCTTGTCCTCAAACCTATTACTTGTACCTAGGTGCGCAAAAAGCAATAGGCCCACAAATCAGTCATGTCCATATCACCTCTGAACTGTATTTCCTTGGAGAATCTGCCATGTCCATATCACCTCTGAACAGGCTTTCCAAGATTCTGACCATCGATTATCACCTCTGATATCGATCGTCACTTCAACTAACACCCGTACTAAATCTAAGTACGCCAGTGGTGTTAGGTCCATAAAATCTGCTACGTCCATATTACCTCTAGCAGGGCTTGTCCTCAAACCTATTACTTGCACCTAGGTGCGCAAAAAGCAATAGGCCCACAAATCAGTCATGTCCATATCACCTCTGAACTGTATTTCCTTGGAGAATCTGCCATGTCCATATCACCTCTGAACAGGCTTTCCAAGATTCTGACCATCGATTATCACCTCTGATATCGATCGTCACTTCAACTAACACCCGTACTAAATCTAAGTACGCCAGTGGTGTTAGGTCCACAAAATCTGCTACGTCTATATTACCTCTAGCAGGGCTTGTCCTCAAACCTATTACTTGTACCTAGGTGCGCAAAAAAGCAATAGGCCCACAAATCAGTCATGTCCATATCATCTCTGAACTGTATTTTCTTGGAGAATCTGCCATATCCATATCACCTCTGAACAGGCTTTCCAAGATTCTGACCATCGATTATCACCTCTGATATCGATCGTCACTTCAACTAACACCCGTACTAAATCTAAGTACGCCAGTGGTGTTAGGTCCACAAAATCTGCTACGTCCATATTACCTCTAGCAGGGCTTGTCCTCAAACCTATTACTTGCACCTAGGTGCGCAAAAAGCAATAGAGCCACAAATCAGTCATGTCCATATCACCTCTGAACTGTATTTCCTTGGAGAATCTGCCATGTCCATATCACCTCTGTACAGGCTTTCCAAGATTCTGACCATCGATTATCACCTCTGATATCGATCGTCACTTCAACTAACACCCGTACTAAATCTAAGTACGCCAGTGGTGTTAGGTCCACGAAATCTGCTACGTCCATATTACCTCTAGCAGGGCTTGTCCTCAAACCTATTTACTTGCACCTAGGTGCGCAACAAGTAATAGGCCCACAAAACAGCTATGTCCATATTACCTCTGAGCTGTAAACTCTAGTAAAGCCTATCACGTTTATCTCACCTTTGATAGTACTTTACCTACAAAAACTTGGCCAAAGCACGTTCTATCATGTCCGTATGACCTCTGGATAGACGTGCCCTGCTGAAGTTTACCGAGAGTTTATCACGTCCATACTACCTCTGATACCACTCTCGCCCTAACCTGTCATTTACATTCCGAAATGATGGGTCCAAAGTTAGGAAAAAGTTTCTTTTTATTCCCAAGAAAGAACAAAATTACATCTGGGAAAGCAAAAAAAAAAAAAGAGTACATCATTACGGCAGAGCAGTCATGTTACGGATCTGCCGCGCTAGCACGACCATCCTCTCGTCCCTAATGGCCAGAGCATCAGCACGGGCCCGCTCCAGCAGTGCCTCATTGTCACTCGAATGGGACAGCTCGGCTATCGTCTGACGCACCCCCGCACAGGCACCTTCCGCGTGATCCAGATCCCGCCGCGCTGTGCTCAGTCGACCGGCCACCACATCCAAGCCTGCCAACGACTGGGAAGCCCACTCTTCTGCCTGAGCGAGTTTCTCCCTCAACCTGTGAATCCTCGCTACATTCTCTTCGTTCTCGGATTGGCACATTGTCTGGAGGGCGAGGATCTCATCCACGACGGCTTTCCTCTGAATCGCCTCCAGCTGGCGAGTTCGAAGGAGTTCCTTCAGGTCTTCCATCCGTTTGGCAAGATGCGCAGTCATAAGACCGTATCTGGTCTGGGCCTCAGCATCAAGACTGCCCTGAGCCAACCGCAAATACTCATTAATGGGTTGTTCTAAACCATTAACCATCGCCTCCAGGGCATCGGCTCCCCCGGAATCGCCGAACTCCCTGACAACCCCGATCGAGAACTGGGCAGTTCTCTTCAGGCGCTCGAAATCCAGACTCTTCGCCAACACCATTGATATCATCGCTCCCAAACCGGTGTAAAAGAGGCTGGTATGTTGCTCAGTCAGCGCAACTAAATCCGACTGAACGCCAGGAGAGACCGCGATATCAGCGAGTCCCCCACCAGAGACGATTGCAGACGAGGTAGCCACAGCTGCCGCCTCGACGGTTGGTGCGACCGAAGGCAAGGCCACGGTGACAGGCTCATCCTCCTCTCGAGGCGACGAAACCACTCCGGGCGAGCTAGCCCCCGAAGGTGTTTCCTCCTCAGGATCAGGTGCCTCCGTATCACCACCAGGGGCCGGAGCAGAGCCGGAAGGCGGCTCACGCTACACTCCCCGTGGGCTCCATCCCCTGAGAAGAAAGAACCCGAAAGTCGACATCAGTACAACGGTAACCTTTCTAAAAGGAGACATGAAAAACGACATTTACCCGGGGCCAATGGTATATATGGCGCATCTGCAGCCGAGGCAGCTAAACCTCGCTCTAAGGACGCAATGCGAACTATCATACCTGGGGAAGGAGGTGGACCAACTGACATCGCCCGGAATTCCTCCAAGTCTCCACCAAGACGCGGTCGAGGTTCGTCAACTGGAATCTCGCTAGGCACAGCAGGAGCTTTATCCGTTGCGGGTCCAGGAAAGGATCCTCCCATCTGCCATGGCCACCTAGGCGATCTCGTTCCACTACCCAGAGCAGTAGCTACAGCAGCGACCCCTAGCGAAAATCCTCCGGCACCGCCAATCGAAACCATAGAGGGTCCCTCTCTAAAAGGCGAGGAATCTCCAGCCAAAGACTCATCCCCGACATGGGGAGATGTAGGCCCACTCCCGGTAGCTTCAACACCAAGAATGCAGAAATGACGAGCAACTGTCTCCTTCCCCCTCTTACGAACAGAAGCCTCCTTAGGAGCAGGCGCCCTTCGCTTCTGAGGAACTACCAAAGCCCCCGCAGGCGGAGGCACTTCACACCCCGGCATCGACTCCAGGGGTTCATCCGGGGTATCAAACTCCTCACCCTCATCGGGAGAAACCGAGGGAACTTCAACTCCTCCCCCGGCAATGGGAGAGGACACCCTAAGACTTCCGCGTATGTCGAAATTGCGGTGGAAGATGTTGATCGCCACGTAAAACTGGGCGTAAGAATGAAGGATGCGCAGCTCCGTAGAGGGGGTGACATCCGGCACGACGAAGGCTGCTCCAGTACAACCCGTGGTAAAATACCGCTATCCTCTGGCTCCATCAATGAGCCCGCCTCTGGACCTGAAGCTGGTGACGGCATTGCCCACGTGCAGCTGGCCGTACCCAAATTGCCTGGCGAACCGACTAGGAAAATAAGGCTCGAAGAAGCAATGGTCTTCACTCCTGTACAGGAGATGGGAGGGTCTAATGCAGACCAGCCAATTAAAAGCCTCCGGAGAAAGATCGGTCTTCTCTCTACCCGAGTCCTCAAGCCTCATCCCTAATTGATGGCGATCTACGGGAGGGAGAGTACAGAGGAGCTTCCAGCCATGGCTGAGATTCAATGCCAGCCGACAATCTAGAACGGTGTCCACGTTCCAGGGAGAATCCTTGTAGTTCAATAAGAAATTTCCCCCTGAGCTGCTACCAGAGCCAGGAGACATCACCCGGGGATTGTGGAGAATTAACCAACCCATCAGATACAGGTATGGTAATTCCACCCTGGGAAAACTCTCACGCCGGGCTTCATCAGCAAGCAACCCATCGGTCAGAGCTCTCAAGCCCGCTTGTATACGGCATACCATGGCAGGAAGCAAGCCCAGTCTTGCCCCGAACACCAGGCGCACTGCCGGCCACAAGATGTTCCGGTGAATGCGGTCCGCGGACGCAGTACCAGGCACTACTACTCGACGCAGCCATAACGAGAGGAAACCAGCCAGCTGGGCTTCCTTGGATAGAGACCCGCGACAGCACCTCAGGTAACTACGGGCCGTAGTACCTTCGGGGTACTTTCCTACCCTCTCAACGAGGATCTGGTCCGAAGCTTTGGCCTCCTCCATAAGGCCATCCATGACCTGGGCACTAAGCATGCCCAAACAGTTCACGGGCTCATTCTTGCCCCCCGAAACTTTCTCCAACCTGGCAGCTCTAGCTCGATGGAAGAAAAGGTAGGACATCCACTTGGTAGTGTAGGCCAAACCAGAGGGCTTGTTGTAAAAAGCGGTACAGGCGAGATATTGGCACATCAGCTCCTGATACACATCCGCCACCTGAGGGTCCGAATCCTCCAACTCCCGGTTGGTGGGAACATACTCTTCATACGGGGTATCACCCATCGGCAGCCTCGAGACAACCGCCATCTCATGAAGGGCCAATCCCAACTCCCCCAGTGGAGTGGCGAAGGTCCCAGTGAGCGAAACGTATCGCTCCATCAGTGCCAAGAATAAATTAGGGTTGGGAGGCAACCCGATGCTCGTCGCGCTCACAGCGGCATACAGCCCAATGCCCTCTAGCTCTTGCCGAAAGCGCTTCAAGGCCCAGTTAACTAGGCTGGTCCATCGGAGGTTTGCTGGGGTGACCCACCCATTACACCGAGGATTCTCCTTGGGGTACACCCTACCTCGTCCTATGAAGCTGTTGCAGAAAGTCGACAGTTGGACCGGCTGGATCACAGAGCTGTCTTCGCTCGGGACGCCACTCTGGTACAATCCCCGGAACAACGTCACAGGACCAGAAGGACGACTGACAAACGATCCCTGGTCAGCTCCTTTCTGATGAAAGATCTTCCCCGGCTTGCCATGAAGATCGGGAGTCAACGTCCACGACATCTTTCTGGGATGAGTGGCATGGAAGAAAGCCGAGATGGGATAATCCCTCGGCATCGTCGGCAGGTACAGAACCAAGCTCTCGACAGCAAAGACCCAAGGTTCCCTCTTAGGCTTCGTCTGGGACCGCTTGTCGATCATGTCCCCGAAAAAGAAAGCCGGCTTTACGTACCGCTCTCCGTCTACATACGTCAGGGGCTCCCCATTGATCATACTCGGTAGTGCCCGCTCGCCCTGAGCCGCCAACAAAAATCCCCTTCCCTCAGGATACTGGGATCCGAAGAGGGGAAATGCCACGTGGGACAAGTCCTCCAGGTAGTTCGAGTGCAGCATCCCGGCGGAGGAACCCATCACCTCGGTCAGCGGAGACTCACCCAGGTTAACTACAAAGGTGCAAAGAAAGTATGTCATTACAAAAATCTTGCACAAACATACAAAACCAAAGAAACGACAAACTGTGCTCTACGCCAGGATTGTACGAATTTGGTTATTATACGCCGGGAGTCCCCTCCGCAAACGTAAAATGCTTATTTTACGACATACGCCAGTTTTCGGTAGCCAGAGCTTTTACGCTCGGAACTACGAAAATATGGCGCCTTTACGCTAGCACACGAGAAATGTGGGCGTAAAAGATGAAAACGCCTCCGTGCATCATCTTCCTCAGAAGAGGCTATCAGCACAGAAGCCGACCTAGCGCAGTCACGTTCAACGTGTGCGAAGGATTTTTGTTATTCTTGTCACCCCAAAGGATCTACCTCTCAGACCGGGTGCGCTGCCCGTCGGCGGGATACTTCCGGAAGGAAGTCCACCTTGCCCGACCGAAGACTCCCTCGCTGGGGCAGTGGGAGAAGAAGAAGAACCTATGCTCTTTCCCTTAGCGGAGGAGGTTTATTTCGTCGCCATTTCTGAAAGCTCGAAGTGCTCAGAGAAGGAATGAAGGAGAAAAGCTCGAACAATCAAGAACTCTCGTTCGCAGAAGACGGATGAAAAGTTTCTCTCTCCAAAGCTTGGGATATATATAGAGTCCGGATCGACTCCTCGAATCCTCGGACGGACTCCTCGAGACCCTAACCAAGTCTCGCATTAATAGTCGGATATGATTGGGTGCTACGTCAAACCACTACCCTCGAAAGACGGACGGTCAGCGAATTCGAAAAATTCTTCGCGCAAGACAGTTCAGCAGTTCTACGCTAAAGGAGCTTTCTACGCTCGACAGCAACAGATCTACGATTTTATGCTCGCAAGCTACAAGTCTATAGTTTTTCTCGCCCGGATGCCTTTGTGCTCGGTAGCTTTTACGCTCGAGAGGCGACAAACCTACGGCTTTACGCTCAGCAGATACCAAATCGATGATCTCACGCTCGGTGGCGCTCAGTTTACGCTCAGAAGCAACAGATCCGCAGAACTTCACGCTCGAAGAAATTCTCTTTTCAGGAGCTACAGATCCACAAGTCCTACGCTAAAGGAGCTTTCTACACTCAACAGCAACGATTCTACGGCTTTACGTTCAAGCAGCTATAAGTCTATGGTTTTTCTCGCCCGGATGCCTTTGTGCTCGGTAGCTTTTACGCTCGAGAGGCGACAAAACTACGACTTCACACTCAGGAACCACAAGTCTACGACTTCGCGCTCAACGATATTTTACGCCCAGACGCTACAGGCTGAGGATTTCGCACTCCGTAACTTTCCGCTTATCCAAAACAGTCCCCGACCCGGTCAAGTGCAAAGAGTTCACACAGAAGATACTCGTTCTTGACCCCAAGTACCCGAAACGGACAGAGTACAACCATTAAGAAATTACTCTTTTCGGGTCCCAAAATTGGAGGTTCATCCGGACTCCAGTCTGAACATCTCGTCTGTCAAAGATGACAAAGCTCAGCCAGAATCCTCGACCCTGTTTCAAGGGAGTTCCGAGAGATCATTCTTGAAGACGAAGACTGAACAAAGTTCTGCTCATCAGAAGCAGCAGTTCAGAACTCTACGCGGTTCCTTAGCCCTAGCAACAGGACAGTTCTAAGTGTTCAAAATGCTAAAGCAGCGCTCTATGCACTATCCGCTGCACGTAAAGAACAGGACAGAACCTAGTGCTCTCTATACAGGGTCGCATAAAGTATCAGACGTGTCGAAGCTGCACACATTCAGACTTCACAGCAACGTATGGCAAGTGATCATATGAAGAAAAGACGACTTTATTGAAGATTAAGATCATGATTACATATGAGGGAAACCCTGTCTACAGGGGTTTTTCTCTACTTTTCATGATTACATATGAGGGAAACTCCGTCTACAAAAGACTCCCTCGTCGTCTGAAGATCGCACCGAGAGGCTGTTCTGACAGGTTCTCACGTCGGTGAAGGTCTTCCTCTTCTTCTAAGAAGGTGATCACCGGCGGACACGACAGAGTTGGGGCTTGCATAGATTTTGCAGATCCCCTACTCCGTGCACCGCTCAAACCGGGACAGCACGAGTCTGTCTGACTCTCGTCACCGGAGGTAAGAGGAGAAGGCGCCAGTTATAGGCAGCACGGTCAAGAATGACAGTTCCTCTCGCCAGACGCAACGCCATACAAAGTTGCTGATTATCCCGAGCAAGGGAGGCTAAGATATCCTTCCATGATCCATCGCTGCAGTGGACACTTGCTCGAAGACACCGTTTTTTTTGGCTCCCAACATGCTGGAAGAACATGATCTCCTTCTTCCTCAGATCGACCCGACGAACTCCGACGATCATTTTAGCATGGTGATGGGAATATGGGGAAACAGGTTAACCCCCCGCCTTTTTATAGGCAAAAGAGATCACAGCGGTCCCCAATAAATCCGCCATAAAGGTCGCACCGACCGTTTCAACGCTCCATTCAGAAATGTTTCGAGTCACGAGGGGCCATTCATGCTTCATTCAAAGCGTTTCAAATTCCAAAGGATTTTAAAAGCTTTGAAGGGGGTCTTGTAGAAGCATGAAAAATACGCTGGCAAAAGCTACGCGGCGTATTGATACAGAGTAGCGCAAACAAAGGCCTTCAGTGCCATCAGGCGTAAGAGCTCATGGGTGCAGCGCGTCCAAAACCGCTTCAGCGTAGACGGGACCCCCCCATCGTCTCCAGGGCGTAAAAACTCAGCCGCTCTCAAAGCAGCGTTAAAATAGCGTACGAGGAACGCTTTGTCTTCCCCGAAATGAACCTGTCAAATCATGCAGTGAACCTGGCCTCTGACTCCTGACAAAAAGTGCTGCACGGCGACCCAGACGACGGCTGGAAACAGGCACAGACCCCTCGGGACGTACACCACAGTATGTCACGCCCCAGTCCCAAAATGCCGAGGGACTGAGCACGTGAGCAATGGCCAACAGCACGCACCGATGGACAACCCAATTTAATGGATCCATCAGGGCATGCTTAAGCTGTAGTCTAATATGAATTAGGGCAATTGTTACAAGTCACGGGTTATTCTATTCTCATCCACAACAGATAATCACAGATTAAAAGACAGAGTAATGCAAAGAGAAATAACTGTCAAATCTCAATAAATTTCTCGGGAAACAATCCGAGAGTATGTCTGGTACAACAATGCAAATAGACAGGAAATAATCAACTGGAATAGAAATAACTGACTACATACGGCCAATGCTCAGGAGAAGTCCTCTGGTACGATCTCGTCCTCGGGTCCTGGTACAGCTCCTAGAAGTGCTCCTGTACGGTGTAGCTCTGGATGGATCTCTCCTGCTATACCTGGGGACATAGTCCATTCCAGGTCCTCAGGGGACATAGCAAGGTACAGAAAATACAAGCCAAAATAAATGCAGTGCAGGAATTAAATAAGCAATAGGGCAAACTATGTAACCAGCTAAGTGAGATGCAATATGAGAGCAGCACGAGAAACTCAGGCTGAAACTACTACAAGCTCTGTGTCGGGGAGCCGGTAGCAGTGATATCATGTGGTTGTCTATCTCGTAGTGAGACTAAGACGCCGGCATAATATATATAATATCAACCTGTAGCCTGTGTGTCTCTCCCCACCCAATGTAATCACGCATATCATGACCATAATGTCTCATGTCCATGTCAGCGGGATTATAGCTAATGCAACAAGTCATACTGTCTATAAAGTATCTCTGTCAAGTCCTGTAACCTATACAGAATCACCATGAATGTCTCAGGAAGACTCTGTCTCATGAATAGTGTCAAGTGTCCTGGGTTCTGGAGTACTTGATAAGACAAGTACGAGCATTATCGGGTCTCGATAACCATGCCTATGTGATGTTACACAACTCCGCGTACGGAGTTGGCACCCGACTATGATCGGACACTAAGCACGTCACCCGTTTCCTAGGTT
Source organism: Iris macrosiphon (assembly GCA_036927795.1). Taxonomy (NCBI): domain Eukaryota; kingdom Viridiplantae; phylum Streptophyta; class Magnoliopsida; order Asparagales; family Iridaceae; genus Iris; species Iris macrosiphon. Next base: position 29,164,620 of record JAYESA010000011.1, read on the forward strand.
AAGCAGTTTGGAACAAGTTACATTTAATGAAATCAAGTAAGCTACTATGTCAAGAATTACTGAGATTTGGCAAGCTTTACTTGCCCACTAATGTATAAACAAGTCAAGGAAAATAAGTAGCAAGCTGCAGAGTTTGGCAAGGTACACTTGCATGTGTTTCCGGCTCTGTTTACGGCTCTGACTTCGGCGGAAATTGCAGACGGTACTCCGGTTGCTGAAACAAACATCACCATCAGATCCAGAAAATATCAATCAGCTAGAAACGCCTGTCCTTGGGTCCAATTTGGAGACAAGGGCAGAAACGGCAGTTTCGGGCCAAAACGGGGTCCACCGGTGGGCCCGCTTTGCACCGCAAAACGCGTCAGGGTCAACGGTCTCCAAATTCACCAAACTCAGTGTCAACAGGTCAGAAACGCTGATACGAACCCAACGGAACTTTCAGAATTGAATTTCGATGAGCCGATCACAAAATCGCCCGTCGAGCGGGGCCTGTGGGGCCCACGACATGTGATTTCGTCAACGTTCTCAGAATCGAACCAAACTTGACCCACAGGACCAGCGTATTGCTACGAGTCCGATGGCACAAGTTTCGTCTCGATCCGACATGTGTACACAAAGTTAGGGTAAATTACAGAAAGTACGGATACGGGGCGATGTCCGCGGATACGCGTTGATTCCGGTGTGCACGCACACCCGAATCAGCTTCTGCGAAATCCCACACGTCCGTATCGACGAGGCGCTCGTGTCTGTGAAGACCGCACGCGACCAAGTCGTCCCGTTTGGCGGGGCGTACTCGGTTCCGGGGTGAAATAGGGTCTGGGTTTTTCCTGTTTTTGGATCGCGGTGTGCGATCACCACAGGACGCGATGCCCCGAACAGTTTGTCCGGACACCGAGAGGGTCATACAGGCTTCGCAACGCAATTTGCGGAATCGAAAACGGAGCTACGAGCAAAAAGATACACACACCTGAAGGGGACCCGGAAACCGGGGTTGAACCGTGTCCGACACGTGTCCGACTCGTGTCGGACACAGGAACCAAATTAGGGTTAGGGTTTGGGGATCCTCGCCGTGCTCCGGCGGAGGGCGGCGGCTCTGTGGCAGATCTGCGACGGGGAGGCCGGCCGGGGCTAGGGGCGGCCGAGGGCGGTGCGCTGGGAGGCGGGCGGAGGCACGGCGGCACGGCGGCGCGGCGGCGCTGCCCTAGCTGCTGCTGTGCCGCTGCGGCTGCTGCTTCTGACGTCGAGAGGAGGGAGGAAGGAGGAGAAGGGGGCGGACGGCGTCGTGGCAGCGGAGGAGGAGGGCCGGCGGCGAGTCCGGGCGGCTGGGGACGGTGGCTATGGCGGTTGAGGGGAGCTCGGTGAGGGTTATATATAGGGGAAGGGAAGGGGCCGGCTAGGCAGAGGAGGCGGAGGGGAGAGGGGATCGTGGGGGAGCGGCGGACGGCGCAGGCAGCGGGAGCGGCGGAAGAAGCGGGCGCCGCGGGCACGGGGCGGGGACGAGGGCTGACTGGGGGAACCGGGTTGCGGGCGGGTCGGGTGGCGGCAGACCCGACCCGACCCGCTAGCAGCTGCGGGTTGGGCCCGTGGGCCGGGCTGGGATGGGGGGAAATGGGCCGGGCCGAAGTAAATAAAAATAATAATAATAATAACAATAATAATAATAATAATAATAATAATCAGTAAATTAATAAATAAATAAATAATTAAATAAATAGTTTTTAGGCATTTAAAAATAGGTCCGGGGCCCGATAAATTCCAGAAAAATTGTCCTAAGTCCAGTTTTTCATTTTACATCCAAAAATATTATTTTCATAGTATTTTAATATTGTTTAATATCAATTAAAAATTATTGAATAAATAAAACCCTGTTTTTAAATTACAGAAAATTCCCAGAAAATTCCAGAAAATTGTGAAAAATCCAGTTTTGAAAATTTTGAAAAATCAGGGGGTTTACGCAGTATGATGGCAGATCCCTGTATTTAATGTAGAGGATTGGGTTAAGATACCACCGAACCGTCGTTTACTGACGTTCCCTCAGCATAAATCGCTCTTTTTCGCACAGAGGGATACGCTGCATTATTTTACACAGGCAGGCATAAGCCGGTTTACGCTCCGCAGTAGACAAACCGCCTGCCATGTCAAAAGCTGCACATCGTACGGGGCTCGAGGCACGTCTCTACGTCTAATTGCACGGAGCGGTGACAGGTTCAGTCAAGGCACGTCTCTGCAACGGATGAACAGAAGGGCTGCAGACCTTCGAAACACGTCTTCGCATTTAATGCACAGGATGATGGCAAATCTCTGTAGAAGATTTGATTACATCTTCGAAAGCCGTGATTCCGGCTAAGATGTCCCCGTCAGCACTCGGGCACGGTACGCAGCGGCTTCTACGCCCATTCAAGACCTGTGCCCCTTCGGCTCTCAACGCCTCTCCGGCTCCTACGCCTATCCGTCTTCAATGCCTCTCCGACTCCTATGCCTACCCGGCTTCAACGCCTCTCCGGCTTCTATGCCTATCCGGCTTCTACGCCTATCCGGCTTCTATGCCTATCTGGCCTCTGTGCCAGGGTGACAGTCATTTGGCTTCTACGCCAACCGTTTCTACACACGGGATACCTACCTGCGTGGCTCTTACGCCGTGATCTTCGTAGCAATAGTACGCGTTGTGTTCCCTTAGTTGAACCCGCGTCATACGCTCATTCAAAAGATCATCCATACGCAGGCATTGGTTACTTTAACCGTTGTGTAAAAGGGTGTTGTACTTCCCACTCCTCGGTTTTTACACCGACGGAGTGGTCACTGTCACCAAAACTCTATAAATAGAGACCCCTATCAATGGGGAAAAAAAGAGAGGAAAAAAAGAATTATCATCCAGGAGAGAATTATCGTCCAAGGAGAGAGAGAGAGAGAGGGAGAGAGCCCGGAGAGCAGGCAAAGAGCAGGGATCGACGACCTTGGCCTCGTGCGTCCAACCTCTTCTGCAACCTTCGAAGCTGCTACCTGTCTTCCACGGCACTTCTTCAACATCGTGTGGTCCAAGGGCTAAAGTGATCGACCGCAGATCAAACAACAGAAGGGCGCGAGTTTCACTAAGTCCAAGAATCATCCATGCGACCGAGCTATGCGTCTCTTCTTTTGGACGCATAACTTTGCATTGACTTTGCTCATATTTCTATGATTTTGTCTTTTTTCTCTAACACACTTTATGGCTTGTCATATCTATCATTTCAGTCACATCTCTGACACACATTCATTGCACATCACTTCGGCACTTGTCCCGAGGAGTGGACTTTTGCCCTGTCTCATGCGGCCAGTAGATGCATACGGGCTGGAGGAGCATGCGGCCGATAGTCCATGCGACACCTGTTTTATGAGGCCTAGTTGGTGCATGCGGCCTAGCTATTTTATTTGGAATGTTGCTTTTTTCTAGGTGGTTGATCATGACAATTGCTTGTGATTGATTCTAAGGAAGAGTGGACTTAGTAACATGACCATGTGCTAGAATTGACTATATGCATAGCTTATATATGCTGGACTAAGATTCATGAGACTCACTGATTAGTGGTAATTGGACTCGAATACTTGTATCTGTGATGATACAAATCCTACATGCTATGTGTTACATGACTAAATGTGCATTGAGGTGTGACATAATTTGTTACGTTCTATGTGATTAAATATTTCGGGTTGTGCATCGAGAATGCCTCCTACTACGCGACATGTGATATTATTATATTATTTTTTCCAGGACGAGCATGGTATGTGGGGCAACTACCGAAGCGTGGCTAGGACTTGTTGTGTGTTGCATCACACTTGGGTGAATTCAGTTTGAGCTATCAAGTAACAAAGTGGATTCGTATCTAGCGTGACGGTACTACGATATGACATATAAGAGGATTGATCATGTGACCACGCCATGTGATTCCTAATAACCATAGCGTTAATCTAGGCAACTAAAATTGGTATAGCATTGGGAGGGGTGAAATCCCGAGATCGTGCACATTAGCCACCTCTGACAATCGTCATGACGTGCAAGGCTGACCCCCATGGATATTGGTCACGTCTGCACTAGTGGACGGCAATATCCGAATACTTATATTATACAATGCGTTCTATGTGATTCTAGCACAGGGACCTTACAAGGTACTGGTACATAATATACAATATGCTATATGATTACTATGGCTCGGTTAGCCCCGTTGAACAGCTCACGATCTGATAATTTCTTTATGCATCTTTTTTGAGATAACTCGGACTCCATAATAGCAAGCCGTACAAATGATTGGCCATTATATATAACTGGACTTGGTTGTGAGTGTATTATTTCTGTTAGTAGTCTTGGGACATGGACTATCATAATATAATGATTCAACCCTTATCCTTGTTTGGTTGTAGGGTTGGACTATTATGCCAGGATAGACCATGGACCGAAGCTACGACACAAAACCTATATTATAACTATCTATTGCTTTGGGTTTTGTTTCTCCAATTCGTGCTTCCTTTGTGGTACTTGCTATTTGGGGTCTAACCCTACTAGTTTCGCATGGCCAGGTTTCGAGCTACTCCTAGAGGATCCAGCTTACTTCTCCCTTCCCGATGGCACGCACCAGGCGGATGGCCGCTGAAAAGCACGAGTGGATTTCTTCTTCCCTACTCGTTATTGTACATTTTTCTCTTTTGGGCGTTTAGCCACCGACACATGTTAGCCATAAATCTGGATATTTAGTTTTCTTTACATGATTATAACTAATCAGACTGCAGCTGATTATGGTCATGTACTCTTGCTACTCTGCCAGCTTCTCATTTTGTACAGCTGGTTTCTAATATTTTGATGGGGCGATTATGACGCCTTTCAGCTTTATCATATATGTTCTATGTTTATTATTCTTGTTTAATTGATTGAGACAATAGATGTTATATGTGACCCTAAGTGACTTGCTTGTAGTATGCACCCCCTTGTCTAGTTACAGTCGTGACCGTCGTACGACGTTCTATACCTTGTACGAGGGAGCTGGCCATGTTCGTCTCTGTATTCCAGCACTGGAGCGTGACAAGGCTTTAGTGGTGACCCATGCAGGTCTGTGTTTTCAGACTTGTGGGGTGTTATGGTCAAATGAGTCTCAATCAAACATGTCCCCTTTGATATCTTGCTTCGTCTTCCTCGATACCAATGCTTGAACTGTTAAAACCACTTGCCTACTTGATCATTCCTATCATGTTCTTGATATTTCTTCTTCATTATTTAGGGCTTCTTTAGTTGCTGGAGCAGTACATCTGGCAGGTCAGGGTCCCCCTGGGCCGCAGCGAGAGGCAGCACCTGCTCTAAATCAGGTTCGGGTTGAGCCAGTGATTGAGCAAGTCGAGACAGTCGAACTAGGGGCAGATCATGTTGAGCAACCAGCCCCTAAATTTTTTGTACCCCCAGTAGTACAAGCAATACCAGCGGTACTTGATACCCCGACATTGTTAGAAATCCTCTAGAGAATAATGGCTACGCAGCAGCATCAGATGGCAGCGCAACAACATCAGCAGTTTCAACAACAAGAGTATAAGGACTTGTTAAGTCAGGGCTTACAGACGGCTTTAGAGAGAGACGGAAGGAATGATTCAGGGGCATCGGTTAGGTTCTGTCGACTTAACCTTTGATACTTTGACGCCACGGAGGATGCCATCACGGCCGATGCGTGGCTCCAAGACATCAAAGTTATTTTGGCAGCGACGAAGGTTACGGCTGATGAACAAGTTGACCAGGTCCGATTGCAGCTTTAGAACCTTGCTTGTGATTGGTGGACGTTAGTGGAGGTTGGCTTAAGGCGTCTTATCTCCTGGGAAAGTTTTCGGACCCGATTTTGGGCTAAGTATTTTGGAGTCGTAGTGCAGTATGAGCTCCAACAGAGGTTTATCGGTCTCAAGCAGGCCGGTAGGATTGTAGAAGGATATGCAGCCGAGTTTTATAGGCTGAGTAAAGTTGCTCCAACTATGGTGGCTACGGAGTCGGACAGAGCGATGAGGTTCCAGCAAGGAATTCATCTTGAGATTTTACAACCGGTAGAGGGGTACGACTACCAGACTTATGAGGAAGTGTTGATAGCAGCCATGAGGCACGAGCTTACCATGCAGAGATTGTCAGCTAGGACATGAGGCCAAAAGAGGTCTCTTGCTCAGGTTGGAGAAGGAGCAACACCCGAACGTCAATACCATCCCCTGGCATTCGTATCTATGACTCAACGTCGCGAAGGACATCAAATTCAACAACAACAGTTCCAGCTCAGCAGCAGCCGAAGCAGCAACAACAGCAATAATGTTAGGGAGCGCAGGAGGGTTGTACCTACTGTGGCAAGGGAGGCCATACTAGAGACATGTGCAGAGCGAAAAATGGGCTTTGCCTAAGGTGTGGTGATCCAGGCCATAAGATTGCTAATTGCCCGATAATGGAGAGGCAAGGAGGGTCAGCTCAGCAGTTTTCGGCACTACCAGCACAGGGGCTGTGCAGTACAAAGGACCAATAGTACAGCACGACCGGTGGCTCAACGTCCATTATTGACGCAGGCATAGATGTTCCGACAGAGGGACCAGCAACAGAGCCAGCAGAGGCCACAACAACGTTATCAAGGGAGGCCGCAACAAGGAGCGCAGCAAGGCCAAGGACAAGCATTCACTTTGTCCCTAAAGGAGGCAGAGGCATCAGGTGATGTAGTGGCAGGTAACATTTCTGTCGCATCTTTTCCTGTAATAGCATTATTTGATTCAGGAGGTTCGCATTCATTTGTATCTGCATAATTTATGACACGTATTGGATTGAAGTTCGGAACATTGCCAGAGAGGTTGTGTAAACTCCCTCGACCAAATTTAGGTCTACCTGGCTTTGATAGAGAGACTAGGTTTAGTTTGGAGCCAATTAGAATTAGAACATAGTATTTTAGATTAATGTACAATATTCTATCACTTTGTGCACCTTACGATTGCTTCGATATTTGGAGCGCTACACTAGCATTTGCTTTCAAATAAATTTCACACACTTTTTCTAGACGTGCCAGCCTTCCATTTTGACCTTTGTGTAACTCATAAATACCCTCTCTTGTGCTTTATTTTAGTCGCACAATATTCGTTACAAATATCTATTTTTTAAATCCATAATAAATCCAACTTTGCATCTTTGTCCGTTCCAAACAAAATTGAAGATACAACCTCGACCCGTTTTGTGCAACCCAATTTATGATAATATTCTATTCCGAGTCTACTACGTCCATGATACTTGTGTCTCACCCAATTTTAACCCTATGCACTTCCAATTAATTAAAGAACACCTCTGACACTAATTTTAATTAAATTGGTGTAATGATCCAACCTAACCCAAAACTAGACCCAACACCAACCCAAACTTCCACTATTTTAACCCACTACATCACACCAAATATGGTATTTTTTCTCATCCAATCTTAATTTCTCCATTATTTGTACAATTTTCCAATTATTAGGGGCTTTTGTGTAAATAGGCAATTATGTGTCCACCTCCCATTGGAGCCAAGCCATAAAGAAGCCCCCCCTCATTTGTTGACCGGTCCCCTATGGATTTTCTTCCCCTTTTCTTTGTACAACACACTACCTTTTTCTGCTACCTCATCTACACCCTCCATTCAAAATCTAGCTCATCCTAGCCCTCCAATCATTCATGAAGAACCTTCTCCCCATCCCTAGGAATGTATTATGGCCGACCCTAATCCCAATGTCATCCTCCTCTCTCTCTCTCCTACATAAATACCCCCCTCTCTCTCTCCATTTTTCATTCATAGCCATCACCACATCACCCGAACCCTAACTTTCCCTTATCCTTCTTCTTCCTCCTCCTTCTTCCTCCTCCCATCCAACCAAACACCACAGCCACTACCTGCTGACCTCCTCCCTCTCCACCACCCGTCATCATCACCAACACCTCCCTCACTGACCACGACCACCACGACCACCACCTCCAGCTTCTCCACCACCCGTCATCATCACCAATACCTTCCTCACTGCCCACGACCACCACGACCACCACCTCCAGCTTCTCTATTACCCGGCATCATCACCAACACCTCCCTCACTGTCCATGACCACCACCTCCAGCATCTCTACCACCCGCCATCATTACCAACCGCCACCCTCACCTCCACGACCACTACTACTGCCACCGTCATCACCACCACCACCATCATCTCCGCCAACCACCGCCACCAGCAACCCGCTTCAAACCCCCGCTGCTGCTGCTTCAAGTCGCAGCTACTGCTACTGCTGTGCCGCCGTGAGCCGTCGCGTCCTGGCCCTGCGCCGCCGTGAGCCACCGCCGCAGCAATTGCTGTTGCTGCTGCGTCTACTACTGTTGTCGCTGCGCCTACTGTTGCTGTTGAGGCCGTTGCTGCAGTACCGTCGGCGACCCCCGAAGAGCCCCGACCGCTGGCGAGCCACCCTCACCTCCTGGCTGAGCCTCCTTTGGAGAGCTGCCCCTCCAACCGACTTCTTCCCGCCGGAGCCCCGACCTGACCACAGACCCGAGCATCCCACAGTCCAGAACCGAGCACCAACACCCCGCCTTTGCATTATGATATCTCCTTCCTCGCTTGATCGAATCATGAACCATCACCTCTGGTATACTTTCAACCTAATCCTCTTGTAATGCCTTCAAGTAGAATAATTTAGTTTGCATTCTATTGTTAGTTATTTGAGTTCCAATTCATGAGAAAAAAAAGTTTTTAAAATAATAAAATTCTCCGATACGGAGTTAGTCCCATCAATCCGGGCAATCTTGTCGCTTACCGATTGCACCGAAAGGCGCGTATCATCAACGGGGACGTGTGGGCTTTCATGGAACTTGATTTGAATGTGCGTGCACACCGGAATCAACGCATATCCGTCGAAAAGTATTGTATCGACCTGTTCTGACACTCGTCTAAATTTTGTGTATGCCTGTCGTTTCGTAACGAAACTAGCGCCATCGGATTCGCAGCGTTACACTGGTCTTGTGACCCAAGTTTGGTTCGATTCTGAGAACGCTGACGAAACGTCGTTTCGTGGGCCCCATGGTTCCACATGAAGGACGATTTTGTGATCGGCTCATCGAAATCCAGTTCTGGATGTTCCGTTGGGTTCGTTTAAATCATTCTGGACTCGTAGACACTAAGTTTGACGAATTTGGATAACTTTGTCTCTGGCATATTTTTCGGTGCAAGACGGGTCCACTTGTGGACCCCGTGTTGACCAGAAACTGTATTTTTGCCCCTGTGTCCAAATTAGACGTATGTATATGCTTTTCTGAGTATCTCACTCTTTTCGGGACTGTTGGTGATATTTGTGACAGCATCCGGGGATATCAACTCCAGTTTCCATTGTTGCGCTGCTTCTTCCATGGCGAGTTCGTGTTCGAATCTTTGCCTGGCTTCTAGGCAAGTATACCTTGCCTTGTTGTACTGTTTAAAATTCAAGTTAATATTATATATTATGCTCTCTATATTATATAACTGTACACGTCCGAGAATGACTCGGGTGCAGTCGACGATGGCGTCGATGTTAGGACTTGTGTTTGACCTACCATCTAGTGGACGTACCCTAAGTAACGGAGTTATCATTATAACTCCGAGGCCTTGACACATATCATTTTACGTCACAGAGTGAGTTCATGATAGGACACGGGTTTACGCACTCGACTGGCTATCGACACGAGTAGCTCGTGTGTTGGTACTTAGCATAGGTGTATTATTTTAGGTGACTTGCATTATAGTTATGAGATGTCCACGTCGCGCTTAAGACTTATACATTGGCATTAGGCGGGGAGGACGACTAGTAGGTGTATGGGACACCCACCTCCTTTATACAGATACCGCATTCTTCGGAGCGATACAAACGTATATATTTATGCAGATATCGCGTTCTTTGGAGTGTTGGACGTTACATGTGCAGATACCATGCTCTTCGGGGTGTTGGACGTTGTACAGATACCACTTTCTAGAGAATGTTAGACGTATTTACTTATGCAGATACTACGCTCCTCAGAGCGTCGGACATTATTATATATGCAGATTGCCCCAAGATGGGGGGCATATGTGGCATATACTAGCCAGTCACGGCGATTGGTGAATTACGTCAGCATATGTCTAGCCTACACTTCCTATACGCACTAAGTTTTCCTCAAATTGCATTCACTTAGGAGGATAGTTCACCATGATTTACTTTACTCAGTATTTATATTATGGCATACTTTTTGTATCTTGTTACGTCCCTCTGAGGACCTGGTTTCCTTCCAGGTTATGTGTGCCATTTGTATGATGCTTGATCTAGTGGAGTGTGGACATCGTTGCAGGTATCTTTATATTTTTCAGCTATTACAGTCATGTACTACTTTCCATTTTTGATTCTGCTTTTATAGCCTAGTGTTTATAGGCCTATATTGTTCTTTTGGCCTATTTGAACGGATGTATTATTGGGCTGCAGACTGATGATGCGTATCGTTCCTTCTTGAGATTTATTTACCATAGATTGAGATTTAGTTTAGTTGTTGCATGTTTAGAATTAGATTTTTGCTTGATCACTTGACCGTGGACAGCGTAAGTACACTTTGTCGGGTCCATTAAATTGGAAAGTCCTACGGAGTTGTACCAGCTAGCCATTGCCACATGTCTGGTCCTACGTATTTTGGGACTGGGACGTGACATAGTTTTATTGGTGGCCCATGCAGGTCAGAGCATATCATTTCGGTTACGTTACTGTACCGAATGAGCCTACAACTTAGGATTAATGTTGAATAAGATCTTAATCCATAACTGATTTTAAAACTCCTCTTGTATTTGATTGTCGCCCTTGGACTTCATTATTGTATTCGTTCATTTATCGTCGACATCGTTATTATTGTTTCTCATCTTTCTTATTTGGAGAGATGGATGCTTGCGCACGGTAATTTCCTCCAAGAGCAGATCCTAGTCAAGACGGAAGAAGGTATGATCGATATGATATTTTATGAGAAGATGGTTACTCCTTAGTAGGATAGGTTGATAAGTTCTTTCTTGTTACTAGAGTTAGTATAGACTGTTGGCATAAGAATTAGACATAGAAGTAGAGACTTAAAACTAGACCCTACCCTTACTTAAGGTAGCAGTGATTTGTAAGTATTAGAAGCTAGAAAGATTGTTTGATTCTAAGGCTCTAGAATAATTTGGGGAAGACATATCTAGATACTAGAGTTAGTTGTAGCCTCATGATAATGATACAAGAAATTAGTTGTAGTCTTATGGTAGTGATACACGAAACAAAATTATGAACTTGACAAGGCAGAATTTTAGACTCACATATAGAAGAAGATTATCGGATACTAAATAAAAATAGGGTATGAAATAGCAATTTAGGTAGCAAACCATAGTGGTTAATCCCTAGTTGCCTTATGACTTACAGTACCAGACCTAGAATTTTTTTCACCCTATAGATAATGATGATTATATGACTAAGCTAAAACAGATAGGTAGATTGCTAGACGTAGATTGCTAGACCCAATATTTGGATGATGAGATTGTCACGCCCCGGTCCTGCAGTGGCCGTTCGTCCTCGCTTGGTCCCTACAAAACCGATCGTCCTCTCACGGGCGTGATATCGTACAAGCCTAAAGTGCGCTTGCACAAGGCCAAAGCTTTGAACCAGGGCAAGTAAGCTATTAAATACTGAAGCAGGGGCACACATATTGCAGAAAAGTAAAGAACACGATGGCACATGAAAAATAAGCTCTTTATTGATAATCGAAAGTGTTACAAGCGGCACATGGCCGAGGTTACATATCGCTCAAGCACTCTTTATCTCGATTACGATGACACCATTTCATACATCATGTTCCTCTATACAAAAGTAGCTCAAAGTCGATACGGCTCAAGGCATCGACTCCAGATTTTCGGTTCCTTGGGATGAGGTACGGCTATCGCTTCCTCGGACGATCAGGCATCTGAGAACAAGCAAACTGTTGGTGGGTCAGCACTTTTATAAGTACTGGTGAGTAAAAACAACTGAACATAATCTACACCTCCTGAAACCCACACTAAGTAAGCATGTGGCAAAATATTATATTACTAGTGATCTTGCTACTTTTACCTAAGTTTATTTCATGCATATCAGGATTATAGTCAGATTACATCTTTTGAAAACATAGTTGAAAACAATATTTCATATTCGAACAATAAGCATACAATCGGGATAGTGCTCTATCATGCAGTACGCAGCATGTATTGTGCATCATATTCTAACTCTTTGGGGCAAAGTTCTATAGTGGACTGATTCATCTCAAATCAAAGCAAACATTAGTGGACGATCATACTTTCAAGCATACAAGCAGAACTATCTATATGATTTTGGTCCCCGAGAAACTCAGGATCGGTAGCGGTAATCCAGCTAACCAATGACTCACATTTTGATTCTATTAGCAGCTGTGACCATAGTTGTTCTTCACTAACATAATAGCGGCCGAGACCAAGGTTCAGCTCTGCACTAATAGTCATTGTCCGATCGATGCGAATGCATGAAGCACTATCAAATAAACTCTATGATATAAATTTCAATAAACGAGCAAGCTATATGTATACACATGTATTTCTTACCCCATTGCCGAACGGTTATCCCTGCAGCAGACACACAAGTTAGCCACAATATGCATATATGGATAAACTTATGAATTAATCTTTTGGTGTCAAAAAATAATAGGTATGCAAGAAGGTAAACCTAGCATGCGTCCTATCTATATGACGGTCCATGAGTTGCCCCATTGATGGACAACAACACCCCCTAGATCCTTTCGGAATGGAACATCAGGGTGCTCTCACAATCCCTTCCGGATCGACCAATTTCCAGTGCCCCAGGAATCGATCGAGAGACTATTACCTTGTGCATAAGTTATCCGAGATCAATGCATGACAAGCAACATTCTATCAATATGCATTAACATTCACATACACAAGCATTTAACAATCTAATAGCCATACCCCCTAGAACCCGAAGGAACGAAACATCAGGGTGGACTATTAAACTCTTCTGTTTTCATTCATTCAAGCAAACACATCTTTTCACATATCTAATAGCACACCCCCCCTAGATCCCGAAGGAACGGAATATCAGGGCGCACTATTAGTCACTTCTTGTACAGTTCAGACTTATAGCAGTACTATAGCAAAACAGACAAGCAAAACATATAATGGCAAGCACAATTTTGATTTCATATCTAGCAAGCAATATCTCTCTCTTTCTTAGCATATTACAAAGGGACATATTCAAGCGATTCATCTACTTATCTTTATTAGCATAGCAAGGGTTCGTTTGATAGCTGTATCGGTATATCTAAGCATGCAATATTTCTTATACTCTTCTTATGCAAAGCAATGGTTCTATCTCATTCTCTTTAGACAAGCATCTTCAGTTCTCTAGTTGGGCAAGCAAGCAAGCAGATTCATTTCAATGACAAGCTATGTGAGTTCTCTTATTAAGCATGCTGAGTCGGTTATATCATTCTTCTTATGAAACATTCTTCTTAAGCAAAAACGCATTCAAAAACTCAGATTCATTATTAAGTCGTGCAAGAATCAGAGAATACAGTTCTGCCCACTCACATTGATCAATCGTCTTGTGGTTCAGTCGGGAACTCTCCGAGAAGACTTCCGCTCGAGCAAGCAAAGCGATATCACTTGTACATAGTGCCTACGCGGAACGGGGCACTACAGAGATAACTTGAGTACTACAATATAGCTTTCAAATTAGATTAGATGTACTTAATTTATTTGGGTTGTCAGTGTCTATTAGGCTCGTGGTTTCACCATTGATAACTCGATTAGTTGAGCTAGTATCTTAAATAGAGCAGTTAGATTGAATGATGAGAGTATCGACAGATATTATAGCCTTGAGTTGGATATTGTGAACTACCTATAATGGATGGTCAATTATAAATAAGATGGTACCCATGTAGTTTGTATGAAGGGTACGCATGGAGTAAACTAGGAGAAACCTCAGGTTCGAGGTAAAAAGGTAGAGTAGCAACAAGATGAGATTCGCGACAAGTACCTGACCTTGAGCTTTTTAAAATTAAGGGAAGGACCTGAACCAGAGACAAAGATGTTGGCTCGAGGTGATGACAAACTTTGAGATTGAGCTACAGTACCATCCGAGAAAGGCCAATGTGGTAGCTGACACATTAAGCAGGAGGCCCATGGCATTCTTTTTGACTATCCAGCAACACCTATTGAAAGATCTGGAGAAGTTGGGTATAGAGGTCATTATGCCCGTAGCAGACGGCCAGTTATCGAGTTTTCAGGTGAAATCAACATTGGTTGAGAGGATCATGGCTGCCTTGCCAACAGATGCCAGATTCTAGAGACTTCGATAGAGGACAGAGGCCGAGATGCAGACATGATTGCGCTTACACGAGGACGGGACTTTGAGATGTGGAGATCGTCTCTATGTTTCGAACAGAGAACTTCGTCAGGAGCTGATGTCGGAGGCACACAGTTCAGTATACTCTATTCATCCAGGAGGCACAAAGATGTACAGAGACTTGAGGCACTACTATTGGTGGTATGTAATAAAGAGGGAGATAGCCCACTTTGTGGCAAAGTTCCTAATGTGTCAGCAGATCAAGGCTGAGCATCATAGGTCTGCAGGTTTACTTCATCCACTCCCGATACCTTAGTAAAAATGGGAGCACATCACTATGGACTTCGTTACGGGCTTTCCGAGGAGTCCCAGTGGTCGCAATGCAGTGTGGGTGATCATGGATCGACTCACCAAGTCCGCTCACTCTTTACCTTTCAGAGTTGGACAGTCTACAGAGGTCTTAGCAGATATGTATATGAAGAAGATCGTATGACTACTTGGGGTGCCAGTCAATATAGTGTCTGACAGGGATACGAGGTTCACATCTTACTTTTGGTAGAGTATGCAAGAGAGTCTCGGTATCCACTGAAGTTCAGCACATCATATCATCCGCAGACGGATGGCTAGTCCGAGCGCACCATTCTGATACTGGAGGACATATTGAGGGCGTGCATGCTTGATTTCAGTGGATCATGGGAGGACCATTTATATTTGGTCAAAATTTTCTACAATAATAGCTATCAAGCGAGCATTCAGATGGCTCCCTATGAGGTGTTGTATGGCATAAAGTGTAGTTTCCCAGTGTGTTGGAGTGATGTGGGCGAGAGGCAGATACTTAGACCAGAGTTGGTTATTCGTATAGTGGAGAAGGTAAAGAAGATCCAAGGGCACATGCGAGCAGCATGCGACAAACAGAAGCATTGGGCAAACGTGCATCGACGACCCCTAGAGTTCCAGGGTGGAGATCATGTGTTTCTAAAAATCTCGCCTACCCGAGGGACCATCAGGTTTGGAGGTAGAGGAAAGCTGAGTCTGAGGTACATCGGACCATTCGATGTGTTGGAGCGCATGGGAGAGGTTGCTTATAGATTAGCATTGCCACAGACATTAGAAGGAGTCCATGACGTCTTCCATGTATCTTAGTTAAGGAGGTACATGCCAGATCTGAGTCATGTGCTTGACCACTCGAAGATTACTGTCGGGCCGAGTTTGTCATATCAGGAGGAGCCTGTAGAGATTCTGGACAGAAGCGAGAAGGTATTGCGAGGTCAGACTATCCCTCTAGTTTGTGTCGCATGGAGGCATCATGCACCAGGCGAGTCGACCTGGGAACGAGAGGATGATATTCGACAGCGTTTTCCCTATCTCTTTGAAGGCCTAGGTATATAGTAGCATTTAATTTTAGTCCATAGTTTTTACCATATTTCTATTTTAATTGTGAGGACGAAATACTCTAAGGAGGGTACATTGTAAACCCCCTCGACCAAATTTAGGTCTACCTGGCTTAGTAGAGAGACTAGGGTTAGTTTGGAGCCAATTAAAATTAGAACATAGTGTTTTAGATTAATGTACAATATTCGTATCACTTTGTGCACCTTATCGTTGCTTTGATATTTGGAGCGCTACACTAGCATTTACTTTCAAACAAATTTTACACACTTTTTCTAGACGTGCTAGCCTTCCATTCTGACCTTTGTTTAATTCATAAATACCCTCTCTTGTGCTTCATTTTAGTCGTACAATAGTCGTTACAAATATCTATTTTTTAAATCCATAATAAATCCAACTTTGCATCTTTGTCCGTTTCAAACAAAATTGGAGACACAATCTCGACCCGTTTTGTGCAACCCAATTTATGACAATATTCTATTCTGAGTCTACTACGTCCATGATATTTGTATCCCACCAAATTTTAACCCTATGCATTCCAATTAATTAAAGAACACTTTTGACACTAATTTTAATTAAATTGGTGTATTAACCCAACCTAACCCAAAACTAGGTCCAATACCAACCCAAACCTCCACTTACCCCCTCAAGGTTCATACTAAACACTACACACCATTTTAACCCACTACATCACACCAAACATGGTATTTTTTCTCATCCAATTCCAATTTCTCTATTGTTTGTGCAATTTCCTAATTGTTAGGGGCTTTTATGCAAATAGGAAATTAGGTGTCCACCTCCCATTGGAGCCAAGCCATGAAGACCCCCCCCCCATTTGTTGATCGGTCCCCTAAGGATCCCCCCCTTTTGTGTGTACAACACACTACCTTTTCTCCCTACCTCATCTAAACCCTCCATTCAACATCTAGCCCATCCTAGCCCTCCAATCCTTCATGAAGAACCTTTCCCCCATCCCTAGGAATGCATTGTGCCTAATCCCAATGCCATCCTCCTCTCTCTCTCTCTCCTACATAAACACCCCTCCCTCTCTCCATTTTTCATTCATAGCCATCACCACATAACCCGAACCCTAACTTCCCCTTCTCCTTCTTCTTCCTCCTCATTCTTCCTCCTCCCATCCAACCAAACACCACAGCCACCACATGCCGACCTCCTCCCTCTCCACCACGACCACCACCTCCAGCATCTCCACCACCTGTCATCATCACCAACACCTTCCTCACTGCCCACGACCACCATGACCACCACCTCCAGCTTCTCCACCACCCGTCATCATCACCAACACCTCCCTCACTGCCCACGACCACCACCTCCAGCTTCTCCATCACCCGCCATCATCACCAACACCTTCCTCACTGCCCACGACCACTACGACCACAACCTCCAGCATCTCTACCACCCGCCATCATCACCAACAGCCACCCTAACTCCACGACCACCTCCACCCTCGCCTCCACGACCACCACCACTGCCACCGTCATCATCACCACCACCATCATCTCCGCCAACCACTGCCACCAGCAAGCTGCTTCAAACTGCCGCTGCTGCTGCTTCAAGCCGCGGCTGCTGCTACTGCTACGCCGCTGCGAGCCGCCGTGTCCTGGCCCTTCGTCGTCGTGAGCCACAACAACAGCTGCTGTTGCTGCATCTACTGCTGCTGTTGAGGCCGCTGGTGCAGCATCGTCGGCGACCCCCGGAGAGCCCCGACCGCCGGATAGCCACCCTCACCCCCTGGCCGAGTCTCCCTTGGTCGGAGCTGCCCCTCCAACCGACTGCTTCTCGCCGGAGCCCCGACCTGACCACAGACCCGAGCATCCCACAGTCCAGAACCGAGCACCAATACCCCGCCTTCGTATTGTGATATCTCCTTCCTCGCTTGATCGAATCATGAACCATCACCTCTGGTATACTTTCAACCTAACCCTCTTGTAATGCCTTCAAGTAGAATAATTTAGCTTGTATTCTATTGTTAGTTATTTGAGTTCCATTTCATGAAAAAAAATAGTTTTTAAAACAATCAAATTCTCCGATATGGAGTTGGTTCCGTCAATCCGGGCAACCTCGTCATGTACCGATTGCACCGAAAGGCGTGTATCGTCAACATGGATGTGTGGGCTTTTGCGGAACTTGATTTGGATGTGCGTGCATACCAGAATCAACGCGTATCTGTCGAAAAGTACCGTATCGACATGTTCTAACATTCGTCTAAATTTTGTGTGTGCCTGTCTTTTTGTAACAAAACTTGCTCCATCGGATTCACAGCGTTACGCTGGTCCTGTGACTCAAGTTTGGTTCGATTATGAGAATATTGATGAAACATCGTTTCGTGGGCCCCACGGTTCCACATGATTGGCAATTTCGTGACCGACTTATCAGAATCTAGTTTTGGACATTCTATTGGGTTCGTATCATCGTTCTGGACTCGTAGACACTAAGTTTGATAAATTTGGAGAACTTTATCTCTGGCATATTTTTTGGTACAAGACGGGATCTACTTGTGGACCCCGTGTTGACCAAAAATTGTATTTTTGCCTCTGTGTCCAAATTGGACGTATGTATATGCTTTTTTGAGTATCCCACTCTTTCCGGGACTGTTGGTGATATTTGTGATAGCATCCAGGGATATCAAATCCAGTTTCCATTGTTGCACTGTTACTTCCATGGCGAGTTCGTGTTCGAATCTTCGCATGGCTTCCAAGCAAGTATACATTGCCTTGCTGTACTATTTAAAATTCATGTTAATATTATATATGCTCTCTATATTATATAACTGTGTGCGTCCGATAATAACTCGGGTACAGTCGACGATGTCGTCGACATTAGGACTTGTGTTTGACCTAGCGTTTAGTGGACGTACCCTAAGTGACGGAGTTATCATTATAACTCCGAGGCATTGACATGTATCATTTAATATCACAGAGTGAGTTCATGATAGGACACGAGTTTACGCACTCGACTGATCATCGGCACGAGTATCTCGTGTGTTGGTACTTAGCGTAGGTGTATTATTTTAGGTGACTTGCATTATAGTTACGAGATGTCCACATCGCGCTTAAGACTTGTACATTGGCATTGGGCGGGGAGGATGACTAGTAGGTGTATGGGACACCCACCTCCTTTATACAGATACCATATTCTTTGGAGCAATACAGACATATATATTTATGCAGATACCGCATTCTTTGGAGTGTTGGGCGTTATATGTGCAGATACCACGCTCTTCGGGGCATTGGACGTTGTACAGATACCACTCTCTAGAGAAAGTTGGACGCATTTTCTTATGCATATACCACGCTCCTCAGAGCGTTGAACGTTATTATATATGCAGATTGCCCCAAGATGTGGGGCATATGTGGCATATACTAGCCAGTCATGGTGATTGGTGAATTACGTCAGCATATGTCTAGCCTACACTTCCCATACGTACTAAGTTGTCCTCAAATTGTATTCATTTAGGAGGATAGTTCACCCTGATTTACTTTACTCAGTATTTATATTATGGTATGTACTTTTTATAGCTTGTTATGTCCCTCTGAGTACATGGTTCCCTTCCAGGTTATGTGTGCAGTTTGCATGATGCTTGATCTAGTGGAGTGTGGACATCGTTGCAGGTATCTTTATATTTTTCAGCTATTACAGTCATGTACTACTTTCCATTTTTGATTCTGCTTTTATAGCCTAGTTTTTATAGGCCTATATAATTCTTTTGGCCTATTCGAACGGATGTATTATTGAGCTGCAGACTGATAATGCGTATCGTTTCTTGAGATTTATTTACCATGGATTGAGATTTAGTTTAGTTATTGCATGGTTATAATTAGATTTTTGCTTGATCACTTAACCATGGACAGCATAAGTGCACTTCGTTGGGTCCATTAAATTAGAAAGCCCTACGGAGTCGTACCAGCTGGCCATTGCTACGTGTCTGGTCCTACGTATTTTGGGACTGGAGCGTGATAGGTTGAATATATTCACAGGTAATGGGCTTCGTAAAAGTTAGTAGAGTCTGTGTAGCATGTCCAATCGTAGTGTGCGAGCATTTCTTACCTACTAAGTTGATCGAGTTTTCTATGGGTAACTTTGACGTTATTCTTGGCATGGACTGGCTGAGAGACAGTCATGCTACGATAGATTACCATAGAAGTAGAGTGTTATTTAGCATCCCAGGCATGGAAGATTTTATCCTTGAAAGGATTGTGAGAGGCCAATATGAAGATAGAGTTGCAGCAGTAACAGTAGTAGAAGAGGAGCAGATTCCCGAGGTAGTCCAAGAGTTGCTAGATGCCTTTCCTGATGAACTTCCAGGTTTATCCTCAGTGAGAGATATGGAGTTTTGCATAGAATTGATTCTTGGAGCAGGACTAATATCTTGTAAAGTAAACCAAATGGCACCATCAGAGCTAGATAAGTTGTACAACACATAGAAGAACTGAAGGCAAAGAAGTTTATCTGAAGTAGTGGATCACCTTGGGGAGCGCCAGTAGTTCTAGTGAAGAAATATGATGGGTCATCCCGGTTATGTATCGATTATAGACAACTGAATGCATTAGCGGTGAAGAACAAGTACCCATTACCAAGAATCGATGACTTGTTTGATCAATTGATCAAGGCTAAGTTTTTCTCTAAGATTGATCTCCGATCGGGATATCATCAAGTAAGAGTTCGGGAGCAAGACATACCCAAGACAACATTTAGGTCATGATATGGGCATTACGAATTCTTAGTTATGCCATTCGGACTAACTAATGCTCTAGCAATATTTATGGATTTGATGAATCGTATTTTCATGCCGTATCTAGATCAGTTCATGGTGGTTTTCATAGACGCCATTCTTGTATATTCCAGTTACAAAAAGGAGCATAAAGAGCATCTTCGAAAAGTCTTACAGATTTTGAGGGAATACTAGTTGTACACAAAGCTCAGCAAGTGTGAGTTTTGGTTGGATCATGTATCATTCTTAGGTCACATCATTTCGGGAGTAGGGGTGGCAGTAGATCAAAATAAGGTTGAAGCCGTGGAAAGTTGGTCAGTTCCTAAGACAGTAGCTGAAGTACGCAGTTTTCTAGGATTGACAGGATACTACAAGAGGTTCGTGGCAGACTATACGAGAATTTTAGCACCATTGACTCGTTTGACGCGTAAGGAGGCAAAGTTTGATTGGTCAGCAGAGTGTCATGCATCCTTTGAAGAGTTGAAGAAGAGATTGATTTTAGCACCGATCCTCACGCTCCCAGTAGGCTCCGGAGGATTTACAGTTTATTGTGACGCATCCGACAAAGGACTAGGGTGTGTATTGATGCAACATAGAAGTGTGGTAGCTTATGCATCTTGGCAGCTTCAAGATCATGAGAAGAACTATCCGACTTACGATTTGGAGTTGACAGCAGTAGTATTTGCACTTAAGTTGTGGAGGCACTACTTGTATGGTGATATGGTAAAATATTCACGGATCATAAAAGCTTGAAGTATGTATTCACCCAGAAGGACTTGAACATGAGACAAAGGAGGTGGCTAGAATTGATAAAAGACTATGATGTAAAACTTCAGTACCATTCAAGCAAGGCAAATATGGTAGCATATGCTCTTAGCGGGAGTGGCAGCACATACATGTTGACATCGCAACGACACATCTTACAGGATCTTCAAGAGATAGGTATAGAGATTGTACTTTCGCATGACACAGGAGTTTTGGCCAGTTTGTAAATTCAATCTACCTTGGTAGAAAGGATTAAGGTGGCTCAGGTGGAGGATCCACAGATTCAGAAGCTTCGAACAGAATGCGAGTCTGGTCTATGGAATAAGTTGACAATTCATGAAGATAGAACCCTTAGATTTAGGAATCGTCTCTATGTACCAAGCGAAGATACCCGGCAAGAAGTCATGACCGAGGCGCATAGTTCTCAGTATTCAATTCATCCAGGAGGTACCAAGATGTATCAAGATATCAAGCAATATTTCTGGTAGAACAGGATAAATAGGGAGATAGCATGATTTATTTCTTGGTGTTTGGTGTGTTAACAAGTGAAGGCCAATCAGCAGAGACCAGCAGGATTATTGCAGCTGCTTCCTATCCCGGAGTGGAAGTGAGAGCATATCACGATGGACTTTGTTGTCGGTTTACCTAGATCCCCGACTGGTCCAGATGCAGTTTGGGTGATAGTGGATCGACTCACGAAGGTAGCTCATTTTCTTTCTTTTCGAGTAGGATAGTCTACAGAGCAGTTGACGGAGATATACATGCGAAAGATAGTGAGACATCATGGTTTCCCAGTGAGTATCGTATCAGATCGAGATACTCAGTTCACTTCATATTTCTAGAAAATCTTACACCAGAGTTTGGGTACCAAGTTGAGGTTCAGTACCGCTTACCATCCCCAGACAGATGGACAGTCCGAGAGAACCAATCATACGTTGGAAGATAAACCTTAGATTTTGGAGGGTCTTTGAAAGATCACCTTTACTTAGTCGAGTCCTCGTACAACAATAGCTATCATGCGAGAGTATCGTAGGCCTATAGAGTTTTATGTCGGCGACCACGTGTTCTTGCGAATTTTTTTGACCTGTGGAGTCATTAGATTTAGGTTTCGTGGGAAGCTTAGTCCGCGATACGTTGGTCCATTCGATATTCTCGAGCGGGTGGGCGATGTTGCTTATCGTCTTGCCCTTTCGCCTTTGCTACGTGAGGTGCACGATGTATTTCATGTGTCTCAATTGCGTAGATATTTTCCGTATTAAAGTTATATCCTCGACCATTTTGAGCTAGTCGTTGGTATCGACTTGTCTTACGAGGAGCAACACGTATTCATTTTGTACCGAAGGAAGAATGTGCTCAAGAATCGGACTATTCGTCTCGTCCGAGTTGCTTGGGTTCATCACCCTTTGGGAGAGTCGACGTGGGAGCGCGATGAAGATGGTCTAAACCCATGGTCTAAACCTCAACCCTAACATATATAATCCAACATCTTTCTCTCGCTTCACTCATTCTCTCATTTTCCTATATTCTTTCATTTAGGCAAGTACACCTTGCATAGAATGGAGAAACCCTCCAAATTTATTTTTTGCTCTTTCTTTGCATTTTATTAGATATGTGTTCCTTATGATTCTAAACACTTCTAATACTAGGAGTTTTAAGTTTTGATGGATAGAATTTAGTAGATCTACATTTTAGTTAAGGATTTTTATGGGTTTCAAAATTTTTTCTTGGTTTTGATCTATTAAAATATGGTATTTTTGAAAATCAGTTTGTGTGGTTGATAGAGCATTCCATTTTAGGCATTTTGTCTTTTGGTTCACTTGATTTGGAGTTAAAAAAAGTTTTTATGAAGAAAATAATTTTTGGATTTTTGAGCTTTTCCGCCATGGCTGAACTTGCTGTCTAGAGAAGATGAAGGTTGCATGCGGCCAGCAGCCTATGCGGTCGAGAGTTCTATGCGGCCTGATCCTTATGCGGCCCAAACTTTTTACCGCATATCCAACCAGCATGTGTCCATCTTGTTGCATGCATGGTTGTTATCACACAAATATTTTGGAGCTTAATCCTTGAACTCCTTGTGTTTTAGCTCGTTGAACAAATCAGAAATTCACTAAGTCCAAGAATCATCCATGCGACCGAACTAAGTGCCTTTCTTTTGGATGCATAACTTTGCATTGACTTTGCTCATATTTCTATGATTTTGTCTTTTCTCTCTGACACACTTTATGGCTTGTCACATCTATCACTTTAGTCAAATCTCGGACATGTATTCATTGCACATCACTTCGGCACTTGTCCCGAGGAGTGGACTTTTGCCCTGTCCCATGCGGCTAATAGATGCATGCGACCGACAGTCCATGCGGCACCTGTTCCATGCGGCCTAGTTGGTGCATGCAACCTAGCTATTTTATTTGGAATATTTTTTTATACTAGGTGGATCCTGACAATTGCTTGTGATTGATTCTAAGAAAGAGTGGACTTAGTAACAGGACCATGTGCTAGAATTGACTATATGCATAGCTTATATATGCTTGACTAAGATTCATGAGACTCACTGATTAGTGGTAATTGGACTCGAATACTTGTATTTGTGCTGATAAAAATCCTACGTGCTATGTGTTACATGAATAAATGTGCACTGAGGTACGACATAACTTGCTACATGCTATGTGATTTCATGTTTTGGGTTGTGCATCGAGAATGCCGCCTACTACGCGACATGTGATATTATTATATCATTTTTTCCAGCACGGGCATGGTATGTGGGTCAACTACCGAAGCGTGGCTAGGACTTGTATGTTTCTTCACGCTCGAGTGAATTCAGTTTGAGCTATCAAGTAACAAAGTAGATTCGTATCTAGCGTGGCCGTACGGCGGTACGACATATAGAAGGATTGATCATGTGACCACGCCATATGATTCCTAATAACCATAGGGTTAATCTAGGGAACGAAAATTGGTAGAGCGTTGAAAGGAGTAAAATTCTGAGATCATGCACATTAGCCACCTCTGACAATCGTCATGACGTGCAAGGCTGACCCCTATGGATATTGGTCACGTCCGTACTAGTGGTCGACAATATCCGAATACTTATATTGTACAATGCTTTCTATGTGATTCAAGCACAGTGGACTTACGATAGACCGGTGCATAATATACAATATGCTATGTGATTACTATGGATCGGTTAGCCCCGCTAAACAGCTCACGATCTGAGGATTTCTTTATGCATCTTTTTTGAGATAACTCGGACTCCATAATAGTAAGTCGTACAAATGATTGGTCGTTATATATAACTGGACTTGATTGTGAGTGTATTATTTTTGTTAGTAGTTTTGGGACATGGACTATCATAGCATAATGGTTCAATCCTTGTCCTTTTTTGGTTGCAGGGGTGGGCTATTATGCCAGGATAGACCATGGACCGAAGCCACGGCACAGAACCTATATTATACCTATATATTGCTTTGGGTTTTATTTCTCCAATTCGTGCTTCCTTTGTGGTACTTGCTATTTGGGGTCAAACCCCACTGGTTTTGTATAGCCATTTTTTGAGCCAATCTCAGAGGATCCAGCTTACTTTTCCCTTCCTGATAGCGTGCATAAGGAGGATGGCCGCTGAAAGGCACGAGTGGCTTTCTTCTTCCCTGCTCGTTATTGTATATTTTTCTCTTTGGGCATTTAGCCACCGGCATCTGTTGGCCGTAAATCTGGATATTTAGTTTCCTTTACATGATTGTAACTAATCAGACTGCAGCTGATCATGGTCATGTACTCTTGCTACTCTGCCAGATTCTTATTTTATACAACTATTTTTAGGACATTTTGATGGGGCAATTGAGACGCCTTTCAGCTTTATCATATATGTCTATGTTTATTATTTCTGTTTGATTGATTGAGACAATAGATGTTTTATGTGACCCTAAGTGACTTGCTTGTAGTATGCACCACTTGTCTAGTTACAGCCGTAACCGTCGTACGATGTTCTATACCTTGTATGGGGAAGATGGCCATGTCCATCTCTGTATTCCGGTACTGGGGCATGACACACGACCACAAGGTTAAGAGCCTTATCCTTCTTTATTGAGTTGAACGAAAGTGCTCCTAACAGACAATCATCCCAACCTTTTATCATGGATGTCACAACCACCTTGAAGACCTAATCCTGTGGAAATACCAAATGAAACTGCACCCATAAAAGTGCATATTCACTAGCAGAAAAGTTATGTTGGACTTTTTCATTAGTAAGACTAGAAAGATAGTTCCACATTGAAAAATACTCCAAGTGGGCGTCTCAATATATAACTATGCTTGTTATTGAGATCTGCACATGTGGAGAAAAGTGACCATGTGGGTTATTTTTTCTAGAGAGGCTAAGTCTAAATTCCTCAAAAAAATGTTTATTCACTCTATTTTAGAAATTTTCATAGGAGCTAAGCCCTGTAGGGGATTAGGAATTGGGCTCGGGCAAAGGGTGCAAAGTGACGCTTTGATGGCGCACTTCCCATGTACGCATGGGACACGAGTTGGTGCTCGTGCACTTATTTTTGCACGTGGTTCTATGTGTGAGTCTTAGCATATATCTGTGTGCGTGTCTGTGGAGAAATTTTGTACGTGTTTCTACGTGCAGTTCTGTGTGAGTATTTGTGCACAATCTGCATAGATCACTGTGGTTATGTTGGATACGAGATCTGCGTACAGATCACGCAGATTATGTTGATTACAGATATAGACAGTTATGGGAGATAAATTCTAATTTAAATCAGTTCTAATCTTTTAGGATTCTGATTTAATTCGTTATTATCCTTCCATAATTAGCGGAGGTCAGATTTAGGGCTAGGGTTTCGTCCCTTCCCTATAGATATTCTCTTCGTGCCTCTTTTTGGATATATAGACAAAATTTGAGAGACATAAGAGAATAAAAATTGTGGCCGCCACCTTCATCCAGGAGTTCGTTCGAGTTGGTAATAGAGGCGACTATGAGCGCATGTGAACTTGCTGGTTCCTGGGAGCATATCATCGATAGAGGGCGAATCTTGCTTTGAACAACGGTGGTCTTCATCACCCCAATAAGAGATTCTATTCTGTCTTCTTCTTCTTCTTCTTCTTCTTCTTCTTCTTCTTCTTCTTCCGCCTCGTGTAAACGTTCTATCTCAATTGCAACTGAGTTTGCAAGAAAGAATGTAATTCAATTTCTGTTTACTTTCTTATTTGCTGATTAGAGAAAGTTTGTATTCAATTACATAAGACCAATAAGGACAGTAATTATTTATGTGTTATATCTTTTCCATCTTGGTAAACCTTGACAATAAAAATCTTAAAGAAAGATCCAATATCAAAGATGGAAAATGGTTGAAGTTTTCTCGATATAAGTTTTAACAAACTTGAGAAGTTTGACATAGAGCATTCTAATATCTGAAAAAAAGAAGAACATCCTCAATCTTCAACTCATAAATATTGATTACATGTTGACAGATTCTGAATCAACTCTTTCGGAGATTGATAATGCCCGGAGGATTATTGAAGCCACTGCATTGCAAAATAAATTGGAGAAGAGAAAACAACCTCTACAAGTTATTGATTCTTAACTCAATGGAAGATTCCATGGCAGAATCATATATCAAAACTGTTCATGCAAGAGATGTCAGAGAGTCTTTTGAGAAGCACTACAAGTCTGATGAGAAGAGATCTAAAATTCACATCATAGACAATTTCTTCAAGATGCAATTTGAGGATGACAATGTGTTGTTGCCTCAAGTCAAAGAATTTCTCAAGTTACAAAGAAATCTTGAGGATGAAGGAATACCCTAAGAAAACAAATTCATTGTGGGGGGTATTATCTCCAAGCTCCCTCCTGGGTGGAATAAGTTCATTACGGACATATACAATAAGAATATGGAGATTGATCTAGATCTTTTTTTGTACTTGTTCCATGTTGAAGATGAGTTGAGTTATCAACTCAAAATGGACACTCTGTCCAAGCAGTTGGCCAATGCCAACATGGTGCATACTGGAGACTCCAAAGGGAAGTAGAAGACTTCTCATACCAACAAAAAGAAGGAATTCAACTATCTGAAGGTGAAATTAGCTTCTTTCAAGCCAAGCTCCAAGTCTGACGTAATTTGCTACAACTATGGCAAGAAGGACCACTGCAAGAATGCCGATCCAAGCTTAAACTGAAAGAGCAAGGCGAGCCTAACAAGGTTGTTATAATTGATCATGTTGACTCAACTAGTGTCGACACTGACTGGTGGGTGGACATGGGTGCATCTTGTCATGTGTGCTCAAAGAGAGTTGTTCACCATATATAAATCTACTTCAGAGAAGGTTTCGATAATGAACACAAGATAAAGTATTTAGGGTCTGGACGATAGTGCTTAAGCTAACTTCGGGGAACTCTCTGACACTTGAGAACGTAAAGCACGGATTGGTGATTACAAAGAACCTGGTCTCATGAAATTTTCTGTGCAATGCAGGCTTGAGGATAGACATCAATGCTGGCCAGATTGTGGTTTCTTATAAAGGAACATACTTCGAAAAAGCTTTTTGTACCAAAGGGATATTCAAAATTTATCTTTTCGTTCCTCTTAAAAAATTTAATGTAGTATCTTCTTTTGGTTATCCTCTTGAGTTATGGCAAAATAGACTAGGACATGTACATTGTAAAAGGTTAAACAAAATGTCTTGTCTAGGGCCTATCTCCAAATATGGGGGTAAGATGGTGGAGAAGTGTGAAGTCTGTGCACCGACAAAGATTGTTAAAAAATAGTTCAAACGGATGAACCGAAGCACAGATCTTCTGGAGTTAGTGCACTCTGATATCTGTGCTTCAAGCAATTCTCTACCAAGGCCGGGATAAAGTATTTTATTACTTTCATCGATGACTTCTCAAACTACGTGTTCGTCTATCTTCTTAAGTTGAAGGATGAGGCGTTCAAGAAGTTTAAGGACTTCAAGGCTGAAGCAGAGCGTCAAACTGGTCAACGACTCAATAGACTTAGAAAAGATCATGGCAGAGAAAATCGTTATCTTGAATTCGTATCGTTCTGTAAAGAACATAGAATTATCTATGAGACGACTACTCTGTATTTTCCTTAAGCTAACGGAGTTGTAGAAAGAAAGAACATAATGTTGACAAAGATGATAAACTTAATGTTGTTGACTTCGGGACTTCCAAATTGCTTCTGGGAAGAAGTTACACTTACGACTACTTTTATTCTTAATAGAGTGCTATACACAACTTCAGACATTACTCCTCATAAACTCTAGTTCAAGGTCAGACCCAACTTGAATATTATTCGAGTATGGGGGTATCTGGCGTATGTTAAGCTTCCGGATATCAATATACAGAAGTTGGGCACAAGGACAACGAAGACCATATTTCTGGAATATGCTGAAAAGAGTGATGCTCGAAGATTTTTTGATATTGAATCAAAATATATCATTGAGTCTCGTGATGCAAAATTCTTTAAATACAAATTTTCTAGGAACAAGAACATTATTCTCACATATATTTCTGACAATAGTGTTAGTGTAGAGGAGAAAATTGCTTCGAAAGAAGATGTAGTCAAAGAAGAGGATGTCATTAAAGAGACAAAGTTTGAACCAGAACTTGCTGAGCCGTCGTCAGAGCGAGTGAGGGGGCAGAAGGACTTCGGAAATAATCTCATTTATCATGTGGAGGCAGATCTGCTAACCTATGATGAGGCGATGACGACCTGAGATACTATCTTCTGGAAGGAGGCTGTCAATGATAAGTTTGACTCAATAACCTCCAACAACACTTGGATGTCGATCGATCTGCCGGAAGGAGCAAAAATAACCGGATGTAAATGGATCTTCAATAAGACGATAAAGGTCAACAAAACTATTGACAAGTTCAAGACAAGACTTGTTGCCAAGGGATTTTCTTAGAAGCAGGGGATCGATTACTTCGACACATATGCTCTAGTTACAGAATGACAACTATCAGAATGCTAATTGCTTTGAGTATAATTGACAAGATAGTGATACATCAAATGGATGTCAAAATAGTATTCCTGAATGAAGATCTGACCGAAAATATTTACATACAATAACCAAAAATATTTGTCATCAAGGGACTTAAAGACAAAGTCTAATAGTTGGCAAAATAACTGTACGGTCTGAAGCAAGCTCCCAAGATGTGGCATAAATTTTTTTATGAAGTTATTAGATCAATCGACTACAGGTTCAACGAGACGGACAAGTGTGTTTATATTAAATTCACTAATGGGAGATGAGTCATAGTTTGTCTCTATGTGGACGACATATCAATCCTGCGTATGAATTTAGAAGGTGTCACAGAGACGAAGAAGTTTCTCTCATCCAAGTTCAGTATGAAGGACATGGGGGATGTTGATGTTATCCTGGAGATAAAGATCATCCGGACAAAAACTGAGATTGCACTGTCACAATTACATTAAGAAGATGCTCATACGCTACGAATATCAAAATATTCCTGGGATCGATACTCCGTACAGATATGACTAGAAGCTGAAGTCAAATCCAGGAAAAAGTATCAGGCAGTTGGAGTACTCGAGTGTCATCGGGAGTCTGTTGTATGCTACGAGTGCCACTAGGCCTGATATAGCTTTTGCCGTAGGGATGCTGAGTCAGATCACGGGCAAACAAGGAGCACTAAAAAGTTGTGAAGAGATCCATGAGATATCTAAGAGGAATCAGAAGTATACACTTTACTATAGATATTATCCGACAGAAGTGGAAGATTTTAGTGATGCAAGCTGGTGCTCAGAAGAAGAAAATGAAAGGTCCACAGGAGGATACGTCTTGTCCATGAGTGGAGCTTCTATATCTTCAAAATCAAAGAAGCAGATGTTACTCTCTTATTCCTAAATGGAGTCTTAATTATATGTACTGGAAGTGCACCAGATAAATGTCACGCCCCAGTCCCAAAAAATCGAAGGACTGGACACGTGGCAATGGCCAGCAGCACGCACCGATGGACAACCCAATTTAATGGATCCATCAGGGCATGCTTAAGCTGTAGTACAACAATAAATAGATCAATTGCTACAAGTCACAGTCTATACTAATCTCATCCACCACAGATAATCACAGATTTAAATGCCAGAATAATGTAAATAGAATGAGCTAAAAAATCTCAATAAAAGTGTCTCGGTGAACAATCCGAGAACAAGTCTGATACATCAAAGCAAATAGACAGGAAATAAAGGAACTAGAAATAGAAATAACTGACGATGTAAAGAAAATGCTCAGGAGAACTCCTCTGGCTCGATCTCGTTCTCAGGTTCTGGTACATCTCCTGGAAGTGCTCCTGTACGGTATATCTCTGGATGGATCTCTTCGGCTATACCTGGGGACATAATCCAGATCCAGGTACTCAGGGGACATAGCAAGGTACAAAATAACTCAAGCCAAAATAAATAAGTAGTGCAGCAATAAATAAATAATAGGGTAAACTATGTAACCAGCTAAGTGATATGCAAGTTGAGAGCATCACTAGAACTCAGGCTGAAACCGCTACAAGCTCTGTGTCTGGGAGCCGGTAGCAGTAATAACACGTAAAGGGTCTAGCTCCGCTGGAGAGTCTACAACCTCACAATAGTAGTGGATATATATATGGAATAACCTGTAGCCTGTGTATCTCTCCCCACCCAATGTAACCACGCATATCATGACCATAACGTCTCATGTCCATGTCAGCGGGATCATAGCTAATGCAACAAGTCATATAATATCTAAGAATATAATGTCTATGTCAATCCTGTATCCTACACAGAATCACCATGAATATCTCAAGAAGATTATGTCTGCATGAATAGTCTCAAGTGTCCTGGGTCCTGATGTACTTGATAAGACAAGTACGAGAAAGTAAAGGGTCCGAAATGTCCATCTCTAGATAACGTACCCAACACCGCGTACGGGGTTGACACCCGACTATAATCGGACACTAAGTACGTCACACGGTTCCTAGGTTAAGTTGTACAACAATTATAATTAAGACAAGTAATATGAAAGAAAGACTGCAAGTTGGCAAGGTACACTTGCATGTGGTTCCGGCTCCAATTGTGGCTCTGACTTCAGCTGGATTTGCAGGTGGTACTCCGGTTGATAAAATAAACATTACTATCAGATCCAGAAAATATCAATCAGCTAGAAATGCCTATCCTTGAGTTCAATTTGGAGACAAGGGCAGAAATGACAATTTTGGGTCAAAACGGGGTCCACATGTGGGCCCGCTTTGCACCGAAAAATGTGTCAGGGACAAAGGTCTCAAAATTCGTCAAACTTAGTGTCAACAGGTCAAAAACGATGATACGAACCCAATGAAACTTCCAGAATTGGATTCCGATGAGCCGATCACAAAATCGCCCGTCGAGTGGAGCCTGTGGGGCCCACGACACGCGATTTCGTTAACGTTCTCAGAATTGAACCAAACTTGGGTCACAGGACCGACGTATTGCTACGAGTCCGATGGCACAAGTTTCGTTTCGATCCGACGTGTGTAAACAAAGTTAGGATGCGTTCCAGAACTGACGGATACGGGACGGTGTCCGCGGATACGCGTTGATTCCGGTGTGCACGCACACCCGAATCGACTTCTGTGAAATCCCACACGTCCGTATCAACGGCACGCACGTATCTGTGAAGACCGCACGCGACCAAGTCGTCTCGTTTGGCGGAGCGTACTCAGTTCCGGGGTTAAACGGGACGTTATTTTTCCTACTTTTTGGATCGCGGTTCGCGATCGCCACAGGACGCGATGCCCCGAGCGGGTTACACGGGCACCGAGAGGGTCACGCAGGGTTCACGACGCAACAGACGGAATCGAAAATGGGGCAGCGAGGAGAGAGAAACGGGTACCTGAACAGGGCTTGAGAAACTGTATTTTCTCGTGTCCGATATGACTCGATGTGTCCGTGTCCTGAGTCGCCTTGGGTTAGGGTTTGGGGATGCTGCGACCGGAGCTCTGGTGGGGGAAGGCCGGCTGGAGGGAGGCTGGGGGCGCGGAGGCGGCGCGACGGCGTGCTGGGGCAGCGCAGGGAGCCGGCGGCGCAGGACGGCGGAGGCGGGCCAGAGTTGGGGCTCGGGGTCGGGTGCTGGTGAGGGAGGAAGGAGGAAGGAGGGGGATCAGAGTCGGGCGGCGGCACTGCAGCGGGGTCTGGGCGGCGCTGGAGGAGAGGGGAGGCCGGAGTCGGGCGGCGGCGCTGCGGGGTCAGGCGGTGGAGGGATGGCCGGAGGGAGAGGGATTCTAGGGTTTAAATAGGGAGCCGGCGGGGGAGAGGGGAAGGAAGAAGGAGGAGGCGGCGCTGCGGCCGGTGGCGGGGAGCGGCTTGCTGGTGTGGCACGGAGGCGCTGGCAGCGGCGTCGAGCGGGTAGGCGGTCGACGGTGGAGGGGGATCTGAGTCGGGGTAGGGCCGGAGAGGGAGAAATTGGGGGAATTATATAGGGGGAGGGAGAGGCCGAGGGTGGCCGGGGAAGGCGGCGAAGCGGGCGTCGTGGCCGCGGGGTGCGGGCGAGGTGGCCGGGTGGGGCGCCTGTGGACGCGGGCGAGCGCTGGCCGGGCGAGGCGGCGGAATTCGCGGGCAGCGAGTCGTGCGGGAGAGAGAGTCATACGGGTCGGGTCAGAGCGGGTACGGGTCTGGCAGACCAGGCCCGACCCGCTAGCCCACGGGTTGGGCTCGGTTGGTTGGGTTGGGCTTGGGTTTAGTTTAAAATAAATAAAAATAAAATAATAAAAAAACAGTTTTGAGGTGATTAAAAATAGGTCCGGGGCCCAATAAATTCCAAAAAAAAAAACCCTAAGTCCAGTTTTCCATTTTACACCCAAAAATATTATTTTTATAATAATTTAATATATTTTAAAAATATTTAAATTTATTAAATGCCAAAAACACCTTGTTTTTAATTAGTAAAAAATCCCGAAAAATTCCAGAAAATTCTGAAAAAATCCAGTTTTGAAAATCTTGAAAAATCAGGGGGTTTACAATCTACCCCCCTTAAGAGGATTGCGTCCTCGCAATCAAAGAATAATCGGTCAACAGAGATGACACAGTTGCAAGCGTTGTTCGAAACACATCACAAGATACTTAGAGAAATACTGTTTCCTTAAGAATGAAAGTTATGCACTTTCCAGAGCTAAAGCAAAAGAACTACAAATTTTAGAAAACTAGGTTATTATTAACAAGTTTTCAAATTACTAGGTTGGGGCTAAGGTCACGAACCAATAGGCACGAGCTAAAACAAGACTAAAAACGGATAACTACGAATCACTTACGCGCATTAGCTACTCCAAGAGTCTGCGCGTCCTCCAAGGTCATTGTGTAAGCTTGTCCGCGTCCTTGTGGTGGATTCCTCTGCTGCTTCTGGGCCTGCTGGAAGAGTGCTGCTTGAGGTGCCAAAGGTGGCCTCGGTGCTGGTAAAGCTGGTTGGTTTGCCCTTGGTGCTCCATCTCGATGCTGAGGACAATCCTTGGCTAAGTGTTGATTGGTGCCGCAAATTAAGCATAATCCCAACTTGCGTCTGCAGTCCTTCTCAACATGGCCTATCTTGCCGCAGTAGTGACAAGTAGGAAGGGTCTGCGAGGATGCCCTGGGTGGCTGGTTCGTGTGAGATCTCTTTGCAGATTCTCCCTGTGGTGCTCGGTCTGGTGCTGAGGTGATTGGCCGCTTGAGGCGAGACTCTCTCCTGGTGACGCGCTCCATGCGTCGGGCTGCAGCGAGAACGTCCGAGTAGAAGGTAGGTACGACGGATCCGATCAGTCTCTGTAGCTCGAAGTTCAGTCCGTTGAAGAACTTCTCGGCCTTCTCTTCTTCTGTCGGGATCAGGGTTGGGGCGAAGCGGCTCAGAAGAATGAATTCTGCGTTTTACTCTTCCACCAT
Organism: Iris macrosiphon; assembly: GCA_036927795.1. Classification (NCBI taxonomy): domain Eukaryota; kingdom Viridiplantae; phylum Streptophyta; class Magnoliopsida; order Asparagales; family Iridaceae; genus Iris; species Iris macrosiphon. Next base: position 29,198,751 of record JAYESA010000011.1, read on the forward strand.
CATAGCATCCTGAGTGAGGCGATTGAACTTGTCCCGAAGTTCTGATCGTGCGATAGCCGAAATGTACATCTCCTGGAAGAGTTTGGAGAACTCCTCCCAAGTGACTCGGTCTGGTCTGAGTCGTATCTCCTCAGATAACCACCAGTGGTGAGCATTGCCTGTCAATTGCATTCTGACGGCAGTCATCCAACGTTCTCGTGGAAGCTCAGCTGCTTCTAGTTGATGCCGAATATTGGTGAGCCATTCATGAACTTCTGTGGGCTCTTCCTTGCCTGAGAAGGTACGGGACTTCAGTTGGCGGAAGTCAGTGATAGAGCCCGTCGATGGCCGTCGAGTTGGTAGGTTGGCCTGCTCCAGTGCAGTTACGATGCTGCTCCTCAAGAAATTAGCCTCGCGACGTTGAGCCTCGTGTTGGACTTGTTGCTGGGCTTGCATCATCGTGTAGATCATTTGGAATATCTGCTGTCCGTCAATCGGCTGCCCTTGTGGGAGTACGGGCATTGGTGGAACGAACTGCGACGGAGGGGGAATGCCATCACGTCGGAATCTGGAGGTAGGTTGACCTGCCTGATGGCTCTGTTGAGCTGATTGAACTCTATCGACTGGTGTCACTTCATCGTCATAGGTGACACCTGTAGCTTGTGGTGTTCCTGCGGGAGTCTCGTCGCATGCTTGTGAATCCATTGCCCTGCATCCAAAATAAACTATAAGAAGCGTACAGAAGAATCAAGGCAGGATGCAAGTAAATTATTTTTGAAGTCGATATAGAGATCAAGAATGATTCAAGCAAGTGGGTGAGATCCTAAAACTTATCCTATTCTTATTGCAGGCTTGTTCGGTCCCTAAGTTAAAATCGAACAATTTAGTCGTAGACCTGCATGGGCCACCACAAAAATTATGTCACGCCCCAGTCCTAAAATATCGAGGGACTGGACACGTGGCAATGGCCAGCAGCACGCACCGATGGACAACCCAATTTAATGGATCCATCAGGGCATGCTTAAGCTGTAGTACAATAATAAATAGATCAATTGCTACAAGTCACAGTTTATACTAATCTCATCCACCACAGATAATCACAGATTTAAATGCCAGAATAATGTAAATAGAATGAGCTAACAAATCTCAATAAAAGTATCTCGGTGAACAATCCGAGAACAAGTCTGATACATCAAAGCAAATAGACAGGAAATAAAGGAACTGGAAATAAAAATAACTGATGATGTAAAGAAAATTCTCAGGAGAACTCCTCTGGCACGATCTCGTTCTCAGGTTCTGGTACATCTCCTGGAAGTGCTCCTGTACGGTATATCTCTGGATGGATCTCTTCGGCTATACCTGGGGACATAATCCAGATCCAGGTCCTCAGGGGACATAGCAAGGTACAAAATAACTCAAGCCAAAATAAATAAGCAGTGCAGCAATAAATAAACAATAGGGTAAACTATGTAACCAGCTAAGTGATATGCAAGTTGAGAGCATCACTAGAACTCAGGCTGAAACCGCTACAAGCTCTGTGTCGGGGAGCCGGTAGCAGTAATAACACGTAAAGGGTCTAGCTCTGCTGGAGAGTCTACAACCTCACAATAGTAGTGGATATATATATGGAACAGCCTGTAGCCTGTGTATCTTTCCCCACCCAATGTAACCACGCATATCATGACCATAACGTCTCATGTCCATGTCAGCGGGATCATAGCTAATGCAACAAGTTATATAATATCTAAGAATATAATGTCTATGTCAATCCTGTATCCTACACAGAATTACCATGAATATCTTAAGAAGATTATGTCTGCATGAATAGTGTCAAGTATCCTGGGTCCTGATGTACTTGATAAGACGAGTACGAGAAAGTAAAGGGTCCGAAATGTCCATCTCTAGATGACGTACCCAACACCGCGTACGGGGTTGGCACCCGACTATAATCGAACACTAAGTATGTCACACGGTTCCTAGGTTAAGCATGTACAACAATTATAATTAAGACAAGTAATATGAAAGAAAGACTGCAAGTTGGCAATGTACACTTGCATGTGGTTCCGGCTCCAATTGTGGCTCTGACTTCAGCTGGATTTGCAGGTGGTACTCCGGTTGCTAAAATAAACATTACCATCAGATCCAAAAAATATCAATCAGCTAGAAACGCCTGTCCTTGAGTCCAATTTGGAGACAAGGGCAGAAATAACAATTTCGGGTCAAAACGGGGTCCACGTATGGGCCCACTTTGCACCGAAAAATGTGTTAGGGACAAAGGTCTCCAAATTCATCAAACTTAGTGTCAACAGGTCAGGAACGATGATACGAACCCAACGAAACTTCCAGAATTGGATTCCGATGACCCGATCACAAAATTGCCCTTCGAGTGGAGCTTGTGGGGCCCACGACATGCGATTTCGTCAATGTTCTCAGAATCGAACCAAACTTGGTTCACAGGACCGGCGTATTGCTACGAGTCCGATGGCACAAGTTTTGTTTCGATCCGACGTGTGTACACAAAGTTAGGACGCATTCCAGAACTGACGGATACGGGACGGTGTCCGCGGATACGCGTTGATTCCGGTGTGCACGCACACCTGAATCGACTTCTGCGAAATCCCACACGTCCGTATCAACGGCGCGCACGTATCTGTGAAGACCGCACGCGACCAAGTCGTCCCGTTTGGCGGGGCGTACTCAGTTCCGGGGTGAAACAGGGCGTTATTTTTCCTGCTTTTTGGATCTTGGTTCGCGATCGCCACAGGACGCGATGTCCCGAACGGGTTACACGGGCACCGAGAGGGTCAAGCAGGGTTCGTGACGCAATAGACGGAATCAAAAATGGGGCAGCAAGGAGAGAGAAACGGATACCTGAACAGGGCTTGAGAAACTATATTTTCTCGTGTCCGACACGACTCGACGTGTCCGTGTCCTGAGTCGCCTAGGGTTAGGGTTTGGGGATGCTGCGACCGGAGCTCTGGTGGGGGAAGGCCGGCCGGAGGAAGGCTGGGTGCGCGGAGGTGGCGCGACGACGTGCTGGGGCAGCGCAGGCGGCCGGCGGCACAGGGCGGCGGAGGCGGGCAGGAGTTGGGGTTCGGGGTCGGGTGCTGGTGAGGGAGGAAGGAGGAAGGAGGGGGATCAGAGTCGGGCGGCGGCGCTGCAGCGTGGTATGGGCGGCGCTGGAGGAGAGGGGAGGCCGGAGTCGGGCGGCGGCGCAGCGGGGTCGGGCGGTAGAGGGATGGCCGGAGGGAGAGGGATTCTAGGGTTTAAATAGGGAGCCGATGGAGGAGAGGGGAAGGAAGAAGGAGGAGGCGGCGCTGCGGACGGTGGCGGGGAGCGGCGTGCTGGGGTGGCCCGGAGGCGCTGGCAGCAGCGTCGAGCGGGGAGGCGGTCGACGGTGGAGGGGGATCGGAGTCGGGGTAGGGCCGGAGAGGGAAAAATTGGGGGAATTATATAGGGGGAGGGAGAGGCCGAGGGTGGCCGAGGAAGGCGGCGAAGCGGGCGTCGTGGCCGCGGGGTGCGGGCGAGGTGGCCGGGCGGGGCGCTGGTGGACGCGGGCGAGCGCTGGCCGGGCGAGGCGGCAGAATTCGCGGGCAGCGAGTCGTGCGGGGGAGAGAGTCATGCGGGTCGGGTCGGAGCGGGTACGGGTCTGGCAGACCTGGCCCAACCTGCTAGCCCACGGGTTGGGCTCGGTTGGTTGGGTTGGGCTTGGGTTTAGTTTAAAATAAATAAAAATAAAATAATAAAAAAAACAGTTTTGAGGTGATTAAAAATAGGTCCGGGGTCTAATAAATTCCAAAAAAATTTACCCTAAGTCCAGTTTTCCATTTTACACCCAAAAATATTATTTTCATAATAATTTAATATATTTTTAAAACATTTAAATTTATTAAATGTCAAAAACACCTTGTTTTTAATTAGTAAAAATTCCCGAAAAATCCCAGAAAATTCTGAAAAAATCCAGTTTTGAAAATCTTAAAAAATTAGGGGGTTTATAATAAAGCAGAATGGCTTCGAAAGCTCATGTATGATCATTATCCAGTTGGTGCACAGATTCTAGCAATACCGATCTACTACGATAACCAGGCGACTGCAGCGTTGGCATCAAATGATCTCTTCAATGGTAAGAAGAGGACTATGCGACTTTGGCACAGAGCACTGAATGATCGTATCAAGGCTTGAGTGATTGATGTTCGCAGCCATAAGAATCTGGCGGATCCATTCACCAAAGGCCTCAAGCGCCAGCTGGTCGAGGAAACAATAATGAAAATGGGCTTGAAGGTGGTCTGATATTATGTCGACTTTATAATTCTACCAAAAGTTTTATGCTATTAGATAAAAGAGAAATCTAATAGGCATCTAACTTTTGGTTCAAGGAATGATCGTTGACTGAAAAATATTAGGTACAGAGGAGGTTATTTGGGACTATAGGGATTCAATCCCGGAACCACTGTGGTCTACTAGATTGTTCTTTGTATAGAATACATCATATGGGAGGATATCTCAGGCATTTTGAATGTACGACATGCTTTATAGGAAGCACGGGTAGATCGACTCTACAAAGGGGATGGTACCCCCATACTATAGTGGCGTGACACCACGATGAGGTAAAGCCTCGACTCCGGGCCATGTCACAGCAGCAGTAGCACCACGTATGGTAAGTAGCCTAATACCGAAGAGGTGGATAGTGGTAGTATGTCACTATAAAGAGGCATGTGACCTCATGCTACAATAGGACGACAACACCAAGAGGTTGTGGACCTCGGCTTTGAGCCATGTCATAGCGACATAGCACCACAAGAAAGCGCAAGACTTCATACTAGGAATATTAAACTCTCTGAAATAACTCACCTAACTATATAAACAGAGATGTAGGCCATCTCTTAAGGGCAAGCTTGTAGACACCCAAGATAAATACACCAAGACCAGGTCAGCACATGGACTTTAATGTGCGACCAGAGGCACAGCTGATGGCGTTATATGAGTAGAAAGAATAATATATATGGTACTGAATTCAAGGCTTAGTCCATTTATGTATTATGCTATTGTTTGACCCATGCAGGAAGATTCAAGTTATAATCGACATTTATCCTAATGCATGATGTGCAGTCACTGTGGGGAACACGCAGCCCATATATTGAGATATGTGGGGGATTATTAGAGTTTTTCCTTAGCAAGACTAGAAAGATAGTCCCACATTAAAAAATACTCCAAGTGGGTATCTCAATATATAACTTAGCTTATTATTAAGGTACGTACATGTGGAGATTGGTGGCCCATGTGGGTGCCATGTGGGTTGTTTTTCTAGAGAGGCTAAGTTTAAATTTCTCAAAGAAACATCTAAGTTTTTGTCACTCACTTTGGAAAATATCCATAGAAGCTAAGCCCCGCTCAGACTCCGGCTCGGGTGAAGGGCTCAAAATGGCTTTAATGGCGCACTGTGATTTAAATTAGTTCTAATTTTTTGGGATTCTGATTTAATTCCTTATTATCCTACCATAACTAGCGACGGTCAGATTTAGGGTTAGGGTTTCTACCCTTCACTATAAATATTCTCTTCGTGCCTCTTTTTGGATATTTAAACAAAAATTAAAAGATAGAAGAGAATAGAACTGTAGTTGCCACCTTCATCCAGGAGTTCTTTCGAGTTGGTAACAGAGGTGACTATGAGCGTTCCAGAAGTTCTACACGTGAACATGCTGGTTCCTGTGAGCATATCGTCGATAGAGGACAAATCCTACTTTGAGTAACAATGGTCTTCATTACCTCAGCAAGAGTTTCTATTCTGTTTTTTCTTCTCCCTCCCCGTAAATGTTATATCTTAATTTCAACTGAGTTTGCAAGGAAGAACGTGATTCAATTTTTGTTTACTTTCTTATTTGCTTATTAAAGAAAGTTTGTATTCGATTACGTACGTAAGACCAATAAGGACAGTATGTCACGCTCCAATCTCCCACAAGTTCGATCTTCCTTGTTTGACGTGATATCGCCACGCCAATGCCCACAGGATAATCGTTCTCATCGGGGCGTGATGTCGTACGAGCATGGAGTAGCGCTCGCACAAGACGATGGCGTCAAACATCATGGTTATCATCAAAATGACCATGTTGCAGCAGAAGGATATATTATTATAAATAATAATACATCAGAGTATAGGAAGCGAAGCTCTTTATTGAATAATGAAGTAGGTTATTAGGCTTCCAATAGCCCAAATGGGAATGCCACAGTGGCTTACAACACTCTTGCTCTCTCTTACTTACAAAGGATCTCATCGTTCCCTATACCATGTCCCGTATATCCAAACTAAGGCCTCGTATCCGAGTACCTGAAAAGAATGCCCACAAACGTAGGTTAGTACACAGCTGTACTGGTGAGAAGAATAACCCACTCGCCTAATCTATTACTAAGTAGTCATGTAAATGCAAACAATTATTATATGGTGATCTTTATACTTGAACCTAGATTGATTACATGGCAACGTCATGATATGTTAAGGAAAGCAGTAAAATATCAACGCATATGAGCAGTTACATTTTTATCAAGAAGTAAAGCAGGTAAAACATAGCAAGTATTTAATCACTTAAGCAGTTCAATCACGCAAACCACTAAGTGTGTTCTACTCAAATATGCACAATAAAATTAAATGATACATGCAACCCGTGTCACTCGGCATAACTCACATGAACCAACTAACGCAACAGAAATATAGTACGATAAACTCGACTGCACAAACCAACCCAAATGCTACTCCTCCAGTTGAAACACACAACTACATGCAAGCTATCTATATAAAGTGAAGGTCACTGGTGACTCGCAAGCCAACCATATCGGGTGAATCGTGAAAAATGGTGAACGCTCCGCATGCGGGTTGCTAGCCCCACCGAAGGCCCCCACTTATCCGTATATATATAAGGCGTAACAATCCCGTATGGGGCTCAATCCCAGTTGAAGTCCCGCAATACTCCGTGCCCTTTCTTTATTCACATGGTGAATTAACTGTCTCTTCCTAAGCCGAACAGTACCAGAGCTACCGATACTACCTATTCGAAGAACTATCGCCTTGTACTTCGGCTGCCCATGACCGTGCAAGATTTTTTTGCCATAATACACATTCTCGATGATATCATTCTCTTCGTGTTTCTATCATTCCATGTTTTGCTTGGCGACCCGTGGTCCTACTACACAAAGGTACAATGCCACATCATTATAGGTTCCGTGGCCCTATGCCCTATCTATAATTCCAAGTCCTGATGTTCAATTGGCATTATACCCTTTTGTCAGTTGTCCAGTTTTGAACCACAACTGCACGCATCACTTGACAAAGTGTCTTAACTTGATCCTCGTATGCAATGCACACTACCATCTATCTCACATTTGCAGTTCCGTGGCGTTGCACCATAACTGCTGCGTACTCTTTATGCATGACTCCGAAACCATTATCCACATTCTAGCTATATCAATGTTCTATACAAGTATTCTCGAAGTAAAGGCTCTACTCAATCGAACTACACATACTGATCTTCCAAAAATCTAAGTGCACTAGAATCCATTTTATTAGGCACAAAAGAGTAGAAGAGAAGGGACATAGCCCACTCACCAAGTCTGAATCTGCTTAACACTTTGCCTTGCCGATATGGCCAATTCCTTGAATTCGTGATCCGATGTAAAGTACGATCTACTCAATTGGTATGAACATACGAGCAGTCATTCTCTCCAAATCATTCGTTCGACCCGATCGGATTAAGAAAGATGGCATTATCGCTTGAATCATGCTATCTCTGCACTGCTCTGAGAACACACTAATTCTATTGCTCGTTGTCCATGCCTCAACCCGTGCGAGACGCTTATCTGATTGAAATAAACTCTGCACACCACCTGTACACAAAAAATTAACTTGATCAATACTTCTTCCATTCAAAATCTCAACGTAATACACCGTGCGGGTGCGAGACATTACATAATATACCACTTAGAATAAGGTTCATCCTTGATCCTAAAACCAACACTCATCCCTTCTCGTATGTCGCTTGGCCATTTCATAAATATGCTCCATGTAACTTATACTCCACTGATCCAGACTCATCATCTTCCTTTCGCGCTCAACGCTCACACAAATTCTATATCTCCACATCCTCCTTGCGTCGCAATTCGAATTCTGCATATCACTTAGTTTGGATTATACTCATATTTATGGCATTCCCAAAATACATGAATTTTAGCCAAGCTTAGTGATAGCGAATTTGGAGAAGTTACAAGGGTATCTTCATATCAAAACATTCATCACTTCACTCTCGACTGAACCGACCCTAACGTTCATCACATAACTCATTTGCACACGTGCTAACTCCGGATATATGATTCTCCACTGGCGATCTATGCATTTGACCCAATTCAATCTGTGTTCCCACTCGACCATTCCCAGGCGATAATCCAACACACACTTTAAGTCCTTGCACGTCCAAGAGAAATTAGTATTCTGCAGGACCCTACCATCCAACTATTTCTGAATTTACGCTTGCATCATCCGAGCTCAACCAACCAAACTTTATTTTGACTTCAATCGTACTATATCTCGTATGCACCGCCTCCATATCGTCTTAATTCTCTGAACGATCATCATGTCTGATACCACCCCAACTAAGCGACTTACCCAAACATCGCACTTAACTCCTAGATCAGTTTGGCCTAACACCCCTTCTTGTAACTCAATTTCTCTCTGGGTGAACACCTATTTAGGGTTCTTGTGATCCGCGAAGATTTTACCGCCATGCCATAGGGATAGTGTCGTTACGATTTTGACGCGGACACAATCGCCATAATTTTTAGGTCATGAAGGATAACTTCTCCACTCTACTTCAGCTGCCTCAAAGCATATGATGTCACTACCGCCCTCTGCATGAGCACGTACTGCAAACCAAGTCCAATTTTATCTTGTAGATCTGAGGCACATTTGTCTTTTCTGAAAGTGCAAGGATTGATCTTGATTCGAGCCGCGGCCTTACTCAAAGCTAGTTTTGCTGTCATCAATTCATATGAATGTGATTCCCTTCTGGGTGAGACTAGTCAGAAGTGATGCCATCTTTATAAATCTACGATTCTGAATCTTATTAGTTGACGCAAGCTTGTTCCCATACCACCACTTCAATCTTCTGGTTGCATCTTCAGTTGAAGGCTACCCCATCAAACTTTGAAACTTAATACTCAATCACCTAGACTTATCTTCAACATGCACCGCTCACATCCACCCTCAACGCATTCCTAAATGCGTCACAACAAGGGTCATTCTATGGGTCTACAATATTCACTTCGATTTGGCGGTCAAGTCGCTAGGGTCAGCTGTCCCGAAGCTATGCTCGATAATTTTAAGTCCTCACGATGGACAGTTACTATGAACCATGCTATATCGTCATCCGAAACAAAATAATAATCCAACAATCTAATCCAAATATACTTCTGAATCTGAATGCATGCACTACCTGCTGAAATGTCTAACCACCTAGAGTCTGACTATCTATCTAAACCACTAACCGAGGAACTGCGCTCGCTGAAATCGTCTTTCATTACTCCGCATTTCTGTCCTGAATCCATCAAAAATCTTGAACCGCCTGTTCGACTTCTCGCACTACTACTTGCAATATTTTTCAAAAACTGTAGGCCTACTCTATTTCTTCTTTGTACGCCATGCTTCAGTACTGCACGTCCAAATCTCTCGAGCGACCCGATGAATTACTCTGACGTTGCTTTCTTGTTCAGCTGTCTTCAAACTCCCTACCATCGCGATCCTTACTCCCATTTCATTCCTTAGCATCATATCGATTTCTCTATGTTCTGATGTATCTGCATGATCCCAATGACTTGCACGCCAATCCCAACATAAGTCCACTTTGTTTCATGGTTTTACTAAATATGCATCTACTATACTCTGTGTCGAACTTCTCGAGCACTAACGTCCATATCCTCTAAGTTTTGGTGTGACTCAATCGTACTGCTCCTTCAAAACTGAACGTGTTCCTCTGCTCGACCGACTGCTCCTTTGCGTTACCAAAATCCATTGTCCGTGCTTGTTACTCTTCGACACATCCATCGCTCACGTATACGGGTACCAACTGTTTTGTTTCTGATACTCATCTCTCTCTGCATCAATGAATGTTACACCGAACTTCCAAATCGTGCAAGCAAAATTCTGATATTCAAATTCTCGTCTAATCGATCTCATCCCATCTTCAATACTTGGTTCGCATCACTGCTTCGAATTATAAACATTTTTTCTATTACTTACTCCGTTCTTTTTTGACGTAACTTTCATTTACACGAGTCAATTTCTGATCGCTCAAACCTGACGCATCGAAGAATACCTAAGTCAAATTCTGTTACACCAATTCCCGACAGAATCTCGTACTACCCCATATGTTGTGAGCAACCTATCACTTATATGTTCCAAATATTTCTAACACGCGCACCACTCTGTGGCGTTGCATATACCATTTAGAATCGAGTCACTCTCAGCCTATATTTGCTCTGCCTCGACCAATGTCTACTCCGAACTGACTATTCTGCGGTGATCCTGCCGATCACAACTTAACATTCTCTTGCTCCAAGTTTCGAACATAACTTAGCCGATGCGCACAAACCAACTTACATTTTTGATACCCTCGTCGCTTGCGGCAAATTCTATTGTTGTTCATCCAAAGTGTTCTGACGCACACATCACTACGTGGTATAGCATATACCACTCAGAATCAAGTCACTTCTCGCATCAAACTTTTTTTCGCATTGATCCAACATCCGTTCGAACTATCCATTCGATGGTGATCCTACCGTTCACAACTCAATCATTTACTCAAAGTCTGACATGAACTCAGCCAATACACACCATCACTTACATTTCTGTTGATCTCGTCCGTTGTAACTCGTACAACGTTCCACTCACGATACTCTCTACTATTTCTCAAACCGTTCGACACATTCGCTACACTAGCAACTTGTGCAACATTCTCTCTGATATTCCAAGCCATTACTCAAATCCGTTTAACACATTTGTATCTTTTTAATGTTTCTACTCACCACATACCAATATACCCAATCACGTCCAACTAATCAACTGCTCCACTAATGCAACCAATATATCTCAAAATAACTAGCTACACAAATGCAACAATGCCACATAACTTGCTGCACGAATGCAATAACGCCTAGCAGTGCTACATGATTCTATCAAAATTCTACATAAACGAACGCAATATAATAACATGCACACACAACAACAAATATATAGACTTATTGCGTGGAATATCCAATGTGGCACCGAATATAGTCAAGAGCCTTTCGATTCGCGGAGGCCATTTAGAGTTTGTGATGAAGCAAAGAAAAAAGTTTAAGAAAATAATCTGGATGCTTTGATACCAATCTGTTACGTCCCAATCTCCCACAAGTTCGATCGTCCTCGCTGGACTTGATATCACCACGTCAACGCTTCCGTAGGATAATCTTTCTCATCGGGGCGTGATACCGTACGAGCTTGGAGTTGCGCTCGCACAAGACAATAACGTCAAACGTCATGGTTATCATCAAAATGATCATGTTGTAGCAGAAGGATATAGTGTTACAAACAATAATACATCAGAGTATACGAAGCGAAGCTTTTTATTGAATAATGAAGTAGGTTACAAGGCTTCCAATAGCCCAAATGGGAATGCCACAATGTCTTACAACACTCTTGGTCTCTCTTGCTTACAAAGGATCTCGTCGTTCTATACATCATGTCCCGTATATCCAAGCTAAGGTCTTGTACCTGAGTACCTGAAAAGAATGCCTACAAACGTGGGTCAGTACACAGCTGTACTGGTGAGCAGGATAACCTACTGGCCTAAACCAACACTAAGTAGTCATGTGAATGCAAACAGTTATTATATGGTGATCTTTCTACTTGAACACAGATTGATTACATGGCAGCATCATGACATGTTAGAGAAAGCAGTAAAATATCTACGCATATGAGTAGTTACATTTCTATCAAGAAGTAAAGCATGTAAAACATGGTAAGCATTTAATCACTTAAGCATTTCAATCACGTAAGCCTCTAAGTATGTTCTACTCAAACATGCACAGTAAAATCAAATGATACATGCAACTCGTGTCACACGGCATAACTCGCATGAACCAACTAATGCAACAGAAATAGAGTACGATAAATTTGACTGCACAAACCAACCTAGATGCTACTCCTCCAGCTGAAATACACAATTACATGTAAGATATCTATATGAAGTAAAGGTCATTAGCGACTCGCAAGCTAACCATATCGGGCGATTCGTGGCAAATGGTGAACGCTCCGCGTGCAGGTTGCTAGCCCCACCGATAGCCCCCACTTATTTGTATATACGACATAGCAATCCAGTCTGGGGCCCAATTCCATCTGAAGTCTCGCAATATTATGTGCCCTTTCTTTGTTCACATGGTGAATCAACTGGCTTTTCCTAGGCCAAACGGTACCGGAGCTACCGATACTACCCGTTAGAAAAACTATCTCCTTATACTTCGGTTGCCCATGACTGTGCAAGATTCTCTTTGCCACAATACACATTCTCGATGATATCATTAATTTCTTTTAGTGTTCCTATCGTTCCATGTTCCGCTTGGCGACCCGAGGTCCGACTACACAAAGGCACAATGCCACATCATTACAGGTTTCGTGGCACCATGCCTTATCGATAAGTTCCAAGTCCTGATTTTTCAATAGCACTATACCCTATCTATAGTTGCCGGGTTTTGAACCACAACTGTATGCTTTGCTTAACGAAGCATCTCAACTTGATCCTCGTGCGCAACGTACGCTCCCGTTTATCTCATATTTGTAATTCTGTGACGTTGTACCACAATTGTTGCGTACTCTTTATGCATGCCTCCGAAATTGTTATCCATGTTCTAGCTATCAATGTTCTATACAAGTGTTCTCGAAGTAACGACTCTACTCAACGGAACTACACATACTGATCTTCCAAAAATCCAAGCATACTAGAATCCATTATTAGTCATGAAGAAGTAGAGGAGAAGGGACAGAGCCCACTCACCAAGTCTGAATCTTCTTAACATCCTGCCTTACCGATACGGTCGATTCCTTGAATCCGTGGTCTGATGCGAAGCGCGATCCACTCAATTGGTATGACTGTACGAGCAGGCCATGCTCTCCAAATCATCCGACCCGATCGGACTAAGGAAGACGACATTATCGCTCGAATCTCGCTATCTCTGTACTACTCTGAATGAACACACTGATTCTATTGCTCGCTGCCCATGCCTCAGCACGTGCGAGGCGTTTCTCCGATTGTACTGAACTCTGCACACCACCTGTACACGAAAAATCAACTCGATCAATACTTCTTCCATTCAAATTCTCAGCGTAATACATCGTACGGGTGTGAGATATTACACAGTAATCGTTTGTTTGTTGTATCTTTTCCATCTTTGTAAACCTCGGTAATAACAAGTACCTTGGTTCATGATAACCTAGAGGGTGATAGAGGCGAACATGAACAAACTTAAAGCTATCTAAAACATGAATTTTTGAAGGAACATAAAAAAGTGCCAACAACTCATAGGGCACATAACAATTATTCATCGATCGCTTTAGAAAATAAATCCAAACCCTTTTTTGCAGCAATGTGGAGATCACATAGGTTGGAGTGCACAAAAGAATACATGCGAGATTTGGAAGCCTTAAAATAGCATCTGCGAACATTTTCTATACTCTCTTGAGACATCCCAAGCGAGCTACTATATATATATCTGGCTATAAGATAGGAAGCAATAAGTTGTCCTTGTCAGAGATGATGGCAACACCACTCTGTCTACTTCAATAGCAAGATCTTAGGAGGCACTGAGCTCTTCTATATGATGGTCAAAAAAGTAATTCTCTGTCTCATTGTAAAGGTCGGCCCAGAAGATTAGGTTGTCCTAGCGGGAGCTAATTTGGTTGTCCTTTGACCCGGCCTCTTATGATGCACTTCTTTATGTCCTTGGTGGTCACCCACCATTCCGACCTCTTGCAGGTCACATTGGGCCTGTTGGACTTGCGAGATTGTCCTAAGAAAATAGGGGTTGTCCAATGTCATGCCCCAATCTCCCGCAAGCTCAATCGTCCCCGTTAAACGTGAATCACCACGTTGCAGCGCTCCCGCAGGACAATCGTTCTCATCGGGACGTGATACCGTATGAGCCTGGAATTGCGCTCGCACAAGATGATATTGTCAAACATCAAAGTTATCATCGAAACGATTAAGTTACAGTGAAAGTCAAGTATTGTGTACCAAGCACACATCAGAGTATACGCAGCGAAGTTCTCGATAGGGTCCAAATAAAATGCATAAAGGATAATTGCCACAAAGGCGATGTAATACTCTTGCTCTTTCTCTAGCCCACAAAGGTACTTACCGTTCATACATTATGTCCCGTATATCCAAGCAGCGCCACTACACCTGTGTACCTGAAATAATACCCATAATCGTGGGTCCGTACACAGCCGTACTGGTGAGCTGGTAAACCACTCGTCTAAGCCGACACTAAGTAAAATAGTGAATACAAACAGTTATATGGTGATCTTTCTAGTTGAATCCTAGATTTATTTCATGGCATAGGTATGACATGTTAAAGAAAACTGTAAAACATGTTAAACATGCAAGCATTCAACTCAAACAAATATACAAGCAGATATATATCCAACTCAAAAGGAAATTAGCATGCAAACCATCCTACTCAAACCCAAGCAACACGTGAACCTATCGAACCATTATACAAGTCTCAATATCCATCCTCAATCTAAACCTTATAATCCAAACTTTGATATGCACACTCTTGCCAAGGCAAGGTGGACGCCGCCTACGCGAAAAGCACAAATAAAACCAAAACAAAGCAAACCAACTCTTATCTATATGAAGTCACTGGCCATGCCATAAAGGATTGATCAACTGCAGTTCTACCCGATCCAGACTGGTAGCTAGCCCGCCTGGTCGTATCAAACTGTCGGCGCCGCGCCCAAGGCACGTTACCATTGTTTCCTCCATGGCCGAACGGTCCCGGTGCTCCGGAGCCTATCCCGTTCGATAAAACCAAACCCTGTGTGCAACAGGTTGTCCGTGACCGATGCAGACTCCAAGTAGGTATGATGAGAGAATCGAGCATTCTCGCCCCACTAAACTATCTAGCCTCAATCGAACCAACTATCCATAACCATTCTCCAACTTATAGCCCAAGGCACCAACACAAGTTATCCCCATAGGCACTATGTCGCTTCTCGACACAATGTTTCAATTAGTGCAACATCCCTCGCTCAGAATAATCTCGTGGTACAATGCCCCAACAGTGGCACAATGCCCTCGCCGATGCAGTTGTCCGGTTTTGAACCACAACTGCACGCTTTGCATAACAAAGCGTCCAAGTGATACTCGTGCACGATGCACGCTCGCTCTCCCGAATTCTCGATGTTCCAACCAAGATATTTCAACTGTCCAAGCATAATTCTAATTATTTCTCCAACTGCCCCAAATGTAATCCAACTATAGCTCTAACTATCTAACGCAAAAACCAACTCAAGCCATAAATCAATCCAAGCAAACAATGTACACTCTATGCACGTCTCAGTGTAGTGATTTCCAAGTTACAGTCCAAGTGTTCAAGCCTTTACGTGTGTTCCATATTATTAGGCATGAAGGAGTAGAGGAGAAGGGACAGAGCCCACTCACCAAGTCTGATTTCGTTAAGCATCCTGTCCTGCCGATACGGCCGTTCTCTTGAACCCGTGGTCTGATACAAAGTACGATCTACTCAATTGGTATGACCGTGCGAGCAGGTCGTGCTCTCCAAATTATTCGACCGATCGGACTAAGGAAGATGGCATTATCGCTCCAATCCAGCTATTCCAGTACTGCTCTGAATGAACACCTGATTTCCATCGAACTCCGCTAGTGATCTGCACATAAAACCAATTTAAATCAATACTTGTTCCATAATCCAACAAATTAAAATGTAAGCAGCTATTATCTCATTCAATCCGACTCAGCGTAACGCAACGTGTGGTTGCGGGGCGTTACATAATATACCACTTAGAATCAGGTTCGTCCTCGAACCGAACCAATATTTATTCTTTACTAGCATGCCGCTTCTCCAATTCATAACTCTATTCTACTCAACTAACATTCTCTTGATCCATACTCAGCATCTTGCTTGCGCTGAACGCTCGTACAAATTCTATATTCCTACATCCTTCTTGCTACTCAATACGAATTCCTCATATCGCTTAGTTTTGGATCGTACACATATTTAAGGCATTCCTGAAATACATGCATTTCAGCCGACTTAGCGATAGCGAATTTGGACAAGTTACAAGGGTATCTTTATATCCGAGGCATTCATTCGCTTTACTCCCAATTGAACCAATCCTGACTTTTATTCCAACATATTCGCACAAGCATTATCCTCAAATATGATAATTTTCTACCGACGATCTTTCCACCTGACTCAAATCAGTCGTGTTCCAATTCAATCCATCCAACTATTTCTGAATCCACACTAGCACCATCCAAACTCAACTAACCAAACTCTAGCATGACTCCAATCGCACCATAATCTGCATGCACTATCTCCAAATATTCTCTATTATTCCGAATGATTAATACAACTGATACTACCCCAGCTAGGCGACTTACCCAAATATCAAACTTTGCTTTAGATCAGCTCAGCCCAACACCTTTTTTGTTAATCGCAACACCTCACTGGATGAACATCTATATTAAGGTCCATGTGATCCACGAAGATCTCGCCGCCACGCCAAAGGGATAGTGTCGCAACAATTTTAACGTGAACACATTCGCCATAATTTTTAGGTTGCACATGGAATAGTTCTTTGTGCTGCTTCCACTACCTCGAAGCACAAGATATCACCTTGGCCTTCTGTACGAGCACGCATCCCAGACTAAGTTTCAATATATTTTGTAGATTTGAGGCACATCTGTCCCTTCCAGTATTGCAATAATTTGATCTGAATGAGCCGCTGCTTTAACTTCACAAGCTAGTTTCACAGTCGTCGGTTCATAAGAATGTTATTCCCTTCCGGGGCACGATGAGTCAAAGGCGATGCTATCTTCAAAAATCTGCGACTCGGAATCTCATCAGTTGATTTAGGCTATTTCTACCATCGCTTCGATCTTCCGGCTGCATCTTCAGCTGAAGGCTATCCCAAGGGTCTCTCAAATCCAACAATCAATCACTTAGGCCAATCTCCAACACACACTACTCACATCCACCCTCGACGCATTCTTAAATGCGCCGCCGCAAGGGTCGTTCTATGGGTCTACAATATTCATCTCTGATTTGGCGGTCAAGTCGCTAGGGTCAGCTGTCCCGAAGCTACGTCGATAATTGTAAGTCATCACGATGGACAGTTACTACAAGTCATGCTATATCTCCTCTGCAAATCCGAGCCATAATCCAACCATTCCATCCAAATGAACTTCCGAATTCGAGCACTTCATGCACTACCCCTGACGATCTTTCAACCAAACGCCGCTTAACCACCCTGAGTCTCACTATCTATCCAAGCCACAAATCGAGGACTGCGCTTGTTGAAACCATCTTCCATCAATCCACCGTTCTGTCCTGAATCCATCAAAATTCCTGAACTGCCATGTTCGACTTATCGTACTACCATTTGTATTTATTCTCGAAACTAAAGACTTGCTCTAATTCTTATCTGTATGCCATATTTTACAGTGCACGTCCAACTTGCTCGAGCAGCACAATGATTTGCTCCAACGTTGCTCTTTCATTTAGCTATCTTCAAAAATCTATCTGTCATAATTCTTGCTCTCGTTCCATTCCTTAGCCCGTCTTGATTTTTTCTATGTTCCGATAAGTCCACACACTCTCAATGACTCGTGCATCAGTTCTAAAATAAATCTCAAATCTATATTGCCTTTACTTATTGCCACAATCCACCTCAGTACTGCAAGTGTTAACTTTCAATCTGACTTAACATCAACTAGACTTGCCTCATTTCTATTCACGTCTTCCGAAGAATCCGTCTACCATCGTTGTACCATTTTGCCAAATTTTACTTACGCTAAACCTGAGTCAAACTTCTCGAGTGCCAATATCCAAAATCCTTCAAGTCCGTACGAATCCATCGCATTGCCCCTCTAAACTAGATCGTATTTCATTACTCAACCAACAACTCCAATGTGTTTCCATAATTTGTAGTTTATGCTCGCTATCCTTCGATTCATCCATCGCTTCGCTCGAGCATATCCCAAATGTTCGTTCCTCATGCTCAACTCTCTCTTTGCATTCATGAATGCTCCACCAAACTTCTAAATCGTGCAAGCGAACTCTGATATTCAGCTTTCCATCTTATCGATCTCAACTGTTTCCAATACTTGGTTGGCATCAATCCTTTAAATTTCCAAACACTCTTTCCATTGCTGATTCCATTCTCGCCCATCACCCAAGTCCAACGATAGTTCTATTTGCACAAGTCCGTTCTCGATTGTTCAACTCAATATTCACTTTGCTCTATTTTTCATTCTTCCTAACTCAGCTGATGTGCACCAACCAACTTATATCCCTGTTACCCTTGTCCGTTGAGGCAATTTTTTTGAGGTCTATCCAACATATTCTAATGCTTTGTTCACTATGTGGTATCCCATATACCACTCTGAATCAAGTCACTACTCGCAATATAATTCCTTTGTACTGATCCAAGATCTGTTCAAACTATCCCTTATGCGTGATCCTACCATTCCCAACTTAAGTCTGACACGAAACTCAGTCAACGCATGAACTATCTAACTCTTCTGTCAATCTCGCTATGCAACTCGTGCTAGGTTCCATTCCCAATACTTCCAGCTATTCTCAAACCGTCCGATATTTTCGTTACACGAGCAACCCGTGCAATGAGCTCTTTCAAGTAATCCAACCCAATACCTAACTGTTTCAAACATTTGCTGTACGAGCGACTCGTGCAACGCTATCCTGATATCCCTAAGCCAACTCAAACATGCTCAACCAATGCACCACACGAGCAACTCGTGCAATGCTCTCTATGATATACCCAGCCAAAATTAAACTCCTTCTAACACATTTGCTACACGAGCAACTCGTACAACGATCCATTCTCATCTGATGCTTCTACTCACAACATGCCATATAGCCAATCTTGTCTGCCAACCAACCGATCCACTGATGTAACCAGAAACTCACCGAACGACAAGCCAAACCAACGCAATGACAGCCCTCAACTTCCTGCACAAATACAATAATGCCACACAACTTGCTGCACGAATGCAACAACGCCCAACCATGCTAAGAGATCTACCGAAAACCAACAAAAGCAACACAATAAAAAATAATATGCAGCCACAACCAGCAGTATATAGAATTATTGCATGAAAAATTTAATGCGGCACCGAGTAGAGCCAAGAGCTAAACGATACGCGAAAGCTATTTAGAGTTTGTGATGAACCAAAGGACCAAGTCCGAGAAAATGAACCGGGCGCTCTGATACCAATATGTCACGCCCCAATCTCGTGCAAGCTCAATCGTCCCTGCTGAACGTGAATCACCACGTTGCAGCGCTCCCGCAGGACAATCGTTCTCATCAGGACGTGATACCGTACGAGCCTGGAATTGCGCTCGCACAAGGCGATATTGTCAAACATCAAAGTTATCATCGAAACGACCAAGTTGCAGCGAAAGTCAAGTATTGTGTACCAAGCACAAATCAGAGTTGTCATGCCCCAGTCCCAAAATATCGAGTGACTGGACACGTGGCAATGGCCAGCAGCACGCACCGATGGATAACCCAATCTAATGGAACCATCAGGGCGTACTTAAGCTGTAAAGAAGGTCTACTACAACAAGTCACACTAATCTCATCCATAAAGATAAGGAAATAAACTGCATAATGAAATGGAAATAAGTAGCAACAACAAGTTAGTCGGGAAAACAATCCGACTTATGTCTGAATACACTGGCTCAATAGGCCAGGAACAAAAGAGATAAACATGAAATAAATACTGAGTACGGGAACAGGTACTCAGGAGAAGTCTTCAACAGTCACCTCGTCTTCAGGGTTCAGTTCTTCTCCAGCAATAGCTTCAGCTTCGGTCCCGTACACCTCGGGATACTGCTTCTCAGCTAAACCTGGGGACATCATCCATTCCAGGTCCTCAGTGGACATAGCAAGGCACAAAATAAAATAAGCCAAATAAATGCAGTACAAATAAATAAATGAAATAGCAGGGTAAACTATGTAACCATCTATGTGATATGCAAATGAGAGCAACACTAGTACTCAGGCTGAGACCGCTACAAGCTCTGTGTCGGGGAGCCGGTAGCAGTAATAACACGTAAAGGGTCTAGCTCTGCTGGAGAGTCTACAACCTCACAATAATAGTAGATATATATATATAGAATAGCCTGTAGCCTGTGTGTCTCTCCCCACCCAATGTAATCACGCAAGCCATGACCATAACGTCTCATGTCCATGTCAGTGGGATTATAACTAATGAAACAAGTCAAACTGTCTATAATTAAAATATCTCTGTTAAGTCCTGTATCCTATACAGAATCACCATGAATGTCTCAGGAAGATTCTGTCCATGTATAGTATCAAGTGTCCTGGGTTGTAGGGTACTTGATATGTCAAGTACAAAAGTAAAGGGTATCGTAACTCCATCTCTAAATGACGAACCCAACACCGCGTACGGTGTTGGCACCCGACTATGATCGGACACTAGGTACGTCATATGTTTCCTAGGTTAAGCAGTTTAAACAAGTTTATATAAATTTACATAAGACATCTAGCAAAGTATTATTACAGGAAATATGAAGATAAAGACTGCAAGTTTGGCAAGGTGCACTTGCCTGATGTTTGAATTCCACTTAGGTCCTGTTCTCGAAAATTTCCAGAGATGTCTCCGAAAGCTGAAATAAATAGTACCATCACGCTCAGAAGGTGTAAAATAGCTAGGAACGCCTGTCCTTGGGTCTAATTTGGAGACAAGGGCAAAAACGATAATTTCGGGCCAAAACGGGGTCCACCGGTGGGCCCGTTTTGCACCAAAAAATGTGTCAAGGTCAATGGTCTCAAAATTCACCAAACTTAGTGTCAACAGGTCAGAACGCTGATACGAACCCAACGGAACTTCCAGAATTGAATTCCGATGAGCCGATCACAAAATTGCCCGTCGAGTGGGACCTGTGGGGCCCACGACACGCAATTTCGTCAACGTTCTCAGAATCGAACCAAACTTGACCCACAGGACCAGCATATTGCTACGAGTCCGATGGCACAAGTTTTATCTCGATCCGACGTGTGTGCACGAAGTTAGAATAAATTACAGAAAAGTCGGATACGGGACGATGTCCGCGGATACGCACTGATTCCGGTGTGCACGCACAACCGAATCAGCTTCTGCGAAATCCCACACGTCCGTATCGACGATGCACACGTATCTGTGAAGACCGTACGCGATCAAGTCATCCCGTTTGGCGGGGCATACTCAGTTTCGGGGTGAAACAGGGTCTAGTTTTTTCCTGTTTTTGGATCGCGGTGTGAGATCACCACAGGACGCGATGCCCCGAGCGGTTTGTCCAGACACCGAGAGGGTCTTACAGGCTTCGCATTGCAATTTACGGAATCAAAATCCGAGCTATGAGGAGAGAGATACACGCACCTGAACAGGCTGAAAAACTGGGGTTCTCGTCGTGTCCGACTCGACACGGACACTGTGTCCCTTGTCCGACGGTGTCAGCCTAGGGTTAGGGCTAGGGCACGCTGTGGCGGCCGGAGTACCGCCGGAGAGGGCTGGGGGCAGCGGGGGAACGCTCGGCCGGGGCTGGGTGGCTCTCGGGGACACGCGGCGGCGCAGGGGAGGCGGTGCTGGGCGGCCGGCCGGTAGCTGCTGCGGCCGCTACTGCTGTCGGTGCCGGGGAGAGGAGGGAAGGAAGGAGGAGGAAGAGGCTGGGGACGCGGCGGAGGGCGGCTGGGAACGGCGCTGCGGGGGGGGGCAGCGGGCTGGCGGTGGCGAGTCGTGGACTGGGGTGGCCGGAGGAGAGTTCGCCGGAGTTAGGGCTAGGGCTAGGGGATGAGGGAGGAGGAGAACGGGGGAGAGGGGTTTTATAGGGGCTCGGGGGAGGGGGTTGGCCGGGGACGTGCAGAGAAGGCGGAGGGGTCGTGGGGACGTGGCGGCGCGAGGCGGGCGGAGCACCGGGCGGAGCGTCGGACGACGCGGGCTCGCGCAGGACGTGGGGGAAGGGATGGGGGTGAGCAGGTTCGGGTGCGGCGGGTTCGCGGGTTCGGGTCTGGCCGACCCGACCCGTTAGCCCAAGGGCTGTTGGGCTGGGCCGGGTTTGCAGGCTGGGCTGGGGGTAAAATAAATAAATAAATAATTAAATCAATAAATAAATTAATAATTAAATAAATAGATTTAGGTGTTTTTTAAAAATAGGTCCGGGGTCCGATAAATTCCAGAAAAATTACCCTAAGTCCAGCTTTCTATTTTACACCATAAAATCATATTTTCATTACATTTTAATATTAGTTATTAACAATTAAAAATTGTAAAATCACCACAGCACCTATGTAAATTCCTGAAAATTGCAGAAAATTCCCAAAATTGATTTTAAAAAAATCAGAAAATTTTTGGGTGATTACAATCTACCCCCCTTAAGAGGATTGCGTCCTCGCAATCGAAGGGTAAACTACAAGGCACGAATTTACAGAATTAAAGAATGCTTAGGTTTTACCTGCATCTGCAAATAAGTGTGGATAACGCTGGCGCATAACATCTTCTCGTTCCCGGGTCGATTCGCCAGGAGAGTGCTGTTTCCAAGCTACCCGAACCAGTCTGATTGTCTGCCCTCGCAGTGTCTTCTCACTGGTGTCGAGTATACCCACTGGCTGCTCCTCGTATCTCAGGCTAGGTCCCACCGAAATCTCAGAATGATCAACTATATGGCTTGGGTCAGTCACGTATCGCCTCAACTGTGAGACGTGGAATACATCATGCACTCCCTTTAAGGATGGAGGTAATACAAGACGATAAGCCACCTCACCAATGCGCTCCAAGATGTCAAATGGCCCAATATACCTTGGGCTTAACTTGTCTCTGCTGCCGAATCTGATAGTACCTCTAGTGGGCGAGATCCTCAAAAATACATGCTCTCCTTCCTTGAACTCCAGGGGACGTCTGTGCCCATCGGCCCAATGCTTCTGTCTATCCTGGGCTGCACGAAGATGATTCTGAATCTGCCTTACTTTCTCCACTGTCTCCGTTACCAACTCTGGACCCGGTAATTGACTTTCGCCAACGTCACTCCAGCATATCGGCGATCTGCACTTCCTTCCGTACAATGCCTCGAAAGGTGCCATCTGAATGCTTGCCTGATAGCTGTTGTTGTAGGAGAACTCCACTAAGTGCAGATGATCTTCCCAAGATCCTCCGAAGTCCAGTATGCATGATCGCATCATATCTTCCAAGATCTGAATTGTGCGCTCTGACTGGCCATCTGTCTGAGGATGATAGGCAGTACTGAATTTGAGCCTGGTGCCGAGACTCTCTTGCATGCTTCGCCAGAAGTGAGATATAAATCTCGAGTCTCGATCTGATATAATACTAACCGGCACTCCATGTAATTTTACGATCTGTCGCATATACATGTCGGCTAGTACTTCCGTGGATTGTCCGACTCTGAATGGCAAGAAGTGAGCCGACTTAGTGAGCCGATCCACAATAACCCATACCGCATCCTTTCCACTAGGACTTTTTGGAAATCCAGTGACGAAGTCCATGGTAATATGCTCACACTTCCATTCAGGTATGGGAAGTGGCTGCAACATACCTGCAGTCCATTGGTGCTCGGCCTTTACCTGCTGGCAGACTAAGCATTTTGCCACAAATCAGGCAATCTCCCTTTTCATTCCATGCCACCAGTAATATTGTCTTAAGTCCCGGTATATCTTGGTTTCTCCTGGATGAACAGAGTATATGGAGCTATGTGCTTCAGTCATCAACTCCTGCCTCAATTCTCCATTTGGAACATATAGGCGATTTTTGCACCTTAATGTCCCGTCCTCGTGGATGCGAAATCCCGTTTGCATGCCTGCTTCGGTTCTCTCTTTCAGCCTTCGAAATCTGGCATCATTAGGCAAAGCTTCTTTGATTCTCTCCACCAGCGATGACTTAACTTCGAGGTTAGCCAGCAAACTATTTTGTCCAGGTAGAACAACCTCTATCTGAAGATCTTGCAAGTCTTGTAATAGCTGAGGCTGCTCAGTTAAGAAATAAGCCGAAGGTTTTCTGCTGAGGGCGTCGGCTACAATATTTGCTTTCCCCGGGTGGTACTGCAGATCTATGTCAAAGTCCACCATCAACTCAAGCCAACGCCTTTGCCTCATGTTGAGCTCCTTCTGAGTATAAACATACTTCAAGCTCTTATGATCAGTGAATATTTTGACCTTCTCTCCATACAGATAATGTCTCCAGATCTTCAATACAAAAATTACTGCAGCTAGCTCCAGATCGTGCGTTGGGTAGTTCTTCTCTTGGACCTTCAACTGCCTCGATGCATAAGCGATAACCTTGCCATGTTGCATCAAGACGCAACCTAGTCCACTACCGGATGCATCACTATAAACAATAAAACCTCCTGACCCTGAGGAAAGAGTCAAGACTGGTGCTGTTGTTAGACGCCTCTTCAATTCTTCAAAGGCATTCTGGCATTCTTCCGTCCATATGAACTCCTGATCCTTCCGTGTCAGCTTAGTCATCGGCTCTGCGATCCTTGAAAATTTTTCTACGAACCGCCGGTAATACCCAGCCAGTCCAAGAAAACTTCTCACTTCTGCAACAGAGGTAGGGGTAGGCCAGGTTTCTATAGCAGTGACCTTTTCTGGGTCCACAGACAGTCCTTCACCCGAGATAATATGTCCTAAGAATGGCACCTTGTCCATACAGAACTCACATTTGCTGAGCTTGGCATATAGCTTCTCCCTTCTCAAAGTTTCTAGCACAATTCTTAGGTGTTCCTCGTGCTCTTCGTGGTCCTTGGAGTAGACTAGAATATCGTCAATGAATACCACCACGAACTTATCCAAGTACTGATGGAAGACTCCGTTCATCAAACTCATAAATACAGCAGGTGCGTTGGTTAAACCAAATGGCATTACTAGGAATTCATAATGTCCATACTTAGTCCTGAAGGCCGTCTTTGGGATATCTTCCTTCTTCACCCTAATCTGGTAATAACCGGATCTAAGGTCAATCTTTGAGAATACCCTAGCACCACTCAATTGGTCAAACAAGTCATCAATGCGTGGTAAGGGGTACCAGTTCTTAACAGTGACAGCATTAAGGGCTTTGTAATCAATGCACAATCGTACGGTTCCGTCCTTCTTGGGTACAAAAAGTATAGGTGCTTCCCAAGGTGAAACACTGGGCCGGATAAATCCTTTCTCTAGAAGGTCGTCCACTTGTGCTTTTAACTCCACTAACTCCTTAGGTGCTAGCCGATATACCGATGAAGTGATAGGTTCAGCTCATGGAGTTAGGTCTATTGTGAATTGTATCTCCCGATCAGGTGGTAAACCTGGAAGGTCGTCGGGAAATACATCCACAAATTCCGTTATGACTCTTGGGTAACCTGAATCCTCTTCTACAGTTAATACCCTAAGAGTTGGCTGGACCCCTTGTTCTACAGCTCCTCGAAGAAATTCAAACTCAGGAAGGCTAGAGGGTCTAAATATCACCTTCCCAAGCCGGCAATCCAGTGTCGCATGGTACTGACTTAACCAGTCCATACCAAGTACAACATCGTAATCAGGCATAAAAAAGATCAGGAATTGGGCTCGCATCTCTCGGCCACAGACTACTACCGAACATAATCTACAGATATCACTAACCGGGATAATTCTACCTCCCGTTAAAATTCTCTTCATCTTCGAGAGAGGTGCGGTAGCTACTCTATGTGTGGCTACGAAGCTAGCAGCAATAAATGAATGCGAGGCTCCAGAATCAAATAATACTACAGCAGGAATTGAAGCTACTAATATGGTACCTGCTATCACTTCGCCTGCAGTAGCTTCCTCAGTGACTGCTAGTGCATATGCCTGACCTCGTCCCTGAGCGGGACCCCTTTGCTAACGAGCCTGCTGGAACAAAGCTGCCTGAGGTGGTAGTGGTGGCCTGGCTCCTCCAGGCCCTGTCTGAGTTGCTCCTCCAGCTGGAAGAGCTAGCCTAGGTGCAGGTGGAGCTGGTTGATTCGGAACCCCTCTCGACGTTCCGAGCAGTCCTTTGAGAAGTGTTGTCCGGATCCGCAAACCAGGCAGAGTCCCAGCTTGCGTCTTTATTCTCTTTCAATATGACCTACTTTGCCGCAGTAATGACAAGTAGGTAGGTTCTTTGATGCTGCTTTCTGAGGCAGGTTCTTCTGGGGCCGTTTGGCAGAATCCCCAGGTGATGACTTGGACGGTGCTGAGGAGAATGGATGTTTCAGGCTTGATTCCCTCCGAGTAACGCGCTCCATCCGACGTGCTACAGCTAGGACGTCGGAGTAAGATGTGGGCGCGATCGATCCGATTAACTTCTGAAGCTCGAACCTGAGTCCATCAAAGAACTTCTCCGCCTTCTCTTCTTCGGTAGGAATTAGAGAAGGGGCGAAGCGGCTCAGGCGAATGAATTCGGCGTTATATTCCTCCACCGTCATGTTGCCCTGGATCAGGCGGTTGAATCTGTCTCGAAGTTCTGACCGAGCAACAGCAGGGATTTACATTTCCTGGAAGAGTCTGGAGAACTCCTCCCAGGTGACATGATCATGTCCGAGCCTTCTTTCTTCGGACAGCCACCAATGGTGTGCGTTGTCCGTCAGTTGCATCCTGACGGCAGTCATCCACTTGTCCCTTGGAAGTTCAGCGGCCTCCAACTGGTGCTGAGTGTTTGTAAGCCATTCATGAACTTCAGTTGGTCCTTCCTTGCCCGAGAAGGTACGAGGTTTGAGTTGACAAAAATCTGTGATGGATCCCGTCGCTGGTCGCCTATTTGGTGGATTTGTATATTCCAATGCTGCGACTATGTTGTTCCTTAAGTTCTCGGCCTCATGACGTTGGACCTCTTGTTGAATCTGTTGTTGTGCCTGCATCATGGCATAGAATATCTGGAACATTTGCTGTCCGTCCATTGCCTGCCCTGGAGGAAAGACAGGCATCGTAGGAGGGAACTGGGGTGGAGGCGGGATGTCATCACGCCTGAACCTGGAACTGGGCTGGCCAGATTGATTGCTCTGAGAGGATTGTCCTCTGGTATCTGGCGTCGTTCCAGCTTCACAGGTAACCACAGCTTCAGGCGGTGTACTCAAGGGATTTTCGTCACCACTTCTGGGATCCATTACTCTGCATAAAAAGAAAACAATGAGAACGCACAGAGGAATCAAATTAGGATGCAATTCAAGCAATTAAATTGAATTCGACATAGAGTCCAAAAACGATTCAATCAATGGATGAGATCCTATAACTTATCCTATCTTATTGCAGGCCTGTTCGGTCCCTAAGTTGAAACCGAACAATTTAGTTGGGACCTGCATGGGCCACCACAAAAACTATGTCATGCCCCAGTCCCAAAATATCGAGGGACTGGACACGTGGCAATGGCCAGCAGCACACACCGATGGATAACCCAATCTAATGGAACCATCAGGGCGTTCTTAAGCTGTAAAGAAGGTCTACTACAACAAGTCACACTAATCTCATCCATAAAGATAAGGAAATAAACTGCATAATAAAATGGAAATAAGTAGCAACAACAAGTTAGTCGGGGAAACAATCCGACTTATGTCTGAATACACTGGCTCAATAGGCCAGGAACAAAAGAGATAAACATGAAATAAATACTGAGTACGGGAACAGGTACTCAGGAGAAGTCTTCGGCAGTCACCTCGTCTTCAGGGTTCAGTTCTGCTCCAGCAATAGCTTCAGCTCCGGTCCCGTACACCTCGGGATACTGCTCCTCAGCTAAACCTGGGGACATCATCCATTCCAGGTCCTCAGTGGACATAGCAAGGCACAAAATAAAATAAGCCAAATAAATACAGTACAAATAAATAAATAAAACAGCAGGGTAAACTATGTAACCATCTATGTGATATGCAAATGAGAGCAACACTAGTACTCAGGCTGAGACCGCTACAAGCTCTGTGTCGGGGAGCCGGGTAGCAGTAATAACACGTAAAGGGTCTAGCTCTGCTGGAGAGTCTACAACCTCACAATAATAGTAGATATATATATAGAACAGCCTATAGCCCGTGTGTCTCTCCCCACCCAATGTAATCACGTAAGCCATGACCATAACGTCTCATGTCCATGTCAGCGGGATTATAACTAATGCAACAAGTCAAACTGTCTATAATTAAAATATCTCTGTTAAGTCCTGTATCCTATACAGAATTACCATGAATGTCTCAGGAAGATTCTGTCCATATATAGTGTCAAGTGTCCTGGGTTGTAGGGTACTTGATATGTCAAGTACAAAAGTAAAGGGTATCGTAACTCCATCTCTAAATGACGAACCCAACACCGCGTACGGTGTTGGCACCCGACTATGATCGGACACTAGGTACGTCATACGTTTCCTAGGTTAAGCAGTTTAAACAAGTTTATATGAATTTACATAAGACATCCAGCAAAGTATTATTACTGGAAATATGAAGATAAAGACTGCAAGTTTGGCAAGGTGCACTTGCCTGATGTTTGAATTCCACTTAGGTCCTGTTCTCGGAAATTTCCAGAGATGTCTTCGAAAGCTGAAATAAATAGTACCATCATGCTCAGAAGGTGTCAAATAGCTAGGAACGCCTGTCCTTGGGTCCAATTTGGAGACAAGGGCAAAAACGATAATTTTGGGCCAAAACAGGGTCCACCGGTGGGCCCGCTTTGCACCAAAAAACGTGTCAGGGTCAACGGTCTCAAAATTCACCAAACTTAGTGTCAACAGGTCAGGAACGCTGATACGAACCCAACGGAACTTACAGAATTGAATTCCGATGAGCCGATCACAAAATTGCCCGTCGAGTGGGGCTTATGGGGCCCACGACACGCAATTTCATCAACGTTCTCAGAATCGAACCAAACTTGACCCACAGGACCAGTGTATTGCTACGAGTCCGATGGCGCAAGTTTCGTCTCGATCCAACGTGTGTGCACGAAGTTAGGGTAAATTGCAAAAAAGTCGGATACTGGACGATGTCCGCGGATACGCACTGATTTCGGTGTGCACGCACATCCGAATCAGCTTCTGCGAAATCCCACACGTCCGTATCGACGATGCGCACGTATCTGTGAAAACCGTACGTGACCAAGTCGTCCCGTTTGGCGGGGCGTACTCAGTTCCAGGGTGAAACAGGGTCTGGTTTTTTCCTGTTTTTGGATCACGGTGTGCGATCACCACAGGACGCGATGCCCCGAGCGATTTGTCCGGGCACCGAGAGGGTCTTACAGGCTTCGTGTTGCAATTTACGGAATCGAAATCCGAGCTACGAGGAGAGAGATACACGCACCTGAACAGGCTGAAAAACTGGGGTTCTCGTCGTGTCCGACTCGACACGGACACTGTGTCCCGTGTCCGACGGTGTCAGTCTAGGGTTAGGGCTAGGGCACGCTGTGGCGGCCGGAGGACCGCCGGAGGGGGCTGGGGGCAGCGGGGGAACACTCGGCCGGGGCTGGGCGGCTCTCGGGGATACGCGGCGGCGCAGGGGAGGCGGTGCTGGGCGGCCGGCCGGTAGCTGCTGCGGCCGCTACTGCTGTCGGTGCCGGGGAGAGGAGGGGAGGAAGGAGGATGAAGAGGCTAGGGACGCGGCGGAGGGCGGCTGGGAACGGCGCTGCGGGGGGGGGGGCAGCGGGCTGGCGGTGGCGAGTCGTGGACTGGGGTGGCCGGAGGAGAGTTCGCCGGAGTTAGGGCTATGGCTAGGGGATGAGGGAGGAGGAGAACGGGGGAGAGGGGTTTTATAGGGGCTCGGGGGAAGGGGTTGGCCGAGGACGTGCGGAGAAGGCGGAGGGGTCGTGGGGACGTGGCGGCGCGAGGCGGGCGGAGCGCCGGACGACGAGGGCTCGCGCAGGACGTGGGGGAAGGGATGGGGGTGAGCGGGTTCGGGTGCGACGGGTTCGCGGGTTCGGGTCTGGCCGACCCGACCCGTTAGCCCAAGGGCTGTTGGGCTGGGCCGGGTTTGCGGGCTGGGCTGGGGGTTAAAATAAATAAATAAATAAATCAATCAATAAATAAATTAATAATTAAATAAATAGATTTAGATATTTTTTAAAAATAGGTCCGGGGTCCGATAAATTCCAGAAAAATTACCCTAAGTCCAGCTTTCTATTTTACATCATAAAATTATATTTTCATTACATTTTAATATTAGTTATTAGCAATTATAAAATTATAAAATTACCACAGCACCTGTGTAAATTCCTGAAAATTTCAGAAAATTCCCAAAATTGATTTTTAAAAAATCAAAAAAATTTAGGGTGATTACAAGAGTATACGCAACGAAGCTCTCGATAGGGTCCAAATAAAATGCTACAAAGGATAATTGCCACAAAGGCGATGTAATACTCTTGCTTTTTCTCTAGCACACAAAGGTACTTACTGTTCATACATTATGTCCCGTATATCCAAGCAGCGCCACTACACTTGCGTACCTGAAATAATGCCCACAAACGTGGATCAGTACACAGCCGTACTGTGAGCGGGGTAACCCACTCGTCTAAGCGACACTAAGTAAAATAGTGAATGCAAACAGTTATATGGTGATCTTTCTAGTTGAATCCTAGATTTATTTCATGGCATAGGTATGACATATTAAGGAAAACTGTAAAACAGGTTAAGCATGTAAGCATTCAACTCAAACAAATATACAAGCAGATATATATCCAACTAAAAATAAAACTAGCATGCAAATCGTTCTACTCAAACCCAAGCAACACGTGAACCTATCGAACCATTATCCAAGCCTTAATATCTATCCTCAATCCAAACCTTATAATCCAAACTTCGATATGCACACTCTTGCCGAGGCAAGGTGGCCGCCGCTTACGCGAAAAGCACAAATCAAACCAAAACAAAGCAAACCAACTCTTATCTATATGAAGTCACTGGCTAAGCCATAAAGGACTGATCAACTGCAGTTCTACCCGATCCAGACTGGTAGCTAGCCCGCTTGGTCGTATCGAACTGCCGGCACCGCGCCCAAGGCACGTTGCCATTGTTTCTTCCATGGATGAATGGTCCCGGTGCTCCGGAGCCTATCCCGTTCGAGAAAACCAAACCATGTGTGCAATAGGTTGTCCGTGATTGATGCAGACTCCAAGTAGGTATGACGAGAGAATCGAGCATTCTCGTCCCACCAAACTATCTAGCCTCAATCCAACCAACTATCCATAACCATTCTCTAACTTATAGCCCAAGGCACCAACTCAAGTTATCCCCATAGGCACTATGCCGCTTCTTGACACAATATTCCAATTGGTGCAACACCCCTCGCTTAGAACAATCCCGTGGCACAATGCCCCAACAGTGGCACAATGCCCTCGCCGATGCAGTTGTCCGATTTTGAACCACAACTGCACGCTTTGCATGACAAAGCGCCCAAGTGATACTCGTACATGATGCACGCTCGCTCGCCCGAATTTTTGATGTTCTAACCAAGATATTCCAACTGTCTAAGCATAATTCCAATTATTTCTCCAACTGCCCCAAATGTAATCCAACTCTAGCTCTAACTATCCAATGCGAAAACCAACTCAAGCCACAAATCAATCCAAGCAAACGACGTAGACTCTATGCACGTCTCAGTGTAGTGATTTTCAAGTTCCAGTCCAAGTGTTCAAGCCTTTACGTGTGTTCTATATTATTAGGCATGAAGGAGTAGAGGAGAAGGGACAGAGCCCACTCACCAAGTTTGATTCCGTTAAGCATCCTGCCCTACCGATACGGTCGTTCCCTTGAACCCGTGGTCCGATGCAAAGCACGATTTACTCAATTGGTATGACCGTGCGAGTAGGCCGTGCTCTCCAAATCATCCGACCGATCGGACTAAGGAAGACGGCATTATCGCTCCAATCCAGCTATCCCAGTACTGCTCTGAATGAACACCTGATTTTTATCGAACTCCGCTAGCGATCTGCACATGAAACCAATTCAAATCAATACTTGTTCCCAAATTCAACAATTTGAAATATAACCAGTTATTGCCTCATTCAATCCGACTCAGCGTAACGTACCATGCAGTTGCGGGACGTTACATCCAAACCCGAAGTCTTGACGGACTTACCCTGGGTCATCCCTGCTCATTATCACCTCCTGAAAACTGAGGCATTGCTTCCAAGCACATCTAATCCCCATACTCGAGTATTTTGCATTAGCAGACATACTATAGAGAGTCAACACGAGTGACATCATGGTGAAGTGGGCTCTTGAACTCATGCAATATGGGCTATAATTTTGACCATGACCAGCTATCAAGGGACAAGCACTGGTGGGTTTCATCGCGGAGTATACCCACCCGTCCACAACCCTAGTCTAGATTGTACAACTTGCTAAGGCCTCCAGTGAAGAAGTAGACCCACAACCACCCCCTTCGATACTTCATGTTGATGGCTCTTCTAATATCTCAAATAGTGGAGCATGACTCCTTCGTCGGTGACCAACAACTTATATCTACGTAGAATATGCATGACCTTTGGTGTAAAGTATAATTAGAACATGTAACATAAGAAAATTTGATTGATACTCACTTATTTAGATAATCATGGAAATAAATCTTGTCTATTTTTAAGACTTTTCTTTTTTATTCACATCATATATATACTATTATTTGATTGTTATCTATTAATTCCATAATGTGATATCACATGATTTAGTTTACCATTGGAATTTTTTAATTTGATATCCTTTCTCTTATGATATTTATTGAAGGTTTGGATATTTAATTTTGGCTTTTTAAGTATTTATTCCTTATTGATATTGATAACCTTCTATCTATGATTGTATGAGACTTTATATGGATTTAGCCATTGGAAAGACAATTGATAAAAAATAATTTCCTCTATGATGGTGTTATTTGCTTCAAATCTATATATATGTATATTTTAAGTGGGGGAGGGATTAATTGGTTTGATATATATTATACCCTTTCATATGTTGGATACTGATTTCCTATTTACAATTGAAATTACATAATTGACTTGTTTGTATTGTTTGATATGGTTTTTCTTGTGTTGATTTTGTTTTGATGCCTTTGGTTTTTATTGTTCTACCAAAACTCATGGTATATATTTATAATTGTAATATGTTGGGTGGGAGCAATCAAGTCGACTGAATCTCTCATTCTCAAGTAGGTATATTCTTTTCAATTTGTGCTTCGTCACCGAGTAGTCATATGCATGGTAAGGTATACAAAACTTGGATGATCAATTAGAGTTTCTATGAGAAACAATACTATTTTTTTGTTTTGTTAATAATATTTTCTCTAATAACCATATATTTTCATATGGAATTGATTCACTAATTTGTATGAAAAAAATTTAGATTCAGATTCAATTCCTTGATCAATGTCCTAGTATTTTCTTACAATTTCACTATTGGCTATATTTTATGTGCAGTATCTAATATTTTGTGTTTGTGCCAATCGGTTGGATATATGTCAACCCAATTGGATTCTTGCCATATCATTTTGGGTTTTCTTCCAATAATTTCTTATATATGATTTCTTGTTGGTAAATTACTTGAGGATGCCTTTTTTTTACTTTTTCATATTTACTATCTACTTCGTGATGATAAATTACTCTTTGTCTGGTCTATTCACTCTCTTCCCTTTTTTTTTTATACTTTTTTTATCATGATTATTTATGTTTTTTCGCTCGCTCTGATTTGCTTATGATCAATTTTAATTTTTAACACTTAACAGGAGGGTTTCTTTTTTATTATGACAAAGAGGGAGAAGAAGTTTTAGTTTACAATAATGTTATATGCTTAATATGTTAGTAACCTTAAACTTAACCAATTTTTGAAATAAAAAGGGGAGATTGTATTTTAATTAAGGCTAATCGATTAAGTTTTTCATTATAATCTCACTTGATTAAGACAACTTGATTTTCTTATCCATATGTGTGATCACATTATCTACTAGTGTTAGATACGATGTTGACATGTTATGTGTGTTCATGATATCTATTAGTATTAGATACAATAGAGATATATTAGTACAATTCTCTTTATGTTAGTACAATAGAGATACAAAAGGTTTCTTAAAAATAAAAAAATGAGAAAAATAAGAAAAAAGCAATTTAAAAAAGTAGAAATTTTTTTTTTCTAATAAAACTGAATTTTTCTAAATGAAGAACAAGAAAGAAAAAAATGAAAAAAAATTGAAAGAACTTTAAAAGAAGTATACACAAAAGAAAAAATGGAAAAAAAATAGTTTTTATAATAAACAAAAAAAGGGAAAAAAAAACTTTCTTAAACAAATGAAGAAAGAAAAATAAAACAAAAAAACAACGAAAAAATTAGAAAACGAAAATATGAAAAAGGCAAAAACTTTAAAATAGTATAGAAAAATTGGAAAAGGAAAATAATTAAAAGAAACCAAAAAATGAAAAAAAAAATTCTTAAAAGATGAAAAAAAGGCGAAAAATAAAATAAGTTTCAAAAACAAATAATAAAGAGGGAAAATAGAAAAAGGAACAAAGGTAAAAGAAAAAAAATTAAAAAAATATGGTTAGAACTTGGACTTGACCGAGTAACTCGGACTTGAACAAATTAATATAATATTTTTTTGAGTTATTTGTATTTATTCTTTAAATTACTAATCATACCTTTACTACCCTCAAATTGTTTAAAAAATAGTTACTCCGAAATTCTCAAAACTTAGGTTTTTTTTTTTGGGTAACCACAATTACAATTAGCATGTTATTAAGAAAAAAATTTGGGAGTGAGAGGCGTAACACTAAATTTAAAAAAAATTGGAAGGTAATGAAGATATGATTAAGAATTGGAGGAAAAGGAAGGGAGATAAATACAAATAATATCTTTTTTGGGGAGAATAGATTTATCATGATTCATGCGAATATTGTTTTTGCAGAAAATATTTGAGAATAAATTTTACATTCCAAACTAAATAGGGTAATAGGTTCCTAACTTTCTACTATAAAAAGTTTTCGGAAATAAAAAAATTATGCTCACCAAACGCACTCGAGTTGGAAAGAAGAGAGAGAGAGAGAGGGAGAGAGAGAGAGAGAGGATGGACCGAGAGGAGATGTGAAAACTGTGGGAAGAGATGATGCAAAATTTGTGACAATTAATAACTTAATGCTTCCTAAGTCACTCACACCACCTATGTGGCTGGTGGGCCAAGCGAGGTGCATGTGACATTTTTGCACATCATTTATGAGTTAGATAGCGAGAGGCGAACCATACTATGAACTTTTGTGTTTATGCACCGAAATTAGTCAGTGGTCCTGGGTGAAGTCCTATTTTAAAGGGGTATTTTTTGTTATCCCTCAATTACTAATAGCTAATTTGGATCACCATCCTTTTTTTTTTTTTTTTCAAATTAGTGTTAATCTTCCAATTAGACAATATTTTTGGGAGAATAAATATAATTATCATTAGCAAACTATGAATACATGAGGTAGTAGTAATTAAAAAAAATGGAGATAGTGGAGTTGGGCTTATTTTTTGGGGGTAACTACAATTAATTCTATTTTAAAAGGAGGGAGGGTTGACACTAGGTCATATTCAATTGGAATTTTTGTCTCCCCTTATCTTTATGGTAGTTTTTTTTAAAATTCTTCCAATATTGAATTCTATTTCAATTTTCATCTTACATGGTGGTATTGATGTTAGATGAAAAAATTATATGAAAGTTCCTATTTGGCTTCAAAGGTGAAGACGACACACGTCCAAGGTGGAGCAAGACGTTGTGGTTGGAACACAAGTGATGGTGGTGTAGATGAACATGTCAGTTGGATTCTGTGGTCGAACGGATCGAGATTATAATATGTTGGATCTACTGAGTGCTCAGCTGATGATAACGAGCAAGGTGCTCGGCTAGCAGAAACGATCAAGGATGCACGGCTTGCGAGAACGACCAAACATAGCCGGAGTGTGCTTGGTTGCTCTGTCAACGAAAACGAGCTAAGGTGGAGATTGTTGGATTGTTCTCGTTTCCGGTTGAACGTTCAAAAAAGGTGGTGAGGAGTTGATAGTTTTGTCCCACATCAGGTAGGAAGTGAGATCACATGGGGTGTAGATAATTAGAATTGGTTCATGCCTTACATGAAAATTTTATTCTAAGGCATATGAGCCCAATCCAATATCGCACCTCATAGACCAACTTCAATTTTGGTCACATCACGTTCCCACATATGTTGCACTTTAAGATAGTCAAGTCATACTCTATGCTTTGTTCAGAGAATCGTTCAACATTATATATATTAGTAAATTTACGTGTGTTACACGTAAAATATTTTTTTATTCTAAAAATAATATAAAATTGTTTAAATATTTAAATTAAGATTTATTATATATATTTTTATATTTTAAGTAGAATTTGTTATATATTTGATTATATTTTAATTAGAATTAGTTATGGATATATTTATACTTTTCATAAAGAGTCTTGAAATGGTTAGCTACGTAATATTATCTAATTATAAACAAACATCTCTTATAACTCATGTGGTTAAGGTGAGAGGTATTTTCTTTGGTTGACTGAGTTTGAATCCTTATAGTGTTATTTATAACAAATTTAATTTTTCCAACCATTTTTTATATAATATTAATTAAAAAAAATAGAATTGATGATGATATACATACGGCTTAGACGGCTCACTTTTGAACCGTTTTGAAGCCTCATATGTGCGTTGCACGTATAAAAAAGAAAAAAAAAATCTATGATATTATTGAAAAAATAGATAATTTTTTTTAAAATTATGTTAGAATATTTTCAATATAATTTGAATATATTTTAATTATAATTTATTATAAATATGTTTTTAGAATTTTGGATATGTATTTAGTTAGATAATATCATTTAGTTAGTTTAAATATAATTTAAATATTGAATATATTTTAAGTTTTATGCGTTCAGGTAGTTAGAAAGATTTTAGGTTTTTATTTTTTTTTAAAATACGTGAGGAGAGAACTATGGTAGTTAAAATAATTTAGTTTTTAAAAATTAATTAGTGATGATATACATACGATTTAGACGGCTTACTTTTTAATCGTTTTGAAACCTCATTTTATATATATATATATATATATATATATATATATATATATGATCTGAAATTTAAATTAAACTTATCCAGGTGACATAATAGTCATCATGGCTCAACATTATTTGTAATCAATTAGTGATAAATACATATTAAAATTTATTCAGTTGATATAGTCGTAACATATAGATGTAAATTTATCCAGTCGACATAGTCATCACATATAGATATGTTTAATCTGTCTTAGTTCTTACAAGGAACATATATATATATATATATATATATATATATGTGTGTGTGTGTGTGTGTGTGTGTGTGTGTGTGTGTTTAATATGTCTTAGTTGTTGCACGAAATTATAATTTTATCTTCACGTGGATATTAGTGTTGTTTCTGCAACGTGTTTTTCCAACATAATTAATTTTGCTAAACATTACAAATTTACAACAAACAGCCAAGTTGCAAATTGACAATTCCTATCAATCATGACTTCCTTAAGAAAATAAATAGATAAATAAATAAGAGAGAACAATTTCGTGGATTAAGATTGTTTGCCACCACAAGTCACCTGTTTGTAAAATCATTTCCGATTCAATATCAATACAAATATATGTACGAGTTGACATCCAGAATGTCAAAAGAGGCGTTCACGAGCAGGAGTCAGTCGCAGTTTTTACTAACTCATTTATCTATTCATTTCTCATTTGGTTGTTTGATGCATGCCCACAAATTTCGAGACATTTTTTTTTTCTCCATCAACGCGGGTCACGTTCACCAGAGCAAACCACCAACTTTAACTACGGATATACGACTTTTTTCCTTAATATGGAAAATTCTCCTGAGAACCCTCATTTGGAAAGAGTTCTTGACTTGGTCTCCTTTTCAACTTTCAACGCAAATGGAAGTGTACTACTACTGCATCTTGAAATTATTGTATACGTACGAAAGAAATTACTGGATGAAATGATGCTATTGTCTTTGTCCCCTGAGAAGCTTTTGATTGGTCATCGTTTAACATGTCCAATATAATAAACATTTTTTGAACATGGATGAAAAGATGCTATTGTTTTTTGCAAACAGATCATCAACGAAATAAAGAAGTCAATCACAATCTTGATCTTGATCGCTTCTACTTTTATAAAATTTTATTCTGTTTTTACTTAGAATTCTTTCTGTACTTTAGGATTCTTTGTAAGCAAATCAAAATTTTACAAACAAAAATAGTAAACTTTTTGTAATAAAAACAATAAGCTTAAGAGTGTACTTGGCAACCTAATAGCCATGCAAGGAGATGAGATTTAACTACGTAAATAATTAACAAATGCTAAGAACGAGCAAAATGTAACAATGGAAGTTTGGGACGTTAGTGTGATTGGTGCAAAAAAAAAAAAAAAAAAAGGACGCCAGTATGACTAGCGATGAACTTCAAAATCTGAAGTTTGACACCAGTTATACCAACGTCCAATTTTTTTGGTAACTGGTGCCTCCATCCCTTGTTATAAAAAAAATTTAAAGCTTTTTTTGTTCTATATAATTCAGCATAAATTCTTCTCTTCAAATAAAATTTGATAAAAAAAAAGAAAAAATTATTTGTCTGATATTAAATAATTAGAGAAAACTTAAATTATATTAAAATAATATAAATTTGATTTGAAAATATTTTAAGTATATATATATATATATATATATATATATATATATATATATATATATATATATATATATATATGTTTGTAAAACTTTGAATATATATTTACATAATACCGAAGAAAATCAAAATTTTACAATAAAAAATAGTAAACTTTTTGTAATGGAACAATAAGCTTAAGAATAGGGCAACCTAATAACCAAGCATGGGGATGAAATTTCACTACGTAAATAATTAACAAATGTTAAGATCGAAACAACATAATAATGGAAGTTTGGAGCGTCAGTGTGACTAGCACAAAAGGAAAATAAAATGTGCTGCTAGTATGACTAGCGCTGAACTTCACTATAGCGGAAAGCTTCGTCCGCGGTACGTTGGACCGTTCGACATTCTAGAGAGGGTAGGGGATGTTGCTTATTTTTTGCCCTTCCGCCTTCGCTACGTGAGATGCACGATATCTTTCATGTGTCTCAATTGCGTAGGTATGTCCCGGATCCGAGTCATATCTTCGATCACTCTGAGTTAGTCGTTTGTACCGACTTGACTTACGAAGAATGGCATGTGTCCATTTTGGACCTGAGAGAGAAGGTACTCAAGAACCGGACTATATGTCTTGTTCGTGTTGCTTGGAGACATCACGCATTGGGAGAGTCGACGTGGAAGCGCGAGGACGATATTCGATCCCAGTACCCGCACCTATTCGACTCACAAGGTATATTTTTTTCATATGCCTTCGCATCTTTCATTCCGTGATCGGCAAGCACTTATAAAGGAAGAAGTTGCTTTGCTTTATTATAGGTGTTATTGTTATACTTGCTTGTTTGTATGTGTAGATTTTTTGTAGATAGTTGTTGCTTGCTTTGACATTTCTAGCTAGTCTTGGGTTTGAATTCCGAGGACAAAAGTTTTCTAAGGTGGGTAGAGATGTCACTCCCCATTCGCAATATACTTATTTGGAGCGTAATTATTTTTTTGCTAGCATAGTTATATGTTGTAGAGAGACTAGACCTATTCTTTGGTTCATTTGGCTCTTGGTTTATTTATTTGGTTTGGTTTTATCATGAGTTGAATCCATGGTCCAAACCTTCAACCCTCCATATATAACTCAACTTCACTCTCTCTCCTCTCATTTTTCCTCTTCCATTCTATTTTTTAGGTTTTTTTCTCCCCCTCCATAGGTAAGTAAATCTTGCAAAAAATTGAGAAATTCTTTATATTTTTGTTCCATTATGTTCCTTATATGATCCCCATTAATTTAGAACTTGTTATTTTCAGATTTTGTGGATGAATTAGTATAGATCTAAATTTTAAGTTTTAGGATTTTCTTTGTGTTCTTTAGTGT
Source organism: Iris macrosiphon (assembly GCA_036927795.1). NCBI lineage: Eukaryota > Viridiplantae > Streptophyta > Magnoliopsida > Asparagales > Iridaceae > Iris > Iris macrosiphon. The sequence goes on from JAYESA010000011.1 coordinate 29,239,027, forward strand.
TCTTAGATTTTGATCTCTTAAACCTAAATATTTTTGAAAACTTGTTACTCTATGTTGATGAGTACTTGATTTTGTGTAGTTTAAAACTTTACTTTGCTGGATTTGGACATCATTTGAGGTTTCTATGGAAGAAACAAAATCTTATTTTTGAGCTTTTGGCCATGGCCGAAAGGTGCTGTTTGGTGGAGACGACGAAGTGCTATGCGACACGACGTGCTATATGGCCTGGACTTCTCATCTTTAGTCATCATGCGGCCAACCCTGTTGGACGCATGACCGAATTTGCACACGCGCCCTTGGCCAAATGTATGAACTTGAACGAATGCAATTTTACTAAGTCCAAAAAGATTTCATGAGACCTTGTTGTCTATGCGGCCATGAGCTATGCGTCCCTCTCCTTCTGGATGCATAACTTCTGACTGACTTGGCACTCCTTTTCATAATTTATCTTTTTTCTGACACACTTTTATCACATGTCACATCAGTCACCTTTTTGACTTAACTTGACTTGCATGTATTGTTTGTCACATTACACATTTCCAAAGAATGGATTTTGCTCTGCTTATGCGGCCTTTTTACCTTGCATGCGACCTTGATCTTATGCGGCCTTGATCCTATTTGGCCTCGATGTTATGCGATACCTTGCTATGCGCCTTTGCTCCTATGCGCCTATTATTTCTTACACACTTTGGACACTTGATTGGTTTAATATGGATATTAATTGAAAGATTGTGATGCTATGTGTTAACTTAGAAATGACTTGTATGACCCAGATGTGACCATGTGCTAAATGACTAAGAACCTGGCATGAGCCTGTAGATATGGCCCTACATGTACTTACTCGCTAATTAGAATACTTTTCCTAGATTACCTTATTATACGTTGGACAGAATTGGGGACGTAGTTCAACTCGAGGGAGGGTCTGCAATTCCGGTCCTTATTTGGTTTAAGGATTGTTGATCTGATCTCGATGGGGGTCATCTCACTACTCTTATTTTATCTATCGATATAATAAAGTGATAAATTAATGTGACCATTATTTGACTGTTTTATCCTGAATACATTGTGTCACACCCAATTCTAGATTTAGTATTTCTTGAATTTCTAGAATTTAATTTTTTTTAATGTATTTCCTGCTGTATTTAATATGTTGGTTCATGTCATTTATTATTATTTTATTTTCTTTCTGTTGTTGAGAGAGACTACCCGAGACCAGTAGAATACCCATTGGCATTGTCATAGACCTGATTTAGGACCCGCATGTAGAATTGACACTTTGTTCAGTTCATTTTGGGTGAACAAATGACTAAACCCTCTTTTTTCCTATCTTAGTATATATATGGCTTTTCTCTCACCCCTCTTTCTTCTTCTTCATTTTATTTTCTCCTTCCTCCTCTCCCTCAAGCTCCCCCCTAACCCTAACCCTAAGGAAAGTTGCTGTGACTTGGACCGTGAGAGGTAGAGGCTAGGAGCCACCCAAGGCAAGTACATCTTGCTCAATGGTAAAATATTGGACTTTTGGATTTTTTTATATGTTGTTGTTTTAAAAATGTATTTGATGAAAAATGTTCTCCTTGAGTTGTTGATCATGTTTAGTTCTTAGAGTTTTGAATTTTGATGTGTAGAGTTTTGTAGATCTGAGTTTCAAGTTTAGAGTTTTTTATGTTTTCTTTGGATTTGATCTATTAAAACTTAATATTTTTGAAAAATAATTGTTCCTTATGTTAGAGCACTTCATTTCGAGTATTTTTAGCTTTTGATTTAACTTGATTTGGAGTTAAAATAAAGTTTTATGGAGGAAACAATTTTTTATTCTTTGAGTTTTTCAGCCATGGCTGAACTTGCTGTTGGAGAAGATGAACACTTCATGCAGCCAGCGAGCTATGCGGCCGAGAGTGCCATGCGGACCGAGAGGGTTATGCAGCCAGAATCTTGCCGCATACTGTGGTATCCCATTCCCCCTATTCAGGGAGCGTGGCTAAGAAATACAAACGGTATCGTTCGATTGAGATAGATTGAAACAAGAACTCATCCTCGTTATAGATTTTCTTCTTCGGAATTAATTTTCATATTCAGTGGACCATGTCCCGAGGATGGGCTTAGCGGCAGAGTCAGGAGGGACCTCTCCGCCGCATCATTTATTGCCTCAGTTTTCGCTGTCGCTTGTTGCTTTCGTGCCTTGAGTTGGTTTTCGGATTTGCTTGAGTTTTCTTGAACGGTTTCGATAGATTTCATTATTTTCGTTCATTGAACTACACTTCAATTTTGAGATTGGAAAGGGTGGAAGAGATATTGATCAACTGTTCGTGGCAATGCAGGTGAACGTGCAGTAGACGACGCGCGAGCGGAGTCCTGAAGCTACTTTTCTTCTCCCTTCTAACCAACTAAGTGAGTGGCTTATATTCGATTCAGTTATCCCTTCTTCCAGTCTTGACACCTAAAAATCTTGCATTCTTGTTTGTCCCGATCAGACGATACTAAATAATAACTAAAAGATGTCAAGATAAAATGGAAATAGACTTGGACTATTATGCTTGTCAACTAAAATTATGAATGATTATCTATTGCATGCTAGTTCATTGAAATGTTCATCATATGCTTCAGTTTTAGTTAGAATGCATACTTCTTCTATAAATTATGCTACGTATAGAACATGCCATGCTACAAATTATTCAGGAAGACTATGCAAAATAAATCATGCAATGTTGCTTATCTTGTACTCATATTGCCTGAACGCATCAAATGATAACTTAGCATGAATGTCGTTTGATCACGGACAACTTGTGCACAAGGTCAAGGGTTCCTGCGACGGTCGCTGGGGCACTGGTATCGATCCGATCCGGGCGGAACTTCACGATAGTCTCACGTATCTGGACAGGATGGACTGTAGCCACTCACGAATCTTTGCTGTATACCATCCTTGTTCAAGACTAGATCATCCATTATGGCATCAAGCCAGTGATCACCACGTATATTTAAACCTGTGCAAGCTAACTTGTATCTTTGTGGCAGGGAAGGACATGGTAAGTATTGTGCAGGTGGTTCAGACAAGCATGTAAAAGTCACCGAAAGGTGGCAAGTTCATTTTAGTAGTTTATATATACAAAATTGCTTGTTTGTAAAATAAACTAAGGCAAGATAGAAAGATCACAAATAATATGCATGCTTCATTAAAACAACGTGTTGATTGGTAAAGATGGGTTAGCTTGCCTTCACTAGTACGTTTTGATGTACTGACCCTCGTTGAAACATGTTTCTCGCACTAAGAAGAGCCGAGCGAGGAGCAAAAGTCAATCCCCGATCCAGTCCAGCTGTAGGCGCGTCCTGAGCGTGCCACCTTTTAAAGTATTCTGAAGCAAGAAGCTAGCGACCCAACTCAATACAGCTCCGTGAGAAGGCTATCATCCCGCCTGGAGGTCTTTACATTTTGAAGTTTAGTAAAGGGGTGTAATGTACAGGACAACTATCTTATTTTGTGTCAACTTTTGTAAGCCCGTGCGGTAATTAGCTGACTCGTTCAAGAGTTTATAATAGATATTCATATCAATAAAGAGAACATTTCCATATTTCAAATCTGTGTTTCAATTTATCAGTGTACTATAAATATGTGCTCGTCATGCAAAATAACTTAGCCTTGTGCGGTGCGCAACCTAGGCCCGCACGGCGTCACATCCGGGGGACGACTATCGATTTCACGGAATCAGGACGTGACATGTTGGTATCAGAGCACAGCTTCAAGTTCCATTGACCCTCGTACTGAAAAAGTTCCTTTAACGATCAAATTCCTGTATGAACTCTTGAACTCGTTAGGCTAAAATGAGATACGTTCATGCAATAAGTCCATAATACATTATGATCCTGATGTAATTTACCTTATTTTGAAGGAATAGCACCAGAGCAATCCTCAGCGCTAGCAACGGGCGAGACACAAGCCCAAGGAAGTAGTTCGGGTACTTCGGGAAGTTCACGGAGCCAGCGAGCCATATCTCGCGTCGATCCCATTCAGCAAATGATGCTGATGTTGGAAGCCAAACAAAAAAAGGGAGGACGCTCGCTATGAACGGGCCGAGAAGCGAGCGGAGGAAAGGCAACTCAAGTTTTAAGATAATGTAGAAGCCCGATTCTCAGTCCAACAGAAGCAGATAGTTACCCTGCAACTGATCGTGCAGACTTTGGCCTCCAACCAGTCGACGGCAACAACAGTGACGCTGGTGGAGCAACCTGTGCTTGAAGTCGAGATGCCTCAAACTCCATGGAAGAGGGATGTGACTGCCTTAGACTTTGGCAACTTCAAGAAAGTCTGCAACACACAATTCAACTGGACTGAGGACCCAATCATGGCTCTAGATTGGTTGACCAAACTTGAAGACCATTTCTCCCTGCTTGAGGTCCCCGAAGAGAAGCGAGTCACATGTGCTCAACTGTAGCTCCTTCTTAACGCGTACGATTTGTAGGACGTACATCGACGATCTCTTCAAGTTGACCATGGGAAGGAGGCGATCACGTGGGTACTTTTTGTATCGCATTTAAAGAGGAGTTCAGACCCCCTCCTGTGCACCGTCAGAAGGAGAACGAGTTCGTGCAACTATGGCAAGGTAGCATGACAGTTAAGCAATACTTCGCCGAGTTCAACAGGCTCTCCAAATTTTCCAGCTCCTATTTACCTGATGCAGCGATTCATGCCAGGAGATCCGAAGGAGGTCTGCGCCCTGCCATCCATGCGCACATTGTCGTTCATCAATACGAGACTATACGGGGAGTCATGAATCATGCCCTCTCTCTTGAACCGCAGTATCCTCACGTTCCTACCGGCACTGTGCATACCTCCAATCACAAATGCCATAGCAACGACAAAGGAAACAATGCTACAAAGTGCCCTAACAACGGTGGTCCCCAAAGAGGAAACCCAGGGCAACCGTGTTCATACTGCAAGAAGCCGGGGCATACGGCTGAGAAGTGTCGCAAGAAACTCGAACAATGTCTCATTTGTGGTGATTTAACCCACAAGATTCGAGATTGTCCAAGCTACTCAGTTAATCATCCTTAACAAAATGTTTCCTAGCGGTAGGTTCTATTCCTAAGTTTCGGGACGAAACTTCCAATTAGTTCGGTAGGATGTGGTGTCCCGTTTTCCCTATTCGGAGAGCGGGACTAAGAAATACAAACGATATAGTTCGATCGGGATAGATTAAAACAAGAACTCATCCTCGTTATAGATTTGCTTCTTCGGAATCGATTTCTATATTCAGTGGACCGTGTCCCGAGGATGGACTTAGCGGCAGAGTCAGGAGGGACCTCTCCGCTGCATCTTTTGTTGCCTCAGTTTTTGTTGTCGCTTGTTGCTTTTGTACCTTGAGTTGGTTTTCGGATTTGCTTGAGTTTTTTTGAACGGTTTTGATGGATTTTATTATTTTTATTCATTGAACTGCACTTCAATTCCGAGATTGGAAATGGTGGAAGAGGTATTGATCAGCTGTTTGTGGCAATACAGGTGAACGAGCAGTAGACGACGCACGAGCGGAGTCCTGAAGCATCGCTTTTCTTCTCCTTTCTAACCAACTAAGTTAGTGGCTTATATTCGATTCAGTTGGCCCTTCTTCCAGTCTTCACACCTAAAAATCTTGCATTCTTGTTTGCCTCGATCAGACGATACCAAGTAATAACTAAATGGTATTAAGATAAAATGGGAATAGACTTGGACTATTATGCTTGTCAACTAAACTTTTGAACAATTATCTATTGCATGCTAGTTCATTGAAATGTTCATCATATGCTTCAATTTTAGTTAGAATGTATACTTCTTCTATAAATTGTGCTATGTATAGAACATGCCATACTACAAATTGTTCAGGAAGATTATGCAAAACGAATCATGCAATGCTGCTTATCTTGTACTCATATTGCCTCAACGCATCAAATGATAACTTAGTATGAACGCCGTTTGATCACGAACAACTTGTGCACAAGGTCAAGCGTTTCTGCGGACGGTCGTTGGGGCACTGGCACCGATCCGATCCGGGCAAAATTTTACGATAGTCTCACGCATCTGGACAGGATGGTCTGTAGCCACTCACGAATCTTTGCTGCATGCCATCCTCGTTCAAGACTAGATCGTCCATTATGGTATCAAGCCAGTGATTACCACGTATATTTAAACATGTGCAAGCTAACTTGTGTCTTCGTGGCAGGGAAGGACATGGTAAGTATTATACAAGTGGTTCATATGGACATGTAAAAGTTACCGAACGGTGGCAAGTTCATTTTAGTAGTTTATATATACAAAACTGCTTGTTTGTAAAATAAACTAAGGCAATATAGAAAGACCACAAATAATATGCATGCTTCATTAAAACAACATGTTTATTGGTAAAGTTGGGTTAGCTTGCCTTCACCAGTACATTTTGATGTACTGACCCTCATTGAAACAGGTTTCCCGTATTAAAGAGAGCCGAGCGAGGAGCAGAAGTCAATCCTCGATCCAGTCCAGCTGTAGGCGCGTCCTGAGCGTGCCACCTTTTGAAGTATTTTGAATCAAGGAGCTAGCGACCCAACTCAATGCAGCTCCGTGGGAAGGCCATCATCCCGCCTGAAGGTCTTTACATTTTAAAGTTTAGTAAAGGGATGTAATGTACATGACAACTATCTTATTTTGTGTCAACTTTTGTAAGCCCGTGCGGCAATTAGCTGACTCGTTCAAGAGTTTGTAATAGATGCTCATATCAATAAAGAGAACCTTTATATGTTTTAAATCTGTATTTTAATTTATCAGCGTACTCTGAATATGTGCTCGTCATGCAAAATAACTTAGCCTTGTGCGGTGCGCAACCTAGGCTCGCACGGCGTCACGTCCAGGGAACGACTATCGATTCCACAGAATCAAGACGTGACACATACTGATAGCATGCGTCCATCTTGTTGGATGCATGACTGCTTATTTACACAAGTGTCCTTGAACCACCTTATGCTTTCACTCGCTGAACGAATAAAAAATTTGCTAAGTCCAAATGAGAGTTCATGCGGCCAGTGAGTGCATGCAGCCAGAGATTCCATGCAACCTGTGAGCGCATGTGGACAGAAAATCCATGCGGCCAGTGGGCGTATACGGCCAAAAATTTCTTGTATGAATTTTTGTGTTCCATGTTGATTAGTAATTTCTTTTAGTGATTATAGTTGTGTGCTTCCTTATGATTGATGCAAGTTTATGATACCAAACAAGTTTTGCATGTGAGTTCACAAGACAAGTTTATGTACAAGTTCACAATCCTCACGACACCATAAAAATATTTGTGTATGAAAATTCACTACATTGGCATCGGGCAATCAAGTGTGAGTATTGTCTAATGTATCGCGTGTCGCGTATACAATAACTCATGAATAGCTCGTACTCGTGATTCGTTATTTTAGGAAAGTTATCAAGTGTCCACGACTCGAGAACTTGAAATAATTTAGTAATGATTAAACAAGATAAGATTTACCTAGAACATTGGGAGGAAAGAATATTGCGCTACCCGCTATCCCGATCCCAAAGGGCGCCATACGACATGGACAACCATGCTAGGCAAGGGCTTCATGACTGACTAAGTTTACGCGTGCTACGACACTTGCAAGACAAGTTTATATATAAGTTTATGTTGTAAAGCCAGTTATGATTACAAGTTCAAGTTTATGCTTTTGAGATTAAATTTTGTTTGTGATAAGTAACAAGTTATGCTTTTATATGGTTGAATGTACATTTAAATTTATAAGACAAGCATACCCTTGGCCATCCGGGTTAACTGCAGTGCTGGTGGTAGCAATATTCTTAGCAATGCATTTCTAGTAATTAGGGCTTGTGATAACCCTAGTTAGTTAATTATAGTAAGTCGTAGGCATGATTGGCCGTAAATTGGATGTTTGTTTATTCGTTTAGCTCTCTCTTCTAGTTTTATTTCTCCCGACGCATGGTTAGGGTGCTAAGTTCTGCTCGGGTGAATGTCTGCAACCCCGTTTCTTATTTGGTTTAAGGGTTGTGGTCCCGATCCAAAGTAGTTCCTATGCTCTCTTGCCGCTTGTCGCCTTTATTTCATTTCTGCATTTATTATCAGTTCTTCCTGTATTATGTTGAGACAAATACATTGGTACCGTACAAGTCTCGGTCAGTATTTATTCTCCTATATGTCTCTTTTTTTTATTGTTGTGATGTGTTTGGTCTATCACCTCGAGCTCCTTTGTGGTACTTTTTGCTTGGGGTTCTGACCCCACTGGCTTTGTATGACCAGGTTACCCCGAAGGAAACCCGGATCCACCGCTTCCAGCAAGATGGTTCGCACTCGTAGGACTGCGGCCGAAGTTCGCGGGTGGATTTTATTTCTTTCACCCCTCGTCTTGATTACTCTATTTTGTGGTGTTTAGCAAGGGACAGAGTTAGCTTCTTATATTTTTGAGACTACGGCCATCATAATGTATATATTAGACCATGGTTGGTATATTTGATCATGTATATTTAAATTCTACTAGTACATCATTTTGTATTCACTAGTATATTTAATCTGTCTTAGTTGTTACACGAAATTATAATTTTATCTTCATGTGAATATTTTGGTTGTTTCTGCAACGTATTTTTCCGACAACATTAATTTTGCTAAACATTACAACAAACAGCCAAGTTGCAAATTGACAATTCCTATCAATCATGACTTCCTTAAAAAAATAAATAAATAAATAAATAAATAAAAGAGAACAATTTCGTGAATTAAGATTGTTTGCCACCACAAGTCACCAGTTTATAAAATCATTTCCGATTCAATAACGAGAGCCTCTTTGTTGGTCTGACCCAGAAACAAGATCAATACAAATATACGTACTAGTTGACATCCAGAATGTCAAAAGAGGGCCCCTCACGAGCAGGAGTCAGTCGCAGTTTTTACTAACTCATTTATCTATTCATTTCTCATTTGGTTGTTTGATGCATGCCCACAAATTTCGTGACTTTTTTTTTTTTCTCCATCAACGCGGGTCACGTTCACCAGAGCATACCACCAACTTCAACTACGGATATACGACCTTATGGAAAATTCTCCTGAGAACCCTCATTTGGAAAGACTTCTTGACTTGGGCCCCTTTTCAACTTTCAACGCAAATGGAAGTGTACTACTACTGCATCTTGAAATTATTGTATACGTGCGAAATAAATTACTTGATGAAATGATGCTATTGTCTTTGTCCCCTGAAAAGCTTTTGATTGGTCATCGTTTAACATATCCAGCGTAATAAACATTTTTTAACATTGATGAAATGATGCTATTGTTTTTGCAATCAGATCATAAAGAAGTCAATTGCAGACTTCATCTCCACCGCTTCTACTTCCATATATTTTATTCTGTTTTTACTTAGAATTCTTTCTGTGTTTTAGGTTTCTTTGTAAGCAAATCAAAATTTTACAATAATAAATAGTAAACTTTTTGTAATGAAAACAATAAGCTTAAGAGTGTACGTGGCAACCTAATAGCCATGCATGGGGATGAGATTTAACTTCGTAAATAATTAACAAATGTTAAGATTGAGCGAAACGTAACAATGGAAGTTTGGGACGTCAGTGTGATTGGCGCAAAAGAAAAAAAAATTGGGACGCCAGTATGACTGGCGACGAACTTCAAAATATGAAGTTTGGCGCCAGTTATACCGCCGTCCAATTTTTTTTTTGGTAACTGGTGCCTCCATCCTTTGTTATAAATTTTTTTGAAACTTTTTTCGTTCTATACAATTCAGCATAAATTCTTCCCTTCAAATAAAATTTGATAAAAATAAAAATAAAATTATTTGTCTGATATTAAATAATTAGAGAAAAATAAAATTATATTAAAAATAATATAAATTTGATTTAAAAATATTTTAAGTATATATATATATATATATATATATATATATATATATATATATATATATATATATATATATATATATATATATATATATATATATATATATATAAAGGGTAAACGGGATATGAGCCATAGGCTCATATTCTTACATGAGTCAATGCACATGTGGGCCAATATGAATTGACTGTACTAGTGCACATGGCATTAAATTCCAGTCCGGCCTAGTCGTCCGACCGAACCGTTCTGGTTCAAACTCCTAAATTTTCCCAAAATCGGGCCGCCCTAGTTGGTAACCCGGTCAGGGCCTAATCCCCCATCTCCACCCTACATGGTCGCTGGCCTACTACCAGAATAATTAAAATTAGCGACGCCTGAAAACGTCGCTAAATGGAATAACAACGTCGCTAAAATAAATTAGCGACGTACATAGCGACATTTTAAGGAAGTCGCAGTTAAGCTAGTCGCTGACAGGAAATACGTCGTAAAACGTCGCTACAGCGACGTTTTCTACCGACGTACTTGCGTCGCTAATATTTTTCTCATTAGCGACTCAACGTCGATAATTTAGCGACATATTTTGTGTCGCTAAACGTCGCTAAATTAGCGACGTATTTAGCGACGTATTCAGCGATGTATAATAACGTCGCTAAACGTCGCTAAATTTTCAGTAAAAAATAAAAAAATGTTAAAAATTATCAATCTTTCTGCAGTTTATGAATTTCTAATTATAAATAGACCCGGAGCAACCCAGCGTTGAATTTTCTGGGTTCGCCGGCCACTTCGGTGGAACACTCAATACCGATAAATTAATATACATTTAATATGAATAAAAAGTATGACAGTCACACAATACACACAAATATTATAGACAGATCCGGAGCAACCAATGAATTTTTTGCGTACGAAATAACACAAAAGTATATAAAATATCACGGTCACACAATACACACAAAATAAAAGTATCACAGTCACACAAAAAGTATAATATAAAAGTATCACAGTCACACAATAACCACAATAAAAGTATATAAAATATCACAGTATCAATTTCGAGGATATCCAATACGCTGGGGCACATACCAATCCCTCAGATACTTCGCATAAACAGCGTCTATGTGACCAATCTCCGCTATAGGTGCTGGGTGACTAGGACTCCCCCTCTGAGTTGGTGCCTGCCCAACAGTAGGAGACACAACTTCCTCCTTAACAACCGCTTCCAATTTAACAGTAGGTGGTATCTCCTCCTCCTTAACATTCACTTCCTCCTTAATATTAGGAGGCATCACTTCCTCCTTAACAATAGGAGGTGTCTCTCTCAAGCAACGTGCACGTGCTCGGATCATGGGTGCCATCTGGTAAGATAGATAAAAACAAAGAATATAATTGATAACAGATATAAATATATTGTATAATATTAAATATTGTGTAAAATTTAGCGACGTGATTGACCCTTCCATCTAAGGAGGTTCCGAAGTTGAGTATAGTTAGTTTCAGCTGCATCATGTTCTGTACTGTGATATTCTACCTTCTTTATGGCACACATAAAAAATCAGTTATTACTATTATATGTTATAAAGTTTTCTATTGTTTGATACTTAACTGTCCATGAACTTATAACCTTTTGTTTCAACACCATTTAGCATATTTTTATGTGATTGCTTGGGCCAATCTTATGTCAACTCTCTATTAGAACTAGTACTCAACTATACATGAAAGTAGAGTCTTGTGTTCAGATTGTTTTGGTTATGTAGATCCTTAATATCTTTTGGTAAGGTGAGTGTAGAGTTTGTGTTTAGGTTGTTGTATAAAGAATTGATAGGCAGGTATCAGGGAGTGCTTGGGTTGGGTTGGAGTGGTCCAATTGCTTGCAAACAATAGCAGTAGGTGTAACAAAGAGCAAGAGTAGGAGCTCCAATAGTTAGCAATAGCACTACTGAAGTTAGCAGTCCTTTGGGGGCAATGTTGAAGTGAAGTTGGGTAGGTTAGTGAGATATGGATAAATTGGAGATGTCAGTCTTGATTGTGTGTGTGTGTGTGTGTGTGTATACTAGTGATAGTATGATCGTGGGGGTGACGTTAGATGTGCAGTACTTGGTAGTAGCCAGGTTCATGTGTGCAAGAAGTGCACATTAGTGCATTGTGCTCAGGATGCAAGAGTGTAGGAGTGTCCAGTATGTCTGTGTGTGTGTTTGTAAGTGCTGTGAGTGTATGCAGGTGAGGGGTGTAAATCCCCTGAATTTTTTAAAATTTTAAAACTGGATTTTTTCACAATTTCTGGAATTTTCTGGGAATTTTCTGTAATTTAAAAACAGGGTTTTAATTTTTAAATGATTTTTAATTGATAATAAATGATATTAAAATATTATGAAAATAATATTTTTGGATGTAAAATGAAAAACTGGACTTAGGGCAATTTTTCTGGAATTTATCGGACCCCGGACCTATTTTTAAAACACCTAAAACTATTTATTTAATTAATTATATTATTTATTATTATTATTATTATTATTCCTATTTTTTTTATTATTTTCGGTTTTGGGCCCGGCCCGGCCCAGTGGGCCGAGCCCGTTAGCGAGCCCAGCCCAGCCTCTCGCCTTAGCGGGTCGGGCGGGTCCGCTCACCCGGAGCCCGCCGCCCGACCCGACCCACTTGCCGGTCACCCCTGTCCCCCGTCTCCGCCACGATCCGGGAATTCCGCCGCCCGCCGCGAACTCCGGCCGCCATGCCGTAACCGACGGCCATGACCCCCCCAGTCCCGCCTTCCCCGGCCTCACGTCCGCCCGACCAGCCCCTATAAGAACCCCCCCTCGCTTCCTCCTCCGCCCTCACTCCCCTAATACCGAAACCCCAGCCCTAACTCTACCCCACTCCGGCGAGCCCCCGTCCGGCGACCCAGGCCTTAGCCCCCTGCGCCGTCCTCCTCCCAGGCGGAGCCTCCCTTCTCCACCCTTCCTCTTCCTCCTCCTCCCCCAGGCGGAGCCGACCCCGGCCTCCAGAAACCCTCCCCGCTGCTCGAGCTGCCGGCCGACCCCCCTCGGCGCCGCCCAGCCCCTCCAGCAGAGCCGCAGCCACCGCCCCGAGTCGCCTCGACCGTCGGCCAGTCCCCCAGAGCACCGGACACGCGGACACAGCCCAGTCCTAGGCCGGACACAGCGGGACACGAACTCGCGTGTCGGATACGGTTCTAAAACCCGGTTCCTCGGGTCCCCTTCAGGTACTCGTATCTTGCAACTCGGATCTCCATTTTCAATTCTGTAAATTTCTACGCGAAGCCTGTATGACCCTCTCGGTGTCCGGACAAACTGTTCGAGGCATCGCGGCCTGTGGCGATCGCACACCGCGATCCAAAAACAGGAGAAACCAGACCCTGTTTTACCCCGGAACTGAGTACGCCCCACGAAACGGGACGACTTGGTCGCGCACGGTCTTCATAGATACGTGCGCCTCGTTGATACGGACGTGTGGGATTTCGCGGAAGCTGATTCGGGTGTGCGTGCACACCGGAATCAACGCGTATCCGCGGACATCGCTCCGTATTCGCCTTTTCTGCAATTTACCCTAACTTCGTGCACACACGTCGGATCGAGACGAAACTTGCGCCATCGGACTCGTATCGATACGCTGGTCCTGTGGGTCAAGTTTGGTCCAATTCTGAGAACGTTGACGAAATCGCGTGTCGTGAGTCCCATAGGCCCCGCTCGACGGGCGATTTTGTGATCGGCTCATCGGAATTCAAATCGGAAAGTTCCGTTGGGTTCGTATCAGCGTTCCTGACCTGTTGACACTAAGTTTGGTAAATTTGGAGACCGTTGACCCTGACACATTTTTCGGTGCAAAGCGGGCCCACCGGTGGACCCCGTTTTGGCCCGAAACTGCCGTTTTTGCCCTTGTCTCCAAATTGGATCCAAGGACAGGCATTTCTAGCTGATTGATATTTTTTGGATCTGATGGTGATGTTTATTTCAGCAACCGGAGTACCGCCTGCAAATCCAACCGAAGTCAGAGCTGCAAACCGAACCGGAACCACAGGCAAGTGTACCTCGCCAATACTTGCAGCTTTGCTGCCTATTTCCTTGACTTAGTTATACAACAGTGGGCAAGTAAAGCTTGCCAAACCCTGCAGCTTGTTATATTTTCAGGGTTAATATTGCATCAGTGTGAACATAAAGCTTGCCAATTAGCAGTGATTCTGGTTATAGTATTTTACTTGATTTCTTGTAGATTCATATGGAAACTTGTTTAACTGCTCAACCCAGGACACCTGACACTAATCATGTGACGGAATTCCCTGAGATATACATGGTGATTCTGTATAGGATTCATATTCATGACATTTACAGTTTACATGCTTAGATTCTATCCTGACTCATTGCATTAGTTCAATCTTGCGTGACTTGTACCTGATATTTCTGGAACTGTGACGTGAGATTTCATGGGGTGGGGAAAGTATTACCATATCAAGGCTGATTGTAATGTAAATAATGTTATCTGGAGGTGTCCTAGTCTCTGATACAGAGCTTTGGCATAAGTTCTGGCTCTTCGAGAAAATACTGCTATGGTTTCTACGACACTGATCCTGTAGTAGTCTCAGCCTGAGTATGACTAAAACTCTCACTTGCATATCACTTAGCTAGTTTACATATTTACCCTGCTGTTTCATTATTGCTGCACTGCATATGTTTTGGCTTGTATTTTCTGTACCTTGTTATGTCCCCTGAGGACCTGGAATGGACTATGTCCCCAGGTATAGCCGCAGAGAACTACCCCGAGGTGTACGGTACAGGAGCACTCCTTGGAGCAGAACCCGGAACTGAGGACGAGATAGTGGCCGAAGACTTCACCTGAGCACCGGCTTCAGCTACACAGTATTTCCTTTTCAGTATTTTATTTCCAGTCTATGTTTCCTTAATTGTAACAGAATAATTCTCGTATTGTTTCCCGAGATAACCTTATTTGATATTGCATATTTAATTTTATTACATTATTTTTGGCAATTAATCTGTGTTTATTTGGTGGATGAGATTAGAAATACCTGAGACTTGTAACATATTACTGATAGACTACAGCTTAAGCATGCCCTGATGGATCCATTAAATTGGGTTGTCCATCAGTGCGTGCTGCTGGCCATCGCTCACGTGCTCTGTCCCTCGGTATTTTGGGACTGGGGCATGACAAGGGGTGAGAATATGACAGGGGTATGGTTGATTAGTTATTGTTGTTGTGCTTGTTGTGGCAATGTGATAGTGTATGCAAGTGAAGGATGAGAATGTGAGAATGTGTGTATGTTTTCTAATGGTAGAGTAGAAATAGCTCTCAACTAAGCATAATGGAAGAAAATCTTTAAAATAATCGACCTAAAACTTTGGAACGAAAGATCAATTATTGTTGTAACATATAGGCTTAAAAACTTTAAGAACATTGACATGAAAACAAACTGACATTATTTTGGCCAATTCTGTCAAAATTTTGGCAAATATAAAAAAGTTTCAACAAAATTTGGCCTCATTGAGAAGGTTCAACCACTTTGAGAAGTTCTGAACCAAGACAACCGAATGATGACAAAAACTTGAAAAATTATAAGACATCGTTTACTTATCAACAACATCCAGCAGTTTTTGATACATTCTGCTCAAATTTGACCTGATACGACTACTACATCCTGATATTTTGGCTGTTTAAAGATCCATAAAATTTCAAGTAAAACATAATATGTGAATATGCTCTCCTGACATAAACCATATGGTCTTTGACGTTTCTTGATACATCCTGTCATTTCCTCATCTCTTTAATAGATTATAAATTAAAAAGAAGAAGTACCAGAATAATCTTATTCATTAAATGATCAATTTAGCTTGGGTATAAAACCTAATTGGTGGTTTATCATGGTTTGTCAACTCCCATAATTAATTCCTATGCCATACAACCATCAGGGGTGGACCCACCATAGGCCGAGGGGGTTTGCCTCTCCCTTGAGTTTTTGGTTTGTTCTAACAATCTTTGTATGCCATATTCTTTAGTTAATTTTATTTTCAATCCAACAACAAAATGGCGGCCTATTGGTAAATTAATGATGTTATAAGAGGTCATGAAATCAATACCGTACTCACAAACCATATTATGATCAGTTTATAATTATGTTCTTTATTTTTATAAATTTTATAAAGGATATGACGCCAGGCGCCAGTAAGGCTTGCTACTTATATCTTGGAAGATGCAGGTTCGAGTCACAAAAACAACATTTCTATATTATATGTTGGTAAGGCTTTGTATATCTTAACTCTTCCCAAATCATGCGTGAGCAAGAGAGCCTTGTGGACCTAGAAGGCCCTTTATTTTTTTATAAATTTATATACTATCGCCTTAAAGTTTAGAAGTACTATAATGAGTTGATATTTATGTTTTTTTTTCTTTGAGAAATTCACTATAATGTCGCCTCAAAAATGACAAAAGCGTCTGAATCATGTCCAAAAAAAATGGACATAACAACCATCTCGACATAAGTGGAATACACTCTTTTATCTATAAACCTAAAAGAAAACTCCCACTTGAAGCTTATGATATATATTCGTTGACAATAGACAATAAGTGCATAAAAAAGACCCCAACGCCTTGATTTCTTTTACATCCTTGTACATATGAAGCCTACATGCAAAATTGGTCATCGTTTAAGGTCCTTAGTTAATCATCTAAACCTATCATGTATATAGCATAGTATAGAAGAAGGTACCCTAGTTTATTAATTGTACAATTTCTTCAACGACAAATAGAACTTTAAGGAAAAAAAAAATGCTACCGAAATCATCCAAGTCCTGATGGATGTAAAGATGACTGAGTAGCTGGATCATGTAAAAAGGACCAATTTGTCTACGTCTAAACACTAAATATAGGAAATGTGCTCCAAAAACCATATAGTTTATCATAGTGTTTCCTCTTCAATATATTGAAAAATGAAGTAACTACACCTCATTAAATTGTAAATATTTGTATGCATATGACCTTTAACTAGTTGTCTAGTCATCATGGAAACACATCAAACTAAGTGAGTGTGATGTATTTAAACTCTAGAGTGACACCAAACCTTATCTTCCCCCCTCCTATAAACTCCCTGATTTTTCAGAAATTTTTAAAATAAATTTTTCATAATTTTCTGTAATTTTTTGGAATTTTTCTGTAATTAAAACTAAGGTATTTTAATATTAAATAAATTTTAAATAATGTTAAATAATATTAAAATATTATGAAAATAATATTTTATGGTATAAAATAAAAAACTAGACATAGGGTAATTTTTCGGGAATTTATTGGACCCCGAAAATATTTTTAAAGCCCTAAAAACTAATCAAAATTTAAACTAAAATAAACCCTGAGATTGAACCCGATTTATTTTAAATAAACCGAACCGAACTGCAGTAAATCGAATTGAACCAAACTTAGCTCTTAATAGGTCGGGCTGGATTCAGATTGAACCCGACCCGGACCCGGACCCGGATCCGTTAATCCTATCGAAACCCTAGTCGGAATCCTAACCTATTTACTGTTCCGACGCCCCTATTTAATCCCCCTCCGCCGTATTGCCGGAACCCTAACTTCCTCCGCCCTCTCTCCGAGCCCCCGCTCTGATCACCCCCGGCCGCCCTAGCGCGCTGCCTCGTCTTCATCTCTCCCGACGAACCCCTAGCCCTCGATCACCTCTCCGCCTTTCCTCTCCGCCATCTCTCGACGACGAAACCCTCAGCCCTCTCCCCTCGACAGCCCCGCTTCGCCACTCTCCTCCCCCGCAGAACCTCGAGAACCCCCTAGCACCTTCGCCTTCCCTCATTCTTCCTTCGCCTAGCCGCTGCTTCTCCAGCCTCGCTACCCTGCCCAGCCCAACACCACCACCTCACCCTCTAGCCCGGCCGCCCTCTCCCCGCTCTGCCTCAATGCCCTAGCTGTAGCGCCCCGTTCTCCCGGTGTGGAGAGCGCGGCTAAGAAATACAAGACGGTATCGTTCGATCGGGATAGATTAAAACAAGAACTCGTCATCGTTATGGATTTGTTTCTTCGGAATCGATTCCCATATTCAGTGGACCGTGCCCCCGGGATCGACTTAGCGGCAGAGTCAGGAGGGACCTCTCCGCTGATATCTTTTATTGCCTCAGTTTTTGATATTGCTTGTTGCTTTCGTGCTTTGAGTTGGTTTTGGAATTTGCTTATTTTCTTTGAACGGTTTTGATAGTTTTTATTATTTTCGTTCATTGAACTGCACTTCAATTCCGAGATTGGAAAAGTGGAATAGGTATTGATCGAGTTGTTCGTGTGCAGGTGAACGAGCAGTAGGTGGCTTACGAGCGGAGTCGTGAAGCACCTCTTTCCTTCTCCCTTCTAACCATCTAAGTGAGTGGCTACCAACCCGATTAGCTAGCCCTGCTTCCAGTCTTCACAACTAATAATCTCGCATTCTTCATTGCCCCGATCAAACGATACTAAGTAATAATAAAAGAAACCAAGATAAAAAGGAAATAGACTTGGTTATTATGCTTGTCAATCAAACATGTGAACTGTTATCTTATTGTATGCTTGTTCGTGTAAATGTTCTACAAACCGTGCTAAGTATGGATCATGTCTTGTGTATGCATAATTATTCATGGAGGCTATGCAAAATGAATCATGCATTACTACTTGTCGTGTACTCGTGTTCTTGTAATCGTGTTGCCTCAACTGCATGAAATTGTAAACTTGTTAATCGTGTTCGATCATGGACAACTTGTGCACAAGGTATTGGTTCTGCGGACGGTCGCTGGGGCACTGGCACAGATCCGATTCGGACGGAACTCGTGTGTAGTCATCGTGTTTGGGACCGGATAGCTTGCAGCGCAATCGTGTACTCTCGTAGCATGCTATCCTTGTCCTCGGCTACGTCCATTATGGCAAACATGCCAGTGATCATCGTGTATATTTAAACCTGTTGCAAACTTACTTGTGTCTTCGTGGCAGGGAAGGCATGGTAAGTATTGTGCAGGTGATTCAGACGGTCAGGTAAAATATACCGAACGGTGGCACATTCATTCAGTAAATTCTATATGCTGCTTACTTGTAAATGAACTAAGGCAAGATAGAAACCCACAAAATATGCATGCTTCATTAAAACAACGTGTTGATTGGTATAGTCAGGTTATCTCGCCTTCACCGGTATGTTTCGACATACTAACCCTCATTGAAACAGGTTCTCCGCACCAAGGCGAACCGAGCGAGGAGCCGAAGTCGTCTTCCCGATCCAGTCCAGTTGTCGACGCATCTTCATCACGCCCCTTTGAAGCATTCTGAAGCCAGGAGCTTGCAACTCTTCATACACAAATGCAACTCCGTGGCAAAGCCGTCCTCTAGCCCGGAGGTCTATACATTTTAAAGTTTAGTAAAGGGACGTAATGTACAGGACTGCTATCTCATTTTGAGTCAACACTTTTGTAAGCCCGTGCGACAAATTAGCTGACTCGTTCAAGAGTTTGTAATAGATGTTCATTATCAATAAAGAGAACTTTTTGATGTTTCAAATCTGTGTTTCAATTTATCTGCGTACTCTGAATATGTGCTTGTTATGCAAATCATTTAAGCCTTGTGCGGGCGCAACCCCAGGCCCGCACGGCGGTCACGATTCGGGGGATGCCTCAAACGATTCTACGGAATCGGGTCGTGACATAATGGTATCAGAGCACAGATTCAAGTTCCTTAGACTCTCGTACTGGAAAAGTTCCTTTAACGATCAAATTCCTGTACGAACTCTTGAACTCGTTAGGCCAAAATGAGATACATTCATGCAATAAGTCCATAATACATTATGATTCTAATGTAATTTACCTTCTTTTGAAGGAATGGCACTAGCGCAATCTGCAGCGCAAGCACCGGACGAAACCCAAGAAAGTAGTTCGGGCACTTCGGGAAGTTCAAGGAGCCAGTGAGCCGCGCCAAGCATCGATCCCATCCAGCAAATGTTGCGGATGTTGGAGGAAAATAAACAAAGGGACGAGGCTCGCTACGAACGGGCCGAGAAGCGGGCGGAGGAGAGTCAGCTCAAGTTTCAAGACAATATAGAAGCACGATTCTCAGTCCAACAGAAGCAGGTAGATGCCCTGCAATAGATCGTTCAGACTTTGGCATCCAACTAGTCCGCGGTAACGCCAGCGACTCCGGTGGAATAACCCGTGCTTGAAGTAGAGGCGCCACAAATTTTAAGGGCGAGGGACGTGACTGCCTTCAACTTTAGCCACTTCAAGAAAGTTTGCAACACCCCATTCAACGAGACTGAGGACCCAGTCGTAGCTCTAGATTGGTTGGCCGAACTTGAAGATCACTTTGCTCTGCTAGAGGTCCCCGAAGAAAAGTGCGTCGCCTGCACGCAACTACAGGTCCGCCTCAATGCGCACGATTGGTGGGACGTGCATCGACGATCTCTCCAATTTGATCACGGAGATGAGGCGATCTCGTGGACGAATTTTCGTGTCGTATTCGAAGAGGAGTTTGTACCCCCTCCAGTACAACGTCAAATGGAGAACGAGTTCGTGCAACTGAGACAAGGCAGCATGATAGTCAAACAGTACTCCGCCAAATTCATCCGACTCTCCAAATTCGCTAGGGCCTATTTACCTGATGTAGCGAGTCGAGCTAGAAGGTTTGAAGGTGGACTACGCCCTGTCATCCATTCGCACGTAGCCGTTCATAAGTATCGTATAATGCGTGAAGTCATGAATCACTCCCTATCGCTTGAACCACACTATCCTCATATTTCTGCCGGCGCTGTGCACACCTACACTCACAAGCGCCATAGCAACGAGAGAGAAAACAACACTGTAAAGCGTCAAAATGACGGTGGTCAGCAAATAAGGGATTGGAGCAATATGTGTCGATTCTGCAAAAAGTTTGGACACGATAAGAAAGATTGTCGCTTGAGACTTGGGTTATGCCTAGCTTGTGGACGATCAGGCCATGCCATCAATTCCTGTCCGAACCTTCCTGATCGTCGTCCGTAACGTAATGTTCCTTAACGGTAGGTCCTATTTCTAAGTTTCGAGGATGAAACTTCCAATAAGTTGGGTAGGATGTAGCGTCCCGTTCTTCCGGTACGGAGAGCGCGGCTAAGAAATACAAGACGGTATCGTTCGATCGGGATAGATTGAAACAAGAACTCGTCCTCGTTATGAATTTGTTTCTTTGGAATCGATTCCCATATTCAGTGGACCGTGCCCACGGGATCGACTTAGCGGCAGAGTCAGGAGGGACCACTCCGCTGCTATCTTTTATTGCCTCGGTTTTCGATGTCGCTTATTGCTTTCGTGCTTTGAGTTAGTTTTGGGATTTGCTTATTTTTCTTGAACAGTTTTGATGGTTTTTATTATTTTCGTTCATTGAACTGTACTTCAATTCCGAGATTGGAAAAGTAAAAAAGGTATTGATCGAGCTATTCGTGTGCAGGTGAACGAGCAGTAGGTGGCTTATGAGCGAAGTCGTGAAGCGCCTCTTTCCTTCTCCCTTCCAACCATCTAAGTGAGTGGCTACCAACCCGATTAGCTAGCCCTACTTCAAGTCTTCACAACTAATAATCTCGTATTCTTTATTGCCCCGATCAAACGATACCAAGTAATAATAAAAGAAACCAAGATAAAAAGGAAATAGACTTGGTTATTATGCTTGTCAATCAAACATGTGAATTGTTATCTTATTGTATGCTTGTTCGTGCAAATATTCTATAAACCGTGCTAAGTATGGATCATGTCTTGTATATGCATAATTGTTCTTGGAGGCTATGCAAAATAAATCATGTATTACTACTTATCGTGTACTCGTGTTCTTGTAATCGTGTTGTCTCAACTGCATAAAATTGTAAACTTGTTAATCGTGTTCGATCATGGACAACTTGTGTACAAGGTATTGGTTCTGCGGACGATCGCTGGGGCACTGGCACCAATCCGATCCGGGCGGAACTCGTGTGTAGTCGTCGTGTTCGGGACCGGATAGCTTGCAGCGCAATCATGTACTCTCGTAGCATGCTATCATTGTCCTCGGCTACGTCCATTATGGCAAACATGCCAGTGATCATCGTGTATATTTAAACCTGTTGCAAACTAACTTGTGTCTTCGTGGCAAGGAAGGCATGGTAAATATTGTGCAGGTGATTCAGACGGTCAGGTAAAATCCACCGAACGGTGGCACGTTTATTTCAGTAAATTCTATATGCTGCTTACTTGTAAATGAACTAAGGTAAGATAGAAACCCATAAAATATGCATGCTTCATTAAAATAACATATTGATTGGTATAGTCAGGTTAGCTCACCTTCACCAGTATGTTTCGACATACTGACCCTCGTTGAAACAGGTTCTCCGTAACAAGGCGAACCGAGCGAGGAGCCGAAGTCGTATTCTCGATCCAGTCTAGCTGTCGGCGCATCTTTATCGTACCCCTTTGAAGCATTCTAAAGCCAGGAGCTTGCAACTCTTCATACACAAATGCAACACCGTGGTAAAGCTGTCCTCCAGCCCAGAGGTCTATACATTTTAAAGTTTAGTAAAGGGATGTAATGTACAGGACTGCTATCTCATTTTGAGTGAACACTTTTGTAAGCCCATGCGACAAATTAGCTGACTCGTTCAAGAGTTTGTAATAGATGTTCATTATCAATAAAGAGAACTTTTCCATGTTTCAATCTGTGTTTTAATTTATCTGTGTACTCTGAATATGTGCTTGCTATGCAAAGCCTTGTGTGGGCGCAACCCAGGCCCGCACGGCGGTCACGATTCGGGGGATGCCTCAAACGATTCTACGAAATCGGGTAGTGATACTAGCCACTCTCAGCCCCGAGCCCAGCCCCTCACCGTGCCTCACCCTCAGCCCTCGACGACCAGAACTCTTCTCCTTCCTCCGCCTCGAGCCCTAGCCACCCCGACCACCGGCCAGCCTCGCCTGAGCCATCCCCGGTCGCCTCGGTCTGAGCAGCCACGGCGAAGCTCCGGCCAACACCGGCGTAGTCTCCGGGCACAGAACTCTAAACCCTAGAACAGTACTCGAACACATCACAGTAACCCGAACACAGTTTGTGTCGTGTCGTCTCGCGGACACAAAAAAACCCAGTTCCACGGAGCCCTGTTCAGGTAACCCGTTCTCTCTCATCGTTGCTCCGTTTTCTGTTCCGTCAGTTATGACGTGTAGGCTGTGTAACCCTCTCGATGTCCGTACAACCCACTCGGTGCGTCGTGTCATGTGGCGATCGTAAACCGTGATCCAAAAATAGGAAAAAAATAACACCCTATTTTCCTCCGGAACTGAGTGCGCCCGCCAAACGGGACGACTTGGTCGTGCGCAGTCTTCATCAAAAGGTGTGCGCCGTTGATATAGACGTGCAAAATTTTATAGAAGTTAATTTGGATGTGCGTGCACACCGAAATCAACGCGTATCCGCCGACAACGTCCCGTATCGGCCTGTTCTAAAATACGTTGTAACTTTGTGTACATATGTCGGATCAAAATAAAACTTATGCCATCAGACTCATAGCAATACG
Source organism: Iris macrosiphon (assembly GCA_036927795.1). Classification (NCBI taxonomy): domain Eukaryota; kingdom Viridiplantae; phylum Streptophyta; class Magnoliopsida; order Asparagales; family Iridaceae; genus Iris; species Iris macrosiphon. The sequence continues at coordinate 29,262,418 of JAYESA010000011.1, forward strand.
CTGGTCCTGTGACCCAAGTTTGGTTCAATTCTGAGAACGTTGACAAAATCGCGTATTGTGGGCCCCGTGGCTCCACTTGACGGGCAATTTTGTGACCGGCTCATTGGAATCCAATTCTGAAAGTTTTGTTGGATTCGTATCATTGTTCTGGACTTGTTGACACTAAGTTTAATGAATTTGGAGACCATTGGTTCTGACATATTTTTCGGTGCGAAGCAGGCCACATATGGACCCCGCTTTGACCAGAAACTGTGATTTTTCTCTTGTGTCCAAATTGGACTTAAGGACAGGCATTTCTAGCTATTTGATATTTTCTGAGCCTGTTGGTGATATTTATTTTAACTTTTGGAGGAGTACCTGCAGAATCCACTGATACAGGGACAGCTGTTGGTATTCAAACCCTAGGCAAGTGTACCTTGCCAAATCTTGCAGTTCTTGTAATATATTTCTTAGACTTATTTATCTGTTGTACATGCTTAACCTAGGACTGTGTGACTTTACTTAACGTCCGATTAACAGTCGGGTGCCAACACCGTATGCGGAGTTGTGTAATATCACCTAGAGAAGGACATCGTGACCCTTTATATTCTCGTGCTTGCATTATCAAGTACACCATAACCCATGACACTTAACACTATTCATGAGACAGAATCTTCCTGAGATATTCATGGTAATTCTGTGTAGGTTGCAGGATTTTGACATAGACATTATATTCATAGATATTATATGACTTGTTGCATTAGCTATGATCTTGCGTGACATGGACATGAGACGTTGTGGACATGAGATGTGTGGTTACATTGGGTGGGGAGAGACACACAGGCTATAGGCTAACTTCATATATATACTACATAGTAAATTATATAGTAAAATATATAGTAACTCTGCTACTGGCTCCTAGACACAGAGCTTGTAGTGATTTCAGCCTGAGTTTTAGTGATGCTCTCATATTGCATTTTACATATATGGTTACATATTTACCCTATTTATTTCATTTACTATTTCACTGTATTTATTTTGGCTTGTATTATTTTGTACCTTGCCATTTCCCCTGAGGACCTGGATCCGGATTATGTCCCCAGGATTAGCAGACGAGATATATCCCGAGGTATACGGGACAACATCAGGAGCAGCAGATGATACATGAGCTGTACCGATTCCCGAGAACGAGGTATTGGCTGAAAACTTTTTCTGAGTGTCTGTATTTCATACTCAGTATCTACTTTATTCAGACATTTATGTTTTGGTCTGTTGAACCATTGTATCAGATTAATATCGGATTGTTTCCCGATTTACTTTATTGAGACTGGTTGTTGCTTTACATTTCTTATTGCTGTTGATCCTATTTATCTTCTGTGGATGATATTAGTTATGGCATATTATAGTAGACTTTATTTTACAGCTTAAGTATGCCCTGATGGATCCATTAAATTGGGTTTGTCCATCAGTGTGTGCTGCTGGCCATTGCCACATGTCTAGTCCCTCGATATTTTGGGACTGGGGCGTGTGTGTCATGTCTATCATATGTGTGTCGTGTCTGTCACGTGTGTGTCATGTTTGTGTCAGTTTTGGGTTAGGGTTAGTGACACGTGTGTGTGTGTGTCATGTCAGTGTCAGTGTCTGTCATGTGTGTATCGTATCAGTGTCAGTGTCATATCGTGTCCTCTGTGTGTGTGTGTTTGTGTGTGTGTTTGTGTGTGTGTGTGTGTGAGAGAGAGAGAGAGAGAGAGAGAGAGAGAGAGAGAGAGAGAGTGAGTTAGGGTTTACCTAGAGGAGGAGGAGGAGGAGAGGGACGCCGGAGTAGGCCGCTGTGGAGGACGTCGGTCGCCGAAGGAGGGGGGAATGCAGGTTTCAAAATTTTGGAAAATTTTGACAAAAGGGGGGAATCGGAATTGATCCCTAATTATTGAAATTTTAGCGATATTTATCCACGTCAACTAACGATGTCGCTAAAAGATATATTTTGCGATGTTGTAGACGTCGCTAAAGACGTCGATAAATATTTAAAAGAATAACATCGCTAAATACGTTGCTAAACGTCGCTAAATTATAAAATTTAGCGACGTATAGACATCGCTAAACACATCGCTAAATATGTAAAAGAATAACGTCGCTAAATACGTCGCTAAACATTGCTAAATTATAAAATTCAGCGACGTTTAGCGACCTTAGATAACTTATAGCGACTATTCTTTTAAAAAACTGAACTATAGTCGCTAAACGTCGTTAAATGTCGCCAAACAGTGACTTATAGCGATGTTATTCTTTGGAGTCGCTGATATCTTTAATATTAGCATCGTATTACTTTGACGTCATTAAAAAATGTCGCTAATCCCACAATTTTTAGTAGTGGGCCCACTAGGAGGCTAACCTATATATATATATATATATGTGTGTGTGTGTGTGTGTGTTTGGTGTGTGTGTATGTGTGTTTGGGGGAAAATTACCAGAATACTTCCCTATTTAACCGTTAGTGTGTACGTTGGAAGGGTATTTTGGTAATTAATCCCTCTAACTATCACGCTCCAGCCCCGGAGAGCTGAACATTCTCGCTGGACGTGATGCCATGCGAGTCTAAGTTGCGTTCGCGTAAGGCAAGCATCGGAAATGACTGATGGAAATGCTAAAAGCCACATAGTCGCACATATAGTCCCAAGCAAAAAGTTGAACAAAACACAAGTATGTCATGTAATAAAACTCTTTATTGATGTCGAAGAAGTGTTATAAGCGGCGTTAGGCCGAGAATTACAATCGCTCAAGCTCTCTCTCTCTCTCCATAATGAATATTCATATAGGCTTACAACTTGAATCAAATACTCTGGATGATGATGTTCACGTACATTACGTCTCGTATATGTGAGCTTCAGGTCCGAGTGCCACTCTCCAAGATGCCAAAGTATGGTCTAGTGTCTCGACATGTCAAGAGATCTCTGTACCATGCGAGCTACTCCTTGCATCATGTAAGCAATCTGGTGGGTTATCAGTACATTTAATGCACTGATGGGGATGTCTCTCATCCACTCATTAAAACCAAACACGTTCATTTAGTTATGTGCACCGACTCATTTTGTTATCTTTCTAGTCTTGCCTTAGGATTACTTATATGGCATAACTGTAAAGAATACCAGTGTCTCAGAGTGTGTCTCACAATATTTATGAATATTGAATTACCCATACTTAGCATTCGGCCTTCCCTCTCCAAAGATACACAACGATAATCAAGTATAAACGATGAAATGGCTAACGTATGTGGAACAAAGTAGTAACTGTGTGAACTTGAAAAGCCTTGAATATGTCCCTGCAACTATATAGTGTGCACCGTGCACCAAATCCCTTATCGCAACTAATAAATTCGCACGCGAATTGCCGTTAGCAAGCTACCTTAATCTATATGAAAGGTCGCTGGCTCTGCAAGCCATTTGGACATATTGGATTGAACGACTGTCTTTCCAATTCGGTAGCTAGCCTTGATGGACGTCTCAAACTTGTCCGTGCTATAGTTGATTCCACTAGCATGCTTTCGCTAGAACTTCATGCTAGCTCAGTTCTCCCGGGCCGACACGATTGTCACGACCCGCACCCGGTGTAAGGGTACTAGTCAGAAATAACGCCCAGCCTACGCCGCAGAATTGGCGGTAGAACGCTGTCTAGATGAACTATCTAACAATATAATAAACCACCAATAATGATAGTATACTCAATCAAAGAACTAATATAGAAATAAACACGAATCAGATAAAGAATACTAATGACTAAGTGTGTGAGTACTAGCTTAACATGTGATCGGCTTACGCAAGATGCAATGCGGCCTGGCAAATCATACGTGCGGTGTATGATCAACACTATTCAGTAATCAGTACTTTATTCAATAGGGATATTGATCACATATCTATACTAATACTCCCCACCCCCGACTGGTATAATAGATCCAACCACGGTATGCTATGGCACGAGATTCCCCAAGAAGATAGCTAGTCTTCCCAAGAATCGGTGTCTGTATATGTACAAGATAACCAATGAAACAATACTTGCACCATATACACCATATACCAAGGAATAATATCTCATGACGAGATCCGGATATACCAATCCGTGTAACCATAGTGTCAAGAGAACATGGATATCTACACTAGATACAATGAACATAGAGGATATCATAAATGAGAAACTATCAGAGAATATACTCGCCTGAAGTCCAATGAATAGTCTCACAGATGTCTGACTCGGTGCCTCGAAGACCTAGATATGGAATACAGCATCAATACAAGGTCCCGAAAAGAGAATAAATTAAACTAGTCAACTTCTAGGTCAATAAGTTAATTCTAAGTAAAAAGTCAACTATGGTCAACTCTAAGTCAACTACGGTCAACTATGGTCAAACCAAGGTCAACTATCTATTTCTTGGTTGCACAAGTCTAACACAAAAATCTTGGATCAAAATACTAAAATCTAAGTCATAGAAACCATATCCTAAAATATTAGGATACCGTATCTCCGGATAAGTGAATCCAAGGTAAACCTCACAATACATATAAATCAATAATAATGTATAATAATATAGAATATTAATTACAAACAAATAGGAACCAACCATCTTGGTATCCCCACAAAGTCACAAACTTGATACCCAAACCCCGTATCTTGAGTATCCCACTTACCTTTGTTTCCAAAAGGTAATACTCAATACCTTGATATAGTAATTACCCTCATACATAATATAATATATATATATACTAATATCATACAAATAAGAAGTATAACAATACTAGTATTATATCTCAATATTAATACATATATATATATACATATATATATAAATATAATATATAAACTATATACTAAAAACTGCCTAACTGTCACTGAAAGCAGTGTTGAAAAATACTGATTTTTCAGTAAACAGACTTTCAGTGACAGTTCTGGCTGTCACTGAACCGCCGTCGCTACTGCTGCTGCGTTTTGCACTGTTGCCTCCTCTTTGGTGACGGTTGAAACCGTCATCATACCAACCGTCGCCGCTGCTGCTTATGCTTCCCGCCCGCTGCTGCGTTATTAATGACAGAATATGTCATTAATTCCTGTCGTCCTCTACAGCGGCTGCTGCTGCTCTCGGGTATTAATGACAGAACCTGTCATTAATAGTTGCTGTTGCTATAAAGGATAGTATATATATATATATATATATATATATATATATATATATATATATATATATATAAATCAATATATATATATATATATTTAAAAATCAAATAAATAATTATATATATCTATATATATAATCCAAATACATATCTAATATATATATCTATATAAATAAATACCAAATAGCTATAATACACATCCTATATACTAAAGTACATAATACAACATGGTTAAATGCATACATACATAAATATGTTAATAAATATTCATCCACACATATATATAAATAATCACATAATAACTATAAATAATATAATTACTTAATTAAATACATATATATATTTTATAAAATATTTTTATATATTTTATATTCCTAACATATTTTGTAACATATATAAATGCATGTAAAAGAAAGCTACATATATATTTATACATTATATTAGTACACATATAATACATAGATCTATGCTACCATAAATACCATAATAAATACACTATAATAAATATATAACATCTATATATATATACTTAATTATAATTCAAGAATTAAAGCACAAATAATTAGATCTACACATAAATACACCACAAATGAAAACTATCACATCGTATCACACTAGATCTAGGATACGCATGCGACACGAGTCCAACACACAACCAATTACACCCCGAAGGACACAAGCAAGTCACATATATTATTTATGAACAAAATAAAGTGTCAAATATAGATCTATGTGTCCGTGTCAAAATACGACATGTACAAAGTCCCGTATCGGAAGAAAAAACCCCAAAATAACACGTATCACCAAATTGTTGGGATACGACCTACACGTACCCAATTGTGGACACGACACTAGCCCCAAATACATAAACACATGCCCAATTGATCTATAGGATCAATTGACACACATAACAAAATATCAATTCAAAATTTCCCCAAAATTGACACAAAAAGTACCATAACTCTCTCCATAGGTCTCCTATGAACACAAAACCAAGTCCTATGGGTAGTACATATATATGGGTTAATTTTTCATGATTTAATCTCAGATTTAGAATCTATTTTAAGGGAAAAAAACTGAATTATACCTATTGGAAGATGGATTCCCAATGAAACCTCCAATTGAGATAAAATTACCTCCAAATTGTAGATCCTTGCTCCTTTTTGTAGATCCTTGCCTCCTCCTTCTAGATCCTTGCTTCTTAACTCTCTAATGGTGATTTGGGAAGAAATTAGAATGAATTTGGTAGGAAAATGAAATGAAAATGAAGGAAATTTGGTAGTGAAAAATTCTAGATCTAGATTTGGAATAAAAATGAGAGGAGAGAGAATTTTCCTTCCTCTTTTAATAGGCCGACCCTTACCTCTCCCTCAAGTAATTATGAAATATCCAATATACCCCTTGGGGCCTCTCATGAAGAAATAATTAAGGAAGGAAGCTTCTAGTCTAATGATTTAATTAATTTAATCCATCTCCTTAACAATGGGCTTTCTAAATGGGCTAAGTCTAACTAATTAATTCATGTTGGTCCATGGGTCCAAACTAAACTAGTTAGGTCCACTAATACAAGTCTAAATTAAATAAATAATATCTAACAATAATTAAATAATACAACAAATAATTATTTACTATGCACAATATTTAATTAAATAGGAAAAGACTAAAATATCCTTTCCTAGAAAATGTGGTAGTGACAAGTCTACCCTCCTTAAATTAATTTCGTTCTCGAAATTCTAAGACGAAAACTACCCCCAGAAATAACAGAACAGAACTAAAGAATCACAACTAACTATAGAAGAACATAACTAGAAAATAACATACCTCAAGGTACAAATAAATATGGATAACGCTCTCGTATTTTATCCTCTCTCTCCCAGGTAGACTCTCCCGGAGAGTGATGCCTCCATGCGATACACACCAAAAGAATAGTCTGGTTCCTCAGCACCTTCTCTCTCCGATCCAAAATCTCAACTGGCTGCTCTGGATAGCTAAGAGTAGGGCCCACCTCTATCTCCGAGTGATCCAATACATGACTAGAATCTGCCACGTAGCATCTCAACTGTGACACATGAAACACGTTGTGCACTCCCTCCAATGCAGGTGGAAAGTCTAGTCTATAAGCAACTGTACCGACCCTCTCTAGAATAGTGAAAGGTCCGATGAATCGCGGACTAAGCTTTCTGCCTCCACCGAAGCGAATCGTGCCTCGTGTCAGAGAAATCCTCAGAAACACCAAACCACCCACCTAGAATAAAATACCACCTTAAGAACTTAATCTATAACAAGCAACCAAAAACAAGCACAATAAAATCTAAACTATACCTCAAACTCCAAAGGTCTCCGATGGCTATCGGCCCAATGCCGCTGTCTGTCCTGCGCCACTCGAAGTCTGTCTCTGATCAACTGAACCTTCTCTGCTACATCCACAATCATCTCTGGCCCAAGCAAAACTCTCTCTCCAACATCGTCCCAAGATAAAGTAGTACGACACCTCCGACCATATAGAGCTTCAAAATATGACATCTCTATACTGGCCTGGTAACTGTTGTTGTAAGCAAACTCTATCAAATGGAGATGGTCCTTCCAAGAACCCCCAAAATCTAGTACACAAGTACGCAACATATCCTTGGGAGTCTGGATAGTCCTCTCTGACTGTCCATCTGTCTGGGGATGATATGCAGTACTGAACTTGAGCTGAGTGCCCAAACTCTCTTGCAAACTCCTCCAGAAATGAGAAGTGAAACAACTATCCCGATCTGAGACTATGCTGACAGGAACTCCATGAATCCTAATGATCTGCCTCACATATATCTCTGCCAGCTTCTCCATAGACAAACCCACCTTGAAAGGTAAAAAGTGGGCCGACTTGGTCAACCTATCAACAATGACCCAAATTGCGTCTTTCTCTCCTGGAGATCGTGGAAGTCCGGACACAAAATCCATAGTAATGTGTTTCCACTTCCACTCTGGAATGGATAATGGCTGAAGTAAACCTCCTGGCCTCTGCCTCTCAGCTTTCACCTGCTGGCACACTAAGCATCTGGATACAAATTGTGCCACTTCCCTCTTCATACCATACCACCACACACTCTCTCGCATATTTTGATACATCTTGTTAGCACATGGATGCATGGAATACTGAGAGCGATGTGCTTCCTGCAACACCTTCTCACGCAGCTCCCCACTAGGCACACACAATCTAACTCCATGCCTCAAAGATCCATCCTCTGTAATAGTGAAATCATCTTCCAATCCTGCTCTCACCTGAGCTCTGATACTCCTCAGAGATACATCATCATAATATGCTGCCTTGATCCTGTCCATCAAATCTGAGTGTATCTGCAGTCCCCACATCTGTATAGCACCACCAGGAACAATCATCTCAATGCCCAAGCTCTCCAAGTCCTCCAACAAATATCGATCTTGCGTCAAGAACATAGCTACCGGATACCTGCTCAAAGCATCGACAACTATATTGGCTTTCCCAGGATGATATTACAAAGAGATATCAAAATCCTTCATCAGTTCCAACCACCGACGCTGCCTCATGTTCAACTCCTTCTGCGTGAAAACGTACTTCAAGCTTTTGTGGTCTGTGAAGATCTCCATACGCTCTCCGTACAAATAATGTTTTCACAACTTCGGAGCAAATATGACAGCTGCCAATTCTAAATCATGGGTATGATAGTTCTTTTTATAAGGACACAATTGCCTGGATGCATAGGCAATCACTTTCCTATGCTGCTGAAGAACACAACCCAAACCCTTCTCCGATGCATCACTATAAATAGTGAAACCTCCGGACCCTGATGGCAATGTCAAAATAGGAGCAGATGTCAACCTCTTCTTTAACTTCTCAAAAGTAACCTGACAATCCTCCGTCCAAACAAGCTCTATATCCTTCCTTGTGAGTCTGGTCATCGGCTCGACAATCCTCGAAAAATCTTGTACAAATTTCCTGTAGTAGCCTGCTAATCCCAAGAAACTCCTGATCTCTGCTACCGAACTCGGAGTCTTCCAAGATTCCACTGCTGAAATCTTCTTCGGATCCACTGAAATACCATCACCAGTCACAACATGCCCCAAGAACTCCACCTTGTCCAAGAAAAACTCACACTTGGACAACTTCCTATACAGCTTCTCCTTCCTCAGCACATCCAATACAACCCTTAAATGCTCCTCATGCTCCTCCGGTGTCCTCGAGTATATGAGTATGTCGTCGATGAACACCACCACGAACTTGTCAAGGTACTGGTGGAACACCTTGTTCATCAAGTTCATAAATATCGTCGGTGCATTAGTCAAACCAAACGGCATCACCATAAACTCGTACTGACCATACCGAGTTCTAAAAGCAGTCTTCGGTATGTCCTCCGGCTTCACCTTCACCTGATGGTAGCCTGATATTAAATCTATCTTAGAAAATACCTTCGCACCACCCAACTGATCAAACAGATCATCAATCCATGGCAAAGGGTACTTATTCTTGATAGTGAGATTATTCAAAGCCCTGTAATCAATGCACATGCGTACCGATCCATCCTTCTTCGGTACAAACAATACCGGGGCTCCCCATGGTGAAGAACTCGATCTGATAAACCCCTCATCCTGCAATTCGTCCACCTGCTTCTTCAACTCGACCAGCTCGCTGTTGTTTACTCTATGGATATGCTGTAAAATTGGTTCTGCACCTGGCACCAAGTCTATAAAAAATTCAACTTCTCGATCTGGCGGCAATCCTGGTAATTCCTCAGGAAATACATCCAAGAACTCTGCTATCAGCGGATGCGGCAACTCCTTGTCTTCCACCATAGCTCCACAAATAATGCCTTCGCCTTGCTCTGTATCTCCTCTAGCAAACTCGAACTCTGGCTCTCTTGGTGGACCAAACAAAACTCTACCTCCTCTACAATCTATGCTAGCACGGTGCCTACTCAACCAATCCATCCCGAGTACAATATCGTAGCTCAGAAGTGGCATTACAAGTAGACACGCACTCAACTCCCGGCCTCCCAAAGTAACTCTCTGATCCTTACAAATATCGTTAACCAGGATAATGCCTCCCCCGGTCATGATCTTGCAAGTCCTAAGCAAAGACTCAGCTACCAACCCATGCTTTAGAGCAAAAGAAACAGATACAAAACTATGGGAAGCACCACTATCAAACAAAGCTAAAGCTGGGATGGAATCAAGAAGAATAGAACCTAAGATGACATCTCCGGTGGGTTCCTCCTCTTCGACGGTCATATAAAACGCTCGTCCCTGCCGAGCACCTTCCTACTGCTGATGTTGGACAAAACGCTGTTGCTGTGTCGGAAGCGGTCCCTTCGGCTGTGCTGCAGGTGGTCTCGTCTGTGCCTTCGGAGCTGGAGCTGCTCCCTGAACTGCACGACGAGGACACTCCCTCGATTGATGCCCTTTAGTACCATAATACAGACAAACTCCTAGCCTCCTTCTACAAACTTTCCAGATATGGCCGGGCTTCTTGCAGTAGTTGCATGGAGCTTGCTGTAACTGTCTCTGCTGCTGAGGTGCTTGGTGAAAAGGCACTCTAGCTGGAGTATAGTTCTGCTGTGGCTGCTGGAAAGGTCTGGACTGGAAATAAGGATGTTTGGCAGATACTACACTGCCGTAGGCCCCTAGAAAAGAATCACAGTCTCTCTTGGTCTTCAAATCCAAATCTCGCTCAACCTTGCGTGCCTCCGTAAGTATCTCCGAGTATGTCTCATAAAAAGACAGAATGAGAATCTTCACTTCCCAGTTTAGACCCTCACAAAAATGAATGGCTCGCACCTCCAGCTCTCTCACCAAATACTCTGTAAATCGGCTCAACCTGTCGAACTCTGCAGCGTACTCCTCCACAGACATGCTTTCCTGAATAAGACTCTCAAACTGTCTCCCCGAATTTAGCATGTCTGCCCGGGCAAAAAACTTCTTCTTGAAAAGGTCCTTGAATGCCTCCCAAGATTGTCCTGCGTCAACCAGAACCGGCTCATTCCTGAACCAAGTATGAGCGACGTCGAACAATTGAAGTCCTACCACCTCAAGCCTCAGATCCTCAGAAAGACGGAACACCCTCATAAGATGCTCAATGTCCTCGAGCCAATCATCAGCATAAACGATGCCCTCTGTGCCCTTGAAAACCCTAGGCTCCAGTTTCTTGAAGTCCTGAATGTTGCCTGACCGAAGCTGAGCAACCTGAGGAACAACCTGCTGCTGGACCGAAACTCCTCTCTCAACTACAGCACGAGCAAGCTGATGAGCACTCTCGATGCCCTGCCGTAGAACGTCGGTCTGTCTCTGATGTGCCTCTGACTGAGCCCTCTGTGCCTCGAGTATCTCACGAAACAGTATAAACATCTGTGACTCCTCTGCTGGCACAGGAGGTGGAGGTGGAAGCCCCTCAGATACAGCTGGCACAGTCCTCTGAGTAGGTGGTGGACCTCCAAAAGCAGCTGACACTCCAATCATCGGAGAAGTGACTGGTGCAGGCCCTCGGGATGTCGCAGACCTCTCAGAAACTGCTCTCCCTTGCTGCGATCTAGTCTTAGGCGACATCCTGAGACAAAGCGAAAGAAAGAATCAATATGGCACAAGATGTAAGACATCAAGGAAAGGACAGTTTAAGGGATCAAGTATCAATATCAAAAGAGAATAGTTGAACCAAAAGAATTTTTCTAGATGTGATTGAGTATCTCAGCCTATATCCTATATCCTATTGCAGGCTCGTAGTAATACAACTAAGTTATCGCACTACCACGATATCACATACTTTGTGAAGCTAGACCTGCATGGACCACCACCAAAAATGTGTCATGACCTGAACCCGGTGTAAGGGTACTAGTCGGAAACAACGCCCAGCCTACACCGCAGAATCGACGGTAGAACGCTGTCTAGATGAACTATCTAACAATATAATGAACCACCAATAATGATAGTATACTCAATCACAGAACTAAGATAGAAATGAGCACGAATCAGATAAAGAATAGAATAGTCACAATACAACTCATGAGTCTAAAATAATACATCAATGAGTCTAAAGAAGTAACAAAATAAGCTGGAGACAAATCCAGTACAAAGAATACTACGAATCTACAACTCCAGGGTCAACTGTCTCAGTTGGGATAAGTCCCTCTTGAGCCAGGGTCTCAGAATCTAAACCCATAACATCCTGGGGTCCATAATAGGTAGGGTTCCACTCCTCAGTGTCATCTGAAAAAATATATCCAGTCAGGAAAGGAGCAGAGTACATCTCTAACAGCAGTTCTAATTAATAATAAAAAACTATGTAACAGTAAATAGCTGTGGATAAACAAGATGCACAATAAATACAAGAGATATATATATACAATAAGGAAATACTGGAAATAAATACAATAATGTACAATATGCCAATAAAACAATAATACTAATGACTAAGTGTGTGAGTACTAGCTTAACATGTGATCGGCTTGGGCAAGATGCAATACGGCCTGGCAAATCATACGTGCGATGTATGATCAACACTATTCAGTAATCAGTACTTTATTCAATAGGGATATTGATCACATATCTATACTAATACTCCCCACCCCGACTGGTATAATAGATCCAACAACGGTATGCTATGGCACGAGATTCCCCAAGAAGATAGCTAGTCTTCCCGAGAATCGGTGTCTGTACATGTACAAGATAACCAATAAAACAATGCTTGCACCATATACACCATATATCAAGGAATAACATCTCATGACGAGATCCGGATATACCAATCCGTGTAACCATAGTGTCAAGAGAACATGGATATCTACACTAGATACAATGAACATAGAGGATATCATAAATGAGAAACTATCAGAGAATGTACTCGCCTGAAGTCCAATGAATAGTCTCACAGATGTCTGACTCGGTGCCTCGAAGACCTAGATATGGAATACAGCATCAATACAAGGTCCCGAAAATAGAATAAGTTAAACTAGTCAACTTCTAGGTCAATAAGTCAATTCTAAGTAAAAAGTCAACTAGGTCAACTCTAAGTCAACTACGATCAACTATGGTCAAACCAATATCAACTATCTATTTCTAGGTTGCACAAGTCTAACACAAAAATCTTGGATCAAAATACTAAAATCTAAGTCATAGAAACCACATCCTAAAATATTAGGATATCGTATCTCCGGATCCGTGAATCCAAGGTAAACCTCAAAATACATATATATCAACAATAATGTATAATAATATAGAATATTAATTACAAACAAATAGGAACTATGGTTTTGAACCATCTTGGTATTCCCATAAAGTCACAAACTTGATACCCAAATCCCGTATCTTGAGTATCCCACTTACCTTGGTTTCCACAAGATAATACTCAATACCTTGATATAGTAATTACCCTCATACATAATATAATATATATATACTAATATCATACAAATAAGAAGTATAACAATACTAGTATTATATCTCAATATTAATATATATATACATATATATATATATATATATATATATATATATATATATATATATATATATATATATATATATATAAATATAATATATAAACTATATACTAAAAACTGCCTAACTGTCACTGAAAGCAGTGTTGAAAAACACTATTTTTTCAGTAAACAGACTTTCAGTGACAGTTCTGGCTGTCACTGAACCGCCGTCGCTACTGCTGCTGCGTTTTGCACTGTTGCCTCCTCTTTAGTGACGGTTGAAACCGTCATCATACCAACCGTCGCCGCTGCTGCTTATGCTTCCCGCCCGCTGCTGCGTTATTAATGACAGAATCTGTCATTAATTCCTGCCGCCCTCTACAGCGGCTGCTGCTGCTCTCGGGTATTAATGACAGAACCTATCATTAATAGCTGCTATTGCTATAAAGGATAGTAAATATATATATATATATATATATATATATATATATATCAATATATATATATATAAATCAAATAAAGAATTATATATATCTATATATATAATCCAAATACATATCTAATATATATATATATCTATATAAATAAATACCAATAGCTATAATACACATCCTATATACTAAAGTACATAATACAACATGGTTAAATGCACACATACATAAATATGTTAATAAATATTCATCCACACATATATATAAATAATCACATAATAACTATAAATAATATAATTACTTAATTAAACACATATATATATTTTATAAAACATTTTCATATATTTTATATTCCTAACATATTTTGTAACATATATAAATGCATGTAAAAGAAAGCTACATATATATTTATACATTATATTAGTACACATATAATACATAGATCTATGCTACCATAAATACCATAATAAATACACTATAATAAATATATAACATCTATATATATATACTTAATTATAATTCAAGAATTAAAGCACAAATAATTAGATCTACACATAAACACACCATAAATGGAGAGTATGACACCGTATCCCACTAAATCTAGGATACGCATGCGACACGAGTCCAACACACAACCAATTGTACCCCGAAGGACACAAGCAAGACACATATATTATTTATGAACAAAATAAAGTATCAAATATAGATCTATGTGTCCGTGTCAAAATATGACATGTACAAAGTCCCGTGTCGGAGAAAAAACCCCCAAAACAACACGTATCACCAAATTATTGGGATACGACCTACACGTACCCAATTATGGAAACGATACTAGCCCCAAACACATAAACACATGCCCAATTGATCTATAGGATCAATTGACACACACAACAAAATATCAATTCAGAATTCTCCCAAAATTGACACAAAAAGCACCATAACTCTCTCCATAGGTCTCCTATGAACACAAAACCAAGTCCTATGGGTAGTACATACATATGGGTTGATTTTTCATGATTTAATCTCAGATTTAGAAGCTATTTTAAGGAAAAAAAATTAAATTATACCTATTGGGAGATGGATTCCCAATAAAACCTCCAATTGAGATAAAATTATCTCCAAATTGTAGATCATTGCTCCTTTTTGTAGATCCTTGCTTCCTCCTTCTAGATTCTTGCTTCTCAACTCTCTAATGGTGATTTGGGAAGGAATTAGAATGAATTTGGTAGGAAAATAAAATGGAAATGAAGAAAATTTGGCAGTGGAAAATTCTAGATCTAGATTTGGAATGAAAAGGAGAGGAGAGAGAATTTTCCCCCCTCTTTTAATAGGCCGGCCCTTACCTCTCCCTCAAGTAATTATGAAATGTCCAATATACCCCTTGGGGTCTCTCATGAAGAAATAATTAAGGAAGGAAGCTTCTAGTCTAGTGATTTAATTAATTTACTCCATCTCCTTAACAATGGGCTTTCTAAATGGGCTAAGTCTAACTAATTAATTCATGTTGGTCCATGCGTCCAAACTAAACTAGTTAGGTCCACTAATACAAGTCTAAATTAAATAAATAACATCTAACAACAATTAAATAATATAACAAATAATTATTTACCATGCACAATATTTAATTAAATAGAAAAAGACTAAAATACCCTTTCCTAGAAAATGTGGTAGTGACAACGATTCTGATGCTTCAGATATCATTCGAGAACTATCTTTCTTGTGCGTAATAAGTTATCCGTGACCATGCAACTTCTTCATAACTTCCATATATTGTCCGAGGACTTCAGATCAGTCTCTACTATCCGAGGGCTTCATCTCAATTTTCTTTCATCTTCACGCAACTTCCTGATTCAGAGGTTGCCTCGGTGATCTGAATGTCCCGAGAACTTTTTTTCTTCCTTCTTTCGACTCGGGATGACTACTAGATAGTCTTTCCGCCTATATATGCAACGTGACTCTACTTCTTTCTCTACGTCATACTACGTTCGATGCGGTGCATCAATGTGTAAATTAGAGCTACTTTGTAGCATACTATAAGAAACTACTTCATGTAACTCAATATGCTAAGTTACGGAAATAGCTAGTAGAATTTTCATGTTCTATGAAATGATAAGGCGAGATTATTCCCTTAGCTATGTGCATTCGTCTCTTTTATTAGCATGTATAGTGGGTTATCGCCTAGTGACTGACATGTAATATTTATTTTCTTAAGTGTGCAAGCTAAGCAGAGACAGGTTCATCGGAACCACCCACCATAGCGATGAATCGCATCAACCGAGCGAGACTCCGAGCGCGCCTCTGAAAAGTCTAAGTCTGAACTTCATCTGAAGGGCCAAGTCTGAATGCCCTTGCATCAAGTGAGTCATCTCGCCGAGCTCGGCAGGATGGGTTGCTATACTTGCGTCATTTGAATTGGCTCTCCGGGTTAAGCAGAGTAGATCATTTTCCTAACAGCCATATTTTCTTAGGAGGATATTTTACCAAAATATCCCCAATTTGATGGCTATTTTCAATCCATTTAAAGGGTACTTTGGTAATTTTGTTAATAATAACCAAAATACCCTTATGATAACTATATTTTAAAGATATTTATGGGTAATTTGGCACCAAAATATTTCTATAAATAGAGCATAATTCCTTTAAATTTATCACAATATTTTTTTTCTCTCTTGCAATATTGACAAGCAATCTAGTGTGAAGAGGTTATTTACTGTCATGAAAAATGATCAACTACTACATCAATCGCAAGATCGACAACCTCAAGAAACACTGTAATAAGGGCCTCAACTTAAAAGAAGACCAGAAGTTTGACATCATTTTAGTGGAGTTTATAATGAGCACGATATAGAAAGAAGATTCTCGCATGAAGTTCTTTTTGAATGCTTTCATTGTAGGAAACGACTCCAAAGGAAACCTAAATGTGATACAAATTCTACGTAGGCATCTAAAAATACACAGATGTTTGGTATTGTAATTACTAAGATTGGTATGGAAAATAATAGACGAGAGAGAAAAATAAGAGAGAGAGAGAGAGAGAGAGAGAGAGAGAGAGAGAGAGAGGAAGTGGAGGGGGAAAAAGGAGACTGACATTGGAATTGTCGCCAAAGCGGATTCTCAGAGAGAGAGAGATGTGGAGAGAGAGAGAGAGAGAGAGAGAGAGAGAGAGAAATGATTTCTCTCCTGCTAGCGACAATGCGATATATGCAGTAAAGAAAGGCCAAAGAAACTAATGACCCAAGCTAACATTAATGAGCAAAAAATTCAGTCTCTTACTATGGACGACCTGTTAATTACATTAATCAAATTCATCTTATTTATCTTTCCTCGGATTTTTATTTTTTGAAAATTTTTAATCAATCGAGGCCAGCCTTGAACCGGCCCAGATCCAGCCCGGTATGACCCGGCCCATTCCCGATCAAATTCAGGTCTGAGTTGTGTTCATCCCCCCGCTCCTCCTGTCCCGGCCAACCCGACTTGCCTTTACTCCGGTCTAAACCCGACCCGGCCCATGCCCTGTCAAACATAGTAAACACTAGGTCCAAACCGGTCTGGCCTGACCCGACACACACCTAAAATTTACTTCCCTAAGAAAATTTTTTTGGGAGGAAAACAATATTATGGCCTCACATCGAAGAAAGAGTGAAAGTACGATTTGGTTATTGCCAATTGATTAATTGTCAAATAAGTTCAATAATATAATTTAAATGATATGACAATAAAGTAAACTATTTTATTAAATTATATTTTGATTATACTAATTTGGTAAATAAAATTTTGAAGGGTGTTATTTTAAAATTTTAACAAGGGATCCAATTGAGTCTATCATTTGAATTATATCTATGATAAGTATGAACATTCTAGGATCCCTAATTGCTGTGAGACAAAAAGCTATGACCTGTCATAATTTTAGGGTCTGATAAAAATGAAAGAATAAAAAAAATGGAAAGATAAAAAATTTAAAATGAACACAAAATGATTTCTTAAAAAAATGAAGCAAAATCCTTAAAAAATGAACAAAAAAAAACCAAAAAAAAGGAAGTAAAAAAAAAAAATTTAAAAAGAGTTTAGAAAAAATATAAAATATAACAAAAAAATTTATCCGGCAAAAAAGAAAATCCGTCAACTCTTAAGGGGTATGATTTTCATTTTGTCAACAAATTATTTATCAATATTCATAATTTTCGAAAATAGACTTTTATAACCTAAAAAAAAATTTAAATATGGGAATATGTTTCACGTTCTAAATTTTTTGAAAATTTTTAAAAAGTACGCAAGAAATCTTTTTTTTTTCCTAAAAAAAATTATAACGGTATGTAATAAACCAGTAAAAGAGGGACATATAATGAATTAATCCAACAGTTACAAAATGGGTCCGTCCGTCCGAACCCCCAGCCCCCTTCAACAAAACCGCGGGAATAATCACTCTGCGACCCGCGTCCACCGAGTCCCGTTCAACGAGCAAAACATGTCATGTTTACGTAATCTGCACAATCCCAACACCCTTTTTTCTCCCCAACCGTGTCCCATTTCATCTCTCTTATTCTTTTTACCACCAACGTGCTAAACATGCACAATCAATCCCCCCCCTAACTACCTAAACATGCACAATCAATTCCACCCCCCTAACTACTATATATATATAGTGTACATATCACTGCGCATCATATAGTGATAGTGCCAATCCACAACTACTACTTGATGTCAATCGGCTCTACCATCACCGCCCCGGCCCAGACCGGCTTCATTCCGCCAAGCTGCTCCCCTCTCAACCCCAATGCCTCAGCGTCCCGCTCGCTCCGTACCGACACCCGCACTCACCTCTCCAACCTCGACCGCCTCCTCCTCAAGAACTCCTCGTCTCCACCACCACCACCTTTGGCATACAAAGTACAGACCAAAGAATCGATTGATCAAAAAAACGAAGACGACAAAGGCGGACTGCAAGGAGGAGGCATATTCCATGCACTCAACCTCAGTACAATCATCCCTTCACTAAGAAAATCTTCTTCCACCGAGGCGATGTCCCCCCGGAGCCTGACCCAGCTCCAGCGCCTCCTCTCCTCCTCGCGCCTCTCCCCGAAGAACCCCATCGCCTCCCGCTGGCGCCACCTCCACGGGTCCTCCCACTGGCACGGCCTCCTCGACCCCCTCGACGACAACCTCCGGCGGGAGCTCACCCGCTACGGAGACCTCGTCCAGGCCGCCTACCACACCTTCCACTCCAACCCAGCCTCCGACCCCCACCACCACCGCGACGTCATCCTTCCCGACCGCAACTACCGCGTCACCAAGTCCCTCTACGCCACCTCCTCCGTCGACCTCCCCAACTGGCCGCTACTCAACGGCCACGTCGCCCCCTGGATGACGCAGCGCTCCAGCTGGTTCGGCTACGTCGCGGTCTGCGACAACGACCGCGAGATCGCCCGCATGGGCCGCAGGGACGTCGTCATCGCGCTCCGCGGCACTGCCACTTGTCTCGAGTGGGCCGAGAACTTCCGCGCGGGCCTAGTTCATGTCGACGTCCCCGACCCCTCCGCCAAGGTGGCCAACGGCTTCTTGAGTCTGTACAGGACTTCCGGTCCCCAACTGCCCAGCCTATCGGCGACGGTCGTCGAAGAGGTCCGTCGCCTTACGGAGCTATACAAAGGCGAGGAGCTGAGCGTGACGATCACTGGACACAGCCTCGGCGGAGCGATATCCTTGCTCGTAGCCGACGAGCTCAGCACGCAGCTCCCCGAGGCGCCGCCCATCGCGGTCTTCTCCTTCGGCGGCCCGAAGGTCGGCAACAGGGCCTTCGCCGACCGGCTCGACCAGAAGGGAGTGAAGGTCCTCAGGGTGGTGAACTCCAACGACGTCGTGACCAGGGTCCCGGGGGTTCTCCCGAAAGAGGCGCTCGGCCGGAGGATCGGGCACGCGATGGACGGGTTCGTGCACGTGGGCGCCGAGCTCAGAGTCGACAGCCGCTCCTCCCCGTACCTCAAGCCCGACGCGGACCCGAACTGCTGCCACGACCTCGAGTCGTACCTGCACTTGGTCGACGGGTTCGTCGGCAGCGAGTGCCCGTTCCGGTCCGACGCGAAGAGGAGCCTGGTCCGGCTGTTCGAGCTGCAGCGGCCGAACCTGAAGAAGCTGTGCGTGACGCAAGCGCGGGCACTAGGCCTCGACCGGCTCAAGCCAGCGGGGGAGCTGGCGTCGCCGTCGCAGGTCGGGCTCCTGGCCAGCCCATCTACATAACTTGAGCCGGTCCGAGTTCGACTAGTTTGATCTTAATTTTACTTGACTCATTTTTGAACTCGCAAGTGTTCGTGGTGCATTGTTAATATTGTTACTGTGATCTTGTCTGTGTAATTTAATCAATGACAGATTAGTTTCTCTATAAGTGCTACATCAATAGCCAGTTGTTCATGCCGCCTTTCTTTTTATCGATTTGAGATTTTAGTGTGCTTTTAAATTGATTTTGTCAACTTTGTTTGCGTTCTCCCGATTAAATTATATTTATCAAGTAAGCGGACTGTTGATCTGTACACGTTGCTTAAGCTTATAACTTCCTTGCACTTTTGATTTTGGTACACGTTTGTTGCGTGTGCAACACGTTCCAAAGAAATATTTTATGTTATAATTGTTTTGCTAGCTGAATATTGTTGGCTGTGTATTTGAAGAAAGGAAAAAAAAACCGATTTCCATTTACTGTGCTCCATCAATTTTGATCGGCAGGACTAATTGGACCTTATTCCTCCTCTTTATTAGCCGTTAATGACCTCTTATTTTCAATGCTTATGATTCCTCAATGACTAATCTTTACAGCCTATTAGTCATTACACCCATTCTCATTTAATCCTGGGGTAATAGTTAAACTCTATATATATTGCTATCTTTGGTCGTTTGAAAAAATAATAGTATCGAAATTCTGTTTGTTTTCTCCAACTTTTGCTATTCAAATATTTTATTTTAATTTTTTATTGGACTAAGCTAAGTTCTGATCATTCTTTCAAAAGTTGTGTGCAACGATGAGAAATCGGTAGAACGTAAATTTTACCACTAGAAAAAGTCGAGAGGATGTCTGCAAATAGATCTCGAATAATTTTTTAGGACAGTATTTCGTGTACGACTTTCTCAGAGACCGATAACTTTAACCCATTGTTATTTTGTTTACATGAACCGAAAAATATTTTTTTAACAATCTAAGAGATTATTTAGTGATTATTTTTAAATGTCCTGGTCTTAAAGTATGTGCTTTAGAATTACGTGCAATACATGTAAATGATTCCTCGAACAACTTCCTTTTGATAATTTTAGTGCTTCTATCTGGCTTATAATTTGTGTTGTCAGTATATAGTTTTATTGTTCATCTATTCTGCTATTATTGCTTATAAAATCAGTTAAAATAGCAGGACATTTGTGCCATCTTTACATGTATAACAGTTGCGGTAATACACTGCAAATTCATGTAAAAACTTCTCTTGGGGTAATTTTTTTTTCTTGGCTAATATTTCAAAGATGGTATCTTCTCCTTAAGTCTGGTTTACTGTAATAGTATTTATAATTGCATAGTTCCACATATTCGTACTCCACAACAGTTGGATATCTTTATACATTTTGAGATATATTAATAAATTGAACTCTTAACTATCGTCACGATTCTAGAGTTTTATTGTAGTGTCCATGAATTGAAATATAGATTTAGAATGTGTTGCTTCTATAGATTTGATGGTTGCTTCATGATTGTATCGGATCGACAACACAAAAAGTGTGGATTTCTAGTATAATTATTTGTTCTAAAATTTTATTGTAAATTCATGACATGATTGTTGTTTTTTTCCCCTTCTGTGCTAAACTAAAGGCTGTTTAAAAGCTACAGCTTTTGGATCAGCGGTTGTTAAAATATGCATTACATAGTTTGTTGGTGTTTTTGTCTTTGGACTAATAAAGATAGTTCCACATTGGCTACACCATCAAGTGAGTATCTCAATATAATACTTTATATGAGTTGAAGTGTGCACATGAGGTATGGAGGGGCACATGGGTGTCATGTTGGGGTATTTTCCTAGGAGACTCATGAAAGCATGTATACTTTTTGTCATGCTCTTGAAATTATTTCCAAAGGAGCTAAGCCTCAAGCGACTCGGACTCGGGCTCAAGGGCGCAACAAAGCGCCACTTTACACTTCGTGTTGCATGCGAATATTGCATGAGCGGATGCTGAACGGACGCTAAGCGGGCTATGTATTGGGTGTGATTGTGGAATATCAATTTTGTATATTGGCTTTTTAGTCCCACATCGAAAAGAAGAGGAGGATGGGCTTCCATCCTTACCTATATAAAGAGCCCTCTAGCCGCCTTTTGAGACACACCAAAAGTTGAGAAAGATGAGTCCAAAGGAGTCCGTTCGAGTCACACAAAGAGGTGACTACGAGCGTTCCAGAAGTTATCTTGTGAACTTGCTGGCTCCTGGGACCAGATCGTCGATAGAGGACGAATCTTGCTTTGAGCAACGATGGTCTTCACCGTCCCAGCAAGAATATTTTTTATTTATTTTGTCTTCTTCTCCTTTTTCTTCATGGTTCATTCTATCTGATTGCAACTGCATTTTGTAAGGAAGAACGAAAGTAGTTTTCATTTTATTATAACTCTGTTCTGTCTGTCTGCAACTGCGATTACAAGAAAGAACAAAAAATTTGGTTAATTCTGATTCTTTTATAATCTTGAGAGCAAGTTGTAATCCGAATCCTTTTATAGTTCTTCGTGGAAATCGAGAATAGTCAGAGTGGAAACTTTTGTGTGAACCTCTGATCTCGACCACGCGTTCTTCCATCTTTGGTTAAGCCTCAGGACTAACAATCTCAAAGCAAGATTCGTGAAAGATGGAGAACAACCGTGCGAAACTTCTCGACACTAATTTTAACAAACTTGAGAAGTTTGACGGGGATTATTACAACTCTTGGAAGAGGAATGTCTGCCTTAATCTTCAACTCGCACAGGTGGATTACGTTCTGACAGAACCGGAGCCGGTTGTTCCAGACGGTGATGATGCTACTGTTCGGGCAGTTGCTACTGCAACTGCTGAGCAGAACAAATAGAGAAGAGACAACAACCTTTACAAGCTGCTGATTCTGAACTCCATAGAGGATACTCTAGCACAGTCATACAACAAAATGGACTATGCTAAGGTCATCTAAGAGTATCTAGACAAGCATTATAAGGCGGATGAGAACCGCAATAAGATTTATGTGACTGAAAAGGTCTGGAACATACAATTTGAGGACGACAAGACTATGTTGTGTAAGTCAAGAAGTTTCTCAAGTTACGTCAAAAACTTGAGGATGATGGCATGTTATTAATCGACGCATTTGTCATGGGGGGTATTATAGCCAAACTTTCACCAGGATGGAGCAATTTTATCTCGGACATGCTCCGGAAGAAGATGCAAGTTAGCCTTGATCAACTACTGCACAACATCTATGTTGAAGATGAGTTGAGGGCTCAAAATAAAGTGGACACGTTGTCCAAGTAGTTGGCAAAAGTCAACTTGGTGCATTCAGGCGACTCTAAGGGGAAGCATAAGGCTTCTCACTACAAGAAGAAGGACTTCAACCATCTTAACGTGAAATTGGCTTCGTTCAAGTCGAAGCCCAAGTCCAAGTCAGATGTGACTTTCTTTAACTGTGGCAAGAAGGGCCACTATATGAAAGATTGCAGATCCAAGCCTAAACAGACAGAGCAAGGTGAGCCTAACAAGGTTGCTATGATTGCGTAGGTTCTGACGGCTGGTGTTGACACTGACTAGTGGGTGAACACTGGCGCATTCTGCAATGTTTGCTCGAAGAAGGATTTGTTTACCATCTACAAGCCTACATCTGAGAAGGTTATGGTGGCAAACCAGGCACAAGTTGAAGTACTTGGAACCAGAACGGTGGTACTAAATCTGACTTTGGGAAAGTCACTGACGCTTTAGGATGTGAAGCACGTACCGTAATAGCCAAAAAATTGGTCTCGGAAAGTCTGCTCTGTAACGCAGGCTTGAGGATGGACATCAATGCTGAACAGATGGTGATGTCATACAAAGGAATATACTTCGAAAATGCATTTTGTACCGAAGGGATGTTTAAACCTCAGCTTGTAACTCCTGCAAACAATATTAATGCAGTCTCTTCTTCTGGTTACTCTCTTGAGTTATGGCATAATAGACTAGGACATGTTCACTGTAAAAGGATAAACAAGATGTCTAATCTAGGGCTTATCTCCAAATATGGCGGTAAGGAGGTGGAGAAGTGCGAGATCTGTGCGCAGACAAAGATCACAAGAAAATCGTTCAAATGGGTTAACTGAAGCACAGATCTTCTGGAGTTGGTGCACTCAGATATCTGTGACTTCAAACAGTTCTCCACAAAGGCCAGGATAAAGTATTTTATTACATTCATCGATGACTACTCGATCTCACGCCCCAATTTTATCTAATCGATAATCGTCCCCCGGGCGTGATATCGTGCACACGTAAGGCACGCGTGCACAAGGCCTAGGAACAATGATATACTTTAGAACAAATGCAACAGAGTACGCAAATAAGATATCATACCTTGAGATAAGGAAAAATTCTCTTTATTGACAATGCATATCTGTTTACAGACTCTTGACCCAAAAGTAGTAAAGATGTAAACCCCCTCACCTAAAGTTAGGACTACTTGGCTTAGATAGTGAAATTAGGGTTAGTTTGAACCCAATTAGAATTAGAATACGGCTTTTATTTAATTATGCAATAGTTAAATAATGTGTAGCGCACCTTACCGTGCTTCGATAATTGGAGTACCTCACTAGCCATTGCCTATCTAGAAACTTTACAATCTCATCCTAGACATGCCCGCCTACTATTCTGACCCTTGTGCAACTTATAATATTGCTTTCTTGTGCTACATTTTAGTCGCACAATAAACGTCGCAGACGTTATTTATTAATTATAAATAATTTCCCAATTTTGTACCCTTGTGCGTCCCAATCAAAATTGGGGACACAATCTCGACCGTTTTGTGCAAACCCAATTTTATTAATATTCTACACTGTTCCCTCTACGCCCCTGACAATTATGGCCGCCTGATTTAATCCCATGTACTCCTAAATAATTCTAGAATATCGTGCGCGGTTCAATTTAATTAATTAAAATCCAATTTTCTGTCTTGTGCAATTTCCTAAATTGTTGAGGGACTTTTATGCAAAAACGTATTGAGGTGTCCCCACCGTTGGACAATACGTGAAGAAACCTACTTTTCCCTTCACATGGATTATTCCTATAATTTTTTGGATGTTCAACGCGCACATCGCCCCCATTTATTTTTTAACCCCATCCTTGTATTTTAATCATGCAATTTCTAGCCTTCCAAAACACCCTCATGTAAGCCCAAGACCCACTCCAAGGATTGTAGACCAAGGCCCAACCCAAGAGGGGTTGACCAGTCAAACCTATTTTAGGTCAAACACCCAAACTCAATTTCATGTATATAAATACATAAGTTTTCCCTTCCTTCCTTATTTTCCCTTTTTCATCAAAACTCTAACCTAAACCTAAAAATCAGCCGAATTCCCTCATCCCTACTGTGCATCCTCCCTCCCCGGCCAACTCGCCGGAGCACTCCGCCGGACCTGACCTGAACCTCTTCCCCCTGCTCCCTTCTCCTTCCTCGCCGAGTCCACGCACCACCACCACCATCTCAGCGACCTCCCCCTCACCTCGATTCCTCTCCTCTCATCCCCTCTGCCAGCCGACGACTGATACCCGATCCCCGAGCCGCCGTCCTCAGCGGTCTCCCCCGCTGGCCATCCTCCTCCACCGAGCCGCCCACGATCTCCTCACCCTCGTCTCCCTCTTCATCTCCCTGACCTCCTTGGCCTGACCTCAGCTGCACGCCACCGCCGCTGCCCATCGCCATCACCTCCCCTCCGGCCTTCGCCTGAGCACCGAGCTCCTCCCTGACACCCTCCTCGACGCCATGGCCTCCGCCGCGGTCATCTCCCTCGCCCTTTGCCTGAAGCCTCGACTCTTCAGAACACCACCATCATCTTCGCCCCTCGCCTGAACGACCTCACCACAGCCTCTACTCCTTTCACCACCGGAGTACACCACTACCACCTTGCCATCTTCCTAATATATCCCTCGTCGACTCCAGCTCCTCCCTGTCAACCTCCTCTCCCTTCCCTTCCCGGCTCAACCTCCCCTGGCCGGAGCAATCGCCGGCGAGCAGCCATTACCACCAGCCAACACCACCACCCCTAAACTGAAACTCTTCTCCTTCCTCCCATCGACTTCCACCTCTCCCTTCCCTGAATCCGAGCGACCTCCTCCTGCTCTCTGCCCTCCTCTTCCCTGGCCTGAGCACCGCCTCCTTGGCCGGACACCCCATTGGCCGGACTCCGGCAGCACTCACCACAACCACCTATATTATCAAACACCACCATCATTTTATTAACCCCTCTTCACCATCGCTCACCATCACCATCATCATCCTAGTCATCGTCATCGTCTTTGTCATCGTCATCCCCATCATGAGCACCACCATCATCCTCGTCGCCGTAGTCGTAATCATCGCCCTCATCGTAGTTAAACACCTCCATCATAACCCTCATCATCACCTATTAACACAATTGCTATTAACACCATTACAACCCTTATCATTATCAACAATACCTTAACCCTAATCATCCACCTCATCCTCGTCGACGTTGTCATCAACAACGCTGCCATCACCTCATCATCATCCTATTTATCAGCATAGTACCATCATCATCTCACCACCATCCCATCATCCCCATCACCTCATCGCCACCTCACCATCCATTATCAGCATCAGCGCTGGCGTCCTCACCCCATCGTCGTTATAGTCATCACCCTCGCCATCATCGTCGTTAACCCCACTATCGTAACCGTGCGCGAACCCCGAGGTATATACCTGCCTGTCTTCTTCTTTTATGTGTGCTTGTGTGTATACCAGTAGGATGTTAGTATTGTTTATTGACGGTTAGTTGACATCGGGCCCTGAGTCGGTAAACCCAAATACGTGTACGTATATGTACGCGTACACGTATATTACTCATTGATATATATTGATATAGATACTTAGTACATGTATTCAAGTGGTATGAATAATTGGGTGTTATATAGAAATATATAAATATATGATATGTACATGAATTATAAATAATTAAATACTATGCTGCCTATACATAATTGGACTATACGACCCTAGGACACCGTGGACTATCCCGTATTACCTTGACCATGTTGATCCTAAGAACATGCTAGATGGCTGTCTTGTGTACAATTATGTACTGGTCTAGACACATGATATTTTGACTGACTATGCTACAATATTTAAATTAGGACACCCGCGTAATTCAACGCATGATTGACCATGTTAGATGACTAGTTTTACCCCTAGTATATCCCTGAGTCCAGTGTAATTATTGTTGTGTGTGTGCTAGTGTAATGTCTAATGATTTTATTCACATTATATTATATGTGCATAGGATGTTGGATTTGTTCTGCGCGATTTCTGGAGCAGTTTATTGGTACATCGCAACTTCCTTGCCAGGCAAGTATACCTTGCTATTGTACTGTTATTCTTATTCCATATGTTGCACGCATCTTTATTTTCTGTCTTTAGTTCATATATTTTAATTGTTATATAAAATGCGCGCGACGGTGACGTCGTGAATGTTTATTTATGTATTGCATTGACCTTGTTCATGAGACTACCCCATTATCATGTAGCACCATTAGGTTCATTGGCCGTGACACAGTGGTTACACGAGTATGAGTCTCATATAGATCACGGACTGCGTGACAGGTCTGGCCTTCTGTACGTATGGGCCGTGCGATAGGGATAACTGCCAATAGAAACTTTGTATGCTAGTAGACCTGGCGGTTATTAGAGGTTTATCGTGTCATGGACATGACATGATTAGAGCATTGGGTGGGGAGAACAACAAGTACCGCATTTGAGCTCCTTTACACTTTTTCTCCTGTACGCCCGGATTCTCCGCTGGAGATATGGGTCATGATGACCACTATATATTATGTACTATCAGGCGGGCCACCGGCGTTCAAAAGACGACGTGCCTTTTAGGCCCCTGGATCTCCAAAAGAGAACCATGCCAAATCCCAGTTTTCAGCCAGATAGCTCACTTGTGGGGAAAGTTGTTCTTAACTGCATTCACTTTAGACGGTTAGGCGACCCATTGGGTATTTATTTCAGTACTTTATTGGCATGTGTTTAAGTATACTTGTTATGTCCCTCTGAGGACCTGGTCCGCTGCCAGGTGTACCTGTTCTTGAGTATTTACAGGAGCGCAGATTGGAAGGATATAGAAGCTTCGTGGATGTCTTCCCTTTGAGCCGTGATTGGTAGCTGGTACTTATATTGTTTGAGTGAGTTGTACTTATATTGTATTTACTTTTCCCATTTGAGTTGGTAGTGGATTTGTTTCCACCTAACTATTATCTTTAGATCCTTCTTATTGAGATCTAGTTTCATAGATACTGGTTATTTATTTCTATATGATTTTGGTGGATGAGATTTAGATTTTACCCTGTGACTTATATTATATTTTTACCACTTGTGGATTTGATATTCATAATACAGCGTACGTATGGATTTGGTTTCCATATATTGGAGTTGCCATATCCATGCGGCTGGCATGCTTACGTGTCCTAGTCCTACGTATTTT
The DNA here is from genome assembly GCA_036927795.1 of Iris macrosiphon. Lineage (NCBI taxonomy): Eukaryota > Viridiplantae > Streptophyta > Magnoliopsida > Asparagales > Iridaceae > Iris > Iris macrosiphon. The sequence goes on from JAYESA010000011.1 coordinate 29,291,127, forward strand.
TGGGACTGGGGCATGGCAAAAGATACCACACAGGCTTACAACTTGGACGTAAAATGAGATAGCCGATCCATATATTACATCCTTTACTAGTATTTCAAAAGCACAAATGTCACGACCCACACCCGGTGTAGGATGCCGACGCCCAGCCTACGCCGTAGCATCGGCAGTAAAACGCTGTCTTGGTCAAGTATACTATCTAACATCTCACACTAATATAAAATCTGCCAACAATATCTCAATACAAAACTCAATCATATTCTAAAGCACGAGAAGATATCAAGGAAGTCTAACTATACATTCAAAATATATAATAACAACAACAATATCCAACTCTCAATATAAGCCAAAAATAAATTCGGTACCAAATGCTAAAGAGAACTAACTATGCTAACAAGTGATACCGGCTAAAACTCTCGGCAGTCACTCCAGAACTAGGGGGGCTAAGTCTGCATCATCTATAGGTCGAAGTCCATAGTATGTCGGACACCAATCTCCCGGATCCTCTGAAAAATGTTTTTCAGTCAGGAATGAAGTGAAGTACATCTCTAACAGCAGTTCTAAATCAATGATATAAACTATGTAATAGTAAATAGATGTGAATATATAAGGTGCAACAATAGATACAAGAGAGATATACAATAAGGAAATACTGGAAGTAAATACAAGAATGAGCAATATGACAATGAATAAGAATACTAATGACTAAGTGAGTGAGTACCAGCTTTAACATGTGATCGGCTTGGGAACTTGATACAAGATTTATGGCCTGGCTAATCATATGTGCGGTGTATGATTAACACTATTCAATAACAAGACATGATACAAGATGGGTATGATCACATATCTACACTACATACTCCCCAACCCTGACTGGTATAGTGGATCCAACCATGGTACACTATGGCACGGGATTTCCTAGGAAGGTAGCAAGTCTCCCCGATAATCAGTGTCTGTACATGTACAAGAAGAACAATAAAACAATGCTTGCACAAGATACACCATATATACAAAGGAATAATATCTCATGACGAGATCCGGATATACCAATCCGTGTAACCATCGTGTAAAAAAAATATGGATATCTACACTAGATACAATGAATATAAAGGATATCATAAATGAGAAACTATCAGAGAATGTACTCTCGTTTGTGGTCCAGAGCAATGAATGCCAAACTGTCCGAACTGGTGTCACACAGACCTATATATGGAATATTGCATTAATACAAGGTTCTGGAATGAAAATAAGTTAAACTAGTTCAATTCTAGGTCATGTAGCCATTTCTAAGTCAAAACAGTCAAACTAGGTCAATACTATGCCAAACTAGTCAAACTTGGTCAAACTAGCTATTTTAAGGTTGTATGAGTCTATCTCTAGGATATTAGGTCCATACACTATGAAACTAGGCCATACAAGCTAAATCTAAGATACTATGAAACCAATAGGATACCGTATCCTAAGATACACAAGTTTAATATATATATATATATATATATATATATATATATATATATATATATATATATATATATATATATATATATATATATATAGTACTATAGTTAACTAATACAAATAGGATACTATGGCTTTGAACCAAAGCGTATCACACTGCCAACTTATCCCTCCCGATACTCAAATCCAATACCTTGAGTATCGCCCAATTATCTTGACATTTATCTTGATATCTCAAGGTAATGTGCTCTTAGTATATGTTATCTACCCAATCTCTAAACTATAGGCTAATATGTATTTATCTAATACAACTACTAGCTATAACTATTAATATTTACTAATACCCAACTACCTATTACTACTAACATATTTTATATACTAATACATAGATACTAACTTATCATATGATACACATCTACTAACTTATCCCATAATACTACATATCTGCATATAGTACTTAGCAATAACTTACATACAAAGATACATATACTACAATAGCTACTAGGCTAACTATTCTACTAACAAAGCATTTAACTTAACTATTATACTACTAGCTATATCTACTAACCACTAAACTATCTAATCCATCTAAACCACACCTTGCTTCCTGAACGGTACTGCGCACACAGAAACTGAATGCTTGGCTGCTACTGCTTTGTAGCGCCGCGTTGCGCATACGCTGCTGCACCATGCTGCAGCTGTTGCACCGCGCTACTCACATGCTGCGCTGCCTTGCTGTTTTGCCCTGAACTGCTGCTACGACATCCTGAAACTGCTGCTGTGGTGCCCTAAAATTGCTGCTGCTGCGGCTGCTTCGCTGCAGCGCTGCTGCTCGCTTTCGCCCCGCGCCTCGCGCTGCGCTGTTGCTGCTGCAGCCTGCTGTGCATGCCGTGCTGAGCTACGTTGCCTCGCTGTTGCGTCAGCGCTTCGCTTTGCTTCGCTTCGCTGCGCCTCGCCCCCTAGTACACACACACACACACAAACTACATATATATATATATATACATATATACCTCTATATGTATATACATACATAACTATAAGTAGATATTAACACATATATCTATACATATATATACCTCACAACACTCTCTTACACACACAAGCACAACTAACACCGCTCCTATATACATCTACATACATATATAAGCAACTCTCCATTCTCTCACACACACACACACACACACACACACACACACACACACACATATATATATATATATATATTGTAAACCCTCTCGACCAGATTTCAGCATTTTTAGGAGTATTTTAGCAATTTAGGATTTATGGTAATATTTTAATTTATTTTGCTTACATATCCTATTGATTTGTGCACATGTCCATCACCAAATTATTTGGAGCTTTACCTTGACTGTTATCCCCGAACAAAGTTCAAATACCTCTCATAGACATGCTAGTCTATTTTTTTGAACCTTGTGCAACTCCCAGATACTCTGTTTTGTGCCTCATTTTAGACGCACAAATATCGTTACAAACGTACGTATTTAAATTCCCAGATCTGTACCTACCTCTGTACCAATAGAGATTTGAGGACCAACATGCACGTGTTCTGTCCAAACAAAAATACGTTATTATTTTACTCTGAGTATACTACATTTAGTATATTGACACCGTATTAAAATTATGGCCCTACCTGCCCCTAAAAAATTAGTAAACACCGAGCGCAGTATTTATTAATTAATAAATATGGTGACCCGTATCACCCAGAAACCAGGTCCAATCCCTGCCCAGGCTAACCCCCACCCCCTCAGGGCCCTCACACAGCTTTTTCCTTCAATTCTGTGAATTTTAGCATTTTCATGAATCGGGTGTTTTTCCCAAACAATTTCGTAATTGCACAATTTTCTAAAATAGGACCTTTATGCAATTTATAAAATTACAGGGACTTTTCTGCAAATTTGTAGTGTGAGGTGTCGTTCCCTCATTGACCGGTGAACCTGCACCGTCCATTTTGAAGTGGGCCCCACCATAAAATATCTGCAAAGATATTTTGAAGTGAAATTACCAATTAACCCTAAATTAATTTCTATAAAATAAAAGAAAATCCTAAAAGAAAACCCAAACCCTAACCCTACCGTCAGCTGACCCCCCCCCCCCGCCAGCCGGAGCAGCTCAGCCCCCCTCGTCGGCCACGACCCCTCCGCTTCTGCGCCTCAGCGCCGCACCGATCAGCCACGACCCCGCCGGCCTCGACAGCCACCACCCCCTCCCTGTTCTTCACCAACCCGATCTCCCCCTTCTCCTCCATCTCCACTGCCATCCCCCACCGGATCCACCCCTATCTCCGGCCTGACTTCTCCCCCGCCACGGCTCCGAGCCACCTCCCCCCGGACCGGCCGACTGGGCGACCCCCCCACCCCGCAGCGACTTGCCACCCGACCCCCTGAGCTCGGCCCACGACTTCCCCGCTCGACTTCCCCGCTCGACTTCCCCCGCTCGCCGGACCCCCTCGACTTCCCCACAACCTCCAGCTCGACCTCCTCCGCCACTCGCCATCCTCCACCACCAGCACCAACGCCACCACCAGCTTCCCTCTCCCCCTTCCAGCCCTTCCTTCCTTCCCCCGTCGATTTCCCCACCACCGCCAACACCACCATCTCCAGAGCCACTTCTCCCCTCGAGCTCGACGTCGTCCCCGAGCCCAGGCCGACTTCTTCCCCCCTGGCCGAGACCACAGCCACTCCTCCTCCTCCTCACCGTGAACCCCCCCATGGCCGAGACCAATCACCCCTCCTCCTCCTCATCCTCGACAACCCAAGCAGCACCGTGCCCTGCCCGGACGTCCCGCTGACCGACGAGCTCCGCCTGAGCGCCTCCGGCGAAGCCCCGGCGAGTCTCCACTGGACTCAGACCGGACACAGCAGCCCGGACACGTCCAGGACACAAATCATGTGTCGAATCGACACACGGACACGCGTAATTCAGTTTCCACGGAGCCCTGTTCAGGTAACCCGTTCTATCTCCTCGTAGTTCCATTTTTAATTCCGTCAGTTGTGACGTGTAGGCTATGTAACCCTCTCGATGTCCGTGTGACCCGCTCGGTGCATCGCGTCCTGTGGCGATCGCGAACCGCGATCCAAAAACAGGAAAAATAATGTCCCGATTTATCCCGGAACTGGGTACGCCCCGCCAAACGGGACGGCTTGGTCGTACGCGGTCTTTACCGAAACGTGCGTGTCGTTGATACGGACGTGCGAGATTTCGCAAAAGTTGATTTGGATGTGCGTGCACACCGAAATCAACGCGTATCCGCTGACAACTTCCCGTATCCGCCTGTTCTGGAAGACGCTGTAACTTTGTGTATACACGTCGGATCGAAACGAAACTTGCGCCATCGGACTCATAGCAATACGCTGGTCCTGTAATCCAAGTTTGGTTCAATTCTGAGAACGTTGACAAAATCCCGTATCGTGGGCCCCATAGGCTCTACTTGACGGGCGATTTTGTGACCGGCTCATCGGAATCCAATTCTGGAAGTTCCGTTGGGTTTATACCATCGTTTTGGACTTGTTAAAACTAAGTTTGGCGAATTTGTAGACCTTTGACCCTGACACGTTTTTCGGTGCAAAGTGGCCCATATGTGGACCCCGCTTTGATCGAAAACTGTCATTTTTGTCTCTGTGTCCAAATTGGACTTAAGGACAGGCGTTTCTAGCTATTTGATATTTTTTGAGACTGTTGGTGATATTTATTTCAGCATCCGGAGACATTCATTCTGAGACCATAGTTTCTGACACTTGGTTTTTGACATCTGTACATTACATATTTGCAGCTCTCTTGCCAGGCAAGTATACCTTGCCTTGTTGTACTGTTTAAATTTAGTTATTGTTAGTTACATGTTTATTTATTTTAAAAAAATATAAATGTGCGTGTCCGAGAAAACTCGGGTGCAGTCAACGAAGGCGTTGACGTTAGGACTTGTGTCTGACCTAGTGTCTAGTAGACCCACCTAAAAGTTGTGAAGTTATTGATATAACTTCCCAGGCCTTGACAAATATCATTACACGTCACAGAGTGAGTTCATGTAGGGACGCATGCCTCATGCGTGACTGGCCATCAGTGTGAGCAATACGTGTAACGGTATGTAGCTTAGTTATTTATTTTATTGAGACTTGCATCATAGTAGGAGGTGTCCACGTCGTTTTTACGACTTGTACATCTATATTGGGCGGGGAAGATACTAGTAGACGTATGGGACACCCCCTCCTTGAGTCTTTTATCCTTCGTACCATGCTCCTCGGAGATGGTCGATTGCAGAGCTACCCGTGTGTCCGGGGGCATATGACACATATACTAGCCAGTCATGACGATTGGTGAATTACGTCAGCATATGTCAAGCTTACACATTCCCATGCGTACTACAAGGTCTTTAAATTGCATTCACTTAGATGGTTAGCACACTCCATTTATTTATTCAGTATTTACATCATGGCATATTGTTTTTCTGTATCTTGTTATGTCCCTCTGAGGACCTGGTCCCTTTCCAGGCGTAGATGTTCATGAGTATTCGCAGGAGCGCAGATCCGGACATGTTACGTATTTTCTGAGGAGGTCTTCACTTCGAGCCTCGTAATTGTCAGATGTTGTTTTTATATGGTGTGTATCTGGTTTCTTTTATATTCTTTTTCGGCAGTGGATTTATTTCCATCCGACTGTCATTCTTTAGATATCTGTATTGAGATCTAGTTACCTGGTTATTGGTTATTCATGTATATATGATTTCTGTGGATGAGATTTAGATATTACCCTGTGACTTGTGATCAGTTTTACCACTTATGAATTATTGTTCATTATACAGCGTACGCACGTATATATGGTTTCCATATATTGGAGTTGCCATATATACGGGCGGCTGGCATGGTTACGTGTCCTAGTCCTACGTATTTTGGGACTGGAGTGTGATATATATATATATATATATATATATATATATATATATATATATATATATATATATATATATATATATATATATATATATATATATATACTCTCACTCACAACCATACATGTATATATATACACACCTATATAGATATTTATATCTATATACATATACACATATTTATATCTATATATATATATATACTCTCACTCACAACCATACATGTATATATATACACACCTATATAGATATTTATATCTATATACATATACACATATATATGTATACACACATAGCTATACATAAATCAATACACATCTTCTACATACATATATACATATAGCTAGACATATCACTCCCTCTCATATATATAAATATAGATATAGTATCCCATAGCCATATACATATATATCAAACACTCAACATTATATATATATAAACACATCGCTCTACTATATATATATATATATATATATATATATATATGAATTCATATATTATCAATAGCTATGAACAAAAGAGATTAGATCTAGAAATGCAACACACCAAACATGTGGAGTGCATCGCACTCGTATCACACTAGATCTATAATACTCTTGCGACACGAGTCCACCACACAACCAAACGTATCCCGAAGGACACAAGCAATTCTAATATACTATTTATGAACAATACGAAGACTCAAACACATATCTACGTGTCCGTGTCAAAATATAACATGCACAAAGTCTCGTGTCGGAGGAAAATCCCCCAAATCAACCCGTATCTCCAAATTATTGGGATACGACCTACACGTACTTAATTATGGATACAAGACTAGCCACAAATACATAAACATATGCCAATTTTATCTATAGGACCAATTGACAAATACAACAAGTGTCAATCTCAGAATTTCCCTAAAATTGACACAAATAGTACCATAACTTTCTCAATAGGCCTCCTATGAACTCAATTCCAATTCTTATGGGTAGCCTATGCATATGGGTTTGTTTTTCATGGTTAAATCTCAGATTTGGAACCTATTTAGAGGAAAAAAAACTTAATTGTACCTATTGGGAGATGGATTCCCAATAAAATCTCCAAAATTGGTAAAATTGGCCTTCAACTTGTAGATCATTGCTCCTCTTTGTAGATCATTGCTTCCTTCTCCTAGATCCTTGCTCTACTAGTCTCCAATGGTGATTTAGGAAGGAATTGGGTGAAAATTTGATAGAGATTTGATGGAATTTGGTTGAAAAAAATTCTAGATCTAGATTTGGAATAAAAAATAAAGAGAGAGAAAGTTTTCATCCCCTTTATATAGGCCTCACTTGCCCCCTCCCTCAAGCTACTATATAAAGTCTAAAATACCCCTTGGGGCCTCTCATGAAAAAATTAATTAAGGAGGGAAGGTTCTAGTCTAATGTGTTTAACATAATTAATCATCTTTTTAATGATTGGGCTTCTAATTATTGGGTTCAATTCTAACTAAAATTAAATGTTGGTCCATGGTTCTAATCTAAACTAGTTAGGTCCACTAATACAAGTCCAAAAATAAATCTAACATGCTAACAATAAATATACAATAAATAAATATTTAACATGCACAATATTTAATTAATTACTAATTGACTAAAATATTATTTCTTAGAAAATGTGGTAGTGACAAGTCTACCCCCATTAGAAGAATTTTGTCCTCGAAATTAAAATTCTCACCCCTCTCTCTTAGGCCACTTATACAAATTTTACTATGGTAAAACTCCCATGAATCACAGTCTAAAATAGTCCTATTATATAACATACAAGCCTACTATTCTACTGAAAAAGAAATCATACTTGGATATAGTCTCTAACTATCATGAATTTCAGTCTCTGCCTTGCTGGGGTGTCTTCCTCTACTGGTGTGGGATAATCTGCTATGCCACCTGTGGCCTATTCCATTATACACTAAGCATTCACTAATCATCAACCTAGTCATAATATTCTTAATACTGAGGGTTACTAAATACAAGTGATATACTATAATTCTAGGTCATGGACATACTTCATTCACTGGCACTTGCTACATAGGATACTATACAAAACACCGCTAAAATACTACCTCATTTATCCATTTCAGTTCTTGTAATCACCAAAATTTCTCAACCATTCTCTTGCAAGGAACACTTGTATACTTTTTTTCTTTTTTTCCATGTATTTTATTAGCACATCCTTGTCCAACTTAAATACTCTCTATAGGATGCCTTACTCAAATCTTGTTACTGTCTACACAAGGCACCAGCTCTCATATATATTTTTAGATGACAATCTCATATCAAGTTACTCATGTCTCACCTCTATTCTATTATACTAAAATGCTTGTGCCTAAACTTTCATAATACTTGAGGTACTCTGGCTCTTGTTACTAGGATATCTCTTTCTATCTGATACTTGGTGCAACTCATCCTCTAACATTTGTTAATCATCTTAAGATTCTCATCTATACATTAGTATCACAATACATACACAATTACCTTCTAGCCATTATAACACCATGACATCTCACTGGTATCCTTATACCCCTCGGACTATTCTCTGATACATACGACCTCTATAAATCAAATTAGCAAGTACTATACTTCTTAAACTTACTTATATATATATATATATATATAGTCTCTCTCCTCTACTGCTTGGATCACTTGTACTATTACTTCCAAATAATTTTTTATCCATTAACTGATAAACTAATCCAATTATCTCACAAGGTGCTTACTGTTACCAGCATATTACTCAACTAATCCCTAATATAGAAATACTAGCACTCTTGATATAGTAACACTAGCTTCCTAACTACACAATATATGTCTTTAATGTTCTAGGACACTAGTTATATCATTAGATCACCTCATCACACTCACTAGAACTCATGATCACTTGCACTAGTTATTAACTTCTATAATACACATGTTTCACTTCACTCTCAAAGGCAGGCATATGGTTTCATATCTCTATTGACGTATATGTATCTCTCCTCAAACCTTTTACGGACTGATACACTAATCAGTAATACACTACATATCTTCCATGACCAATCTTGATATTTCTCAACCCAAGACACACCATTGGAATTTCTAATACTCAGGTTCCCACTTTCTGAACTCTCACTTTTTGATACTCATGAATTTCTATACTGACACTCACCACCCACTGTGCATCCTGCACATAATTCTTAGATACTCTTCCACCTATTGCTTCCAACATATCACTAGCCTCAATATCAGCTGATATACCCATCACTAGTCATATACTGGTACACTCCTATCTACTCACATCAACCTGTAACGTAAGTCCTACTACTTTAGCATAATGTATCCTTATTCCCTCATACTCTCCTATATACTTATGGGTACCATTCTACTATGGCATACTCACTAATACCTTTTATGTATATACATTTCTTTACTCTTGACACCCCCGAATATCAACCACCCAATTGAATATCATGCTCCATTGATTTTTAACACAATTTTCTTGATACTTAATTGTTTACATGGCTCACCCAACTACCTGAATTCATGATTATCCAGAACTGGCATGCTGACTCTGATAATAACTCATGGAACCACCACTGATACTCTTTACTCTCCCTACTACCATAATACCAATACTAACTATAATGACACATATCATAGAACTATTGCTACGAGATACTACGCTATGGGTTATCTCTAGATTGATGCCTATTGCTTGCATGCCAAACCAAGAACCACTTACAGACTCATAAGTCACACTCCCAACAGTCAATACTGATACTCAAGATACATACCTAATTGTAATTTGCCAATTATCACACTAACAAGGAACCCTATTGGAATGAAGCTCCATAAGGAACTGGACTAAAGAACTGAAGGTATTTCTACTGCTAGGCTAAAGAATGATAGAACAAAGTCATACTAAAGATACATATCCTGGATGGACCACCACTAAAAATATGTCACGACCCGCACCCGGTGTAGGAATGCAAGTCGGGAATAACGCACAGCTTACGCCGTAGCATCGGCGGTAGAACGCTGTCTTGGTCAAGTATACTATCTAAAATCTCACAATAATATAAAATCTGCCAACAATATCTCAACACAAAACTCAATTACATTCTAAAGCACGAGAAGATATCAAGGAAGTCTAACTATATATTCAAAATATATAATAACAACAACAAGGTCATTTCAAGAAACTTTTCTGATACGAAGGTCAAAGGATCTAAAGCCATGCTCTGATACCAATATATTACGCCCCGATTTTATCTAATCGATAATCGTCCCTCGGGCGTGATACCGTACACGCGTAAGGCGCGTGTGCACAAAGCCTAGGCATAATGATATACTTTAAAACAAATGCAACAGAGTACGCAAATAAGATATCACACCTTGAGATAAGGATAAATTTTCTTTATTGACAATGAACATCTGTTTACAGACTCTTGACCCAAAAATAGTAAAGATGCTGCACGGGCTTACAACTTGGATGCAAAATAAGATAGCTGATTCATACATTACATCCTTTACTAGTATTTCAAAAGAACAAAACACCTTGGGTGCGAGTCAGCACCATCGCCTAGTGGCTTCAAAAAGTGAGAGCGAGCTCATTTCTTGCTTATGTACTGGAGCTCCCAAAATTCACGCCACGAACGCGCCTTGATTCAGGAAGGGTTGGAGAAAGCTTCAGCTCCTTGCCGCGTCGCCTCGACTCGGGGAACCTGTCACGACCCGCACCCGGGGTAAGGGTACTAATCGGAAACAACGCCCAGCCTACGCCGCAGAATCGGCGGTAGAACGCTGTCTAGAAAGTCTATCTAATATAATGAACCACCAAAAGATAGTGTACTCAATCACAGAACTAATATAGAATGAACACGGATCAGATAAGAATAGAATAGTCATCAACTCATGAGTTTAAAATAATACATCAATGAGTCTGAAGAGTAACAAAAATAAGCTGGAGACAAATCCAGTACAAAAGAATACTATCATACTACAAGCTACACTCCAGGGTCAACTGTCTCAGTTGGGATAAGTCCCTCTTGAGCCAGGGTCTCCGAATCTAAACCCACAACATCCTGGGGTCCATAATAGGTAGGGTACTCCTCAGTGTCATCTGGAAAAATATATCCAGTCAGGAAAGGAGCAGAGTATATTTCTAACAGCAGTTCTAATCCATGATAAAAACTATGTAACAGTAAATAGCTGTGGATAAACAAGATGCACAAAATAGATACAAGAGATATATAGACAATAAAGAAATACTGGAAAGAAATACAATAATGAATAATATGACAATGAAACAATAATACTAATGACTAAGTGTGTGAGTACTAGCTTAACATGTGATCGGCTTGAGCAAGATACAATGCAGCCTGGCTAATCATACGTGCGGTGCATGATCAACACTATTCGCTTACCAATACTTTATTCAATAGGGATTTGATCACATATCTATACTAATACTCCCCACCCCCAACTGGTTTAATAGATCCAACCACGGTATGCTATGACACTAGATTCCCCAAGAAGATAGCTAGTCTCCCCGAGAATCGGTGTCTGTACATGTACAAGATAACCAATGAACAATACTTGCACCATATACACCATATACCAAGGAATAACATCTCATGACGAGATCCGGATATACCAATCCGTGTAACCATAGTGTCGAGAGAAACATGTAAATCTACACTAGATACAAAGAACATAGAGGATATCATAAATGAGAAACTATCAGAGAATGTACTCGCCTGAAATCCAAAGAACAGTCTCACAGATGTCTGACTCGGTGCCTCGAAGACCTAGATATGGAATACCACATTAAAACAAGGTCCCGAAAAGAGAACAAGTCAAACTAGTCAACTCCTAGGTCAATAAATAAATTCTAAGTCAAAAGTCAACTATGGTCAACTCTAAAGTCAACTAAAGTCAAACATGGTCAAACCAAGGTCAACCTCACAAGAAATCTATATAAATAATATAGAAATAAAATACAATAATTTAGGAATAAAAATTAGATCCCAAATCATACTCACACAAAGTATACTACTAATACAAATAATATATACCCTAAAATAATATATATACAAACCAATATGTATACAAATAACATAATATATTATTACAAATATTATACCTCACAAAACACATATACATACACATATATATATATATATACAATAATAATATATAAAATATAATTTAAAACTGTCAAAGCGTCACTGAAAACAGTGAACAAAACAAGATAAAATAAAACAGGTTTAATAGTGACAGTCTTGACTGTCACTGAAAATTCGTCGCAGAAACTCCATATACAAAACCGCTGCTGTCACAGTTTGCTGACAGTTTCAAACTGTCACAAAAAAAGTCGCTGAAAGGTTGCCGCTCAAAACTGCCGCAGCATTAATGACAGATCTGTCATTAATGCTGACCACTGTACAACGGCTGCTGTTCAGACCAAATAATGACAGTTTCACTGTCATAGAAACCACTGTCACCAAAACAAATAAAAATATAATATAATATATATATATATATATATATATATATATATAAATATATATATGCAATAATAATCACAATACATATATATAAATAAATAATTATATACTTATATATATATGCACATATAAACTTATAATTAAATACCAATAGTTACAACACATGCACATATTAATGTTCATATTTTACATGGCTAGAAGCACACCTAAAATATATACATTAATATACAAATAATTACATAATAATTATAAATAATATAATTACACAATTAAACACATAAATATATTTTATAAAACATTTATGTATAATTTATACTATTAACATAAGTACATATATAATTACATGCAAGAAAGCTACATATTATATTTGTACATCATATTAGCACACACAAAAATATATAGATCTATGCTACAATAATTACTATAATAAATACACAAAATAAATATATAACATCTATATATATTTACTAATTATAATTGAAGAATTTAAATCATACATAATTAGATCTATTCAAAAATCCACACAATTGGAGAGTATCACACTGTATCCCACTAGATCTAGGATACACATGTGACACGAGTCCAACACACAACCAATTGCACCCCGAAGGATACAAACAAATCACAAATAATATTTATGAATAAATTAAAGTATCAAAAGTAGATCTATGTGTCCGTGTCAAAATACGACATGTTCAAAGCCCCGTGTCGGAGGGAAAACCCCCAAAATAACACGTATAACCAAATAGTTGGGATACGAACCACATGTACCAAATTATGGACACGACACTAGCCCCAAACACATAAGCTCATGTCCAATTGATCTATAGGATCAATTGATACACACAACAAAATATAAATTCGGAATTCCAACAAAATTAACACAAAAAGCAACATAACTTTCTCCATGGGTCTCCTATGAACACAAAACAAAGTCCTATGGGTAGTACATACATATAGGTTGATTTTACATGATTAAATCTCAGATTTAGAAGCTATTTAAATGGGAAAATCTGAATTATACCTATTGGGAGATGGATTTCCAATGAAACCTCCAATTGAGAAGAACTTGCTTCCAAATTGTAGATCCTTGCTCCTTTTTGTAGATCCTTGCTTCCATCTTCTAGATCCTTGCTTCCTCCTTCTCTAATGGTGAATTGGGAAGAATTTGGAATGAATTTGGTAGGGAATTGGAATGAGAATGGAGGGAATTTGGGAGTGGGAAATTCTAGATCTAGATTTGGAATGAGAATGAGAATGAGAGGAGAGAGAAATTTCCCCCCTCTTTTAATAGGCCGGCCTTGCCCCTCTCCCAAGCAATTATAAAATGTCCAATGTACCCCTTGGGGCCTCTCATGAAGAAATAAATAAGGAAGGAAGCTTCTAGTCTAATCACTTAATTAATTCAATCCATCTCCTTAACTATGGGCTTTCTAAATGGGCCAAATCTAACTATTTAATTCATGTTGGTCCATGAGTCCAAAATACACTAGTTGGGTCCACTAAAATAAGTCCAAAATAATTAAATAACATCCAACAATAATTAAATAATACAACAAAAATTATTTACCATGCACAATATTTATTTAAATAGGAAATTACTAAAATACCCCTTTTCCTAAAATGTAGTAGTGACAAGTCTACCCTCCTTAAAATAATTTCGTCCTCGAAATTTAAAGATGAAAACTACCCCCAGAAAAATCACAGAACAGAACTAAAGAATCACAATTAACTAATGAAGATAACATAACTAGAAAATAACATACCTCAAGGTACAAACAAATATGGATAACGCTCTCGCATGTCATCCTCTCTCTCCCAGGTAGACCCCCCCGGAGAGTGATGCCTCCAGGTGACGCGTACCCAAGGAATAGTCTGGTTCCTCAGCACCTTCTCTCTCCGATCCAGAATCTCAACTGGCTGCTCTGGATAGCTAAGAGTAGGGCCCACCTCTATCTCTGAGTGATCCAATACATGACTAGGATCTGCCACGTATCGTCTCAACTGTGACACATGAAACACGTTGTGCACTCCCTCCAATACAGGTGGCAAGTCTAGTCTATAAGCAACTGCACCGACCCTCTCTAGAATAGTGAAAGGTTCGATGAATCGCGGACTAAGCTTTCCGCCTCCACCGAAGCGAATCGTGCCTCGTGTCGGAGAAATCCTCAAAAACACCAAACCACCCACCTAGAACAAAACACCATCTTAAGAACTTAATCTATAATAAACAAGAACAAGCACAAACAAAATCTAAACTATACCTCAAACTCCAAAGTCTCCGATGGCTATCGGCCCAATGCCGCTGTCTGTCCTGCGCCACTCGAAGTCTGTCTCTAATCAAATGAACCTTCTCCGCTGCATCCACAACCATCTCTGGCCCAAGCAGAATTCTCTCTCCAACATCGTCCCAAGACAAAGGAGTACGACACCTCCGACCATATAGAGCTTCAAAAGGTGACATCTCTATACTGACCTGGTAACTGTTGTTGTAAGCAAACTCTACCAAATAGAGATGGTCCTCCCAAGAACCCCCGAAATCTAGTACACAAGTGCGCAATATATCCTCGAGAGTCTGGATAGTCCTCTCTGACTGCCCATCTGTCTGGGGATGATATGCAGTACTAAACTTGAGCTGAATGCCCAAACTCTCCTGCAAACTCCTCCAGAAATGAGAAATGAAACGACTATCCCGATCTGAGACTATGCTGACGGGAACTCCATGTATCCTAACGATCTGCCTCACATACATCTCTGCCAGCTTCTCCGTAGACAAACCCACTTTAAAAGGCAAAAAGTGGACCGACTTGGTCAATCTATCAACAATGACCCAAATCGCGTCTTTCCCTCCTGGAGATCGTGGAAGTCCGGACACAAAATCCATAGTAATGTGTTCCCACTTCCACTCTGGAATGGGTAATGGCTGAAGTAACCCTCCTGGCCTCTGCCTCTCGGCTTTCACTTGCTGGCACACTAAGCATCTGGATACAAACTGTGCCACTTCCCTCTTCATGCCATACCACCACACACTCTCTCGCATATCCCGATACATCTTGTTAGCACCTGGATGTAGGGAATGCTGTAACGAGGGTCAGTACTTCAAAAAGTATAGGTGAGGATGAGCTAACCCAAGTTACCAAAATTTATAATGAATTCATATGAGCATGCAACATTTTTCTTATATAATCTTTCTGTCTTCCCTTAGTTCAATTCTTTATATATGATAGAATAAAATGACATAACAAAATTTTCTACCGCTCGGCGATTTTACCTGTACTGTCTGAACCACCTGTACAAAACTTACCATGACCTTCCCTTCCACGAAGACATAGTTAGTCTGTACAATTTAAATATACATAGCAAGCACTTGATCGGATGAGGGATGGGTCGACTGCCATTCCGCCTCGGGTAGCTAGCCCTTGGCGGACGCACTGACCCATCCAATGTTAGGACTACACTAGCAAATTATTCTACCCGGGTTGAAGCGGTCCCAGTGCCCCAGCGACCGTTCGTAGAACGACACCCCTTGTATACAAGTTGTCCAAGACCATGCCTAGTCTACAAACTAAGTTATCAATTGCAACACATATTCAAGCAATATAAGTAAATGAACTTCATGCATTTCCCATAGTCTAGGCTACTTGCATAATGATCACATTTCTCCCTTTGCACCACACGTTGAATAGTTATAAATAAATGAGTTCTAACTACAACTGACACAACATAGCAATATGTATAACGGTCATGCACACATCAAGGTTCTCACATAGAATTTTGTGTGACAAGCATTATTAATGGTTCAAGTCTACATCTTCTTTATTCTGACTCAATTTATTGCTTATATTGGTATTGTTTGATCGGAATGCACAATGAGTCAATTTATTTAGAACGAAGACTTGGAAGAAGGGAGCTAATCGAAGTAAAGCCACTCACAAGTTGGTGAACTAGGAGAGAAAATGAGAGATCTTCAAGACTCCGGTTGCGCGTCGCCTACCCGATCACCTGCACGCACCAACAGATGATCAATATCTCCTGCTTCGGTCTCCAAGGGTTCGATACGAAAATACAAAATTCTAAGAACGAAGGCAATAAAATCTATCAAAACTGTTCAAGAAAACATAAGTCATAAAACCAACAAGAAAGCAACCAAGCGGCATAAAAAACGGACAAGAAAACCAGCGCAACCGAAATGCCCCTCTCGACTCTGCCTCCGAGTCCTTGCTTGAGGCACGATCTGTTGAATATGGGATCTGATTTCGAAGAAACCAATCCATAACGAAGAAATGATCTTAATTCATTCTGTCCTGATCGAACGGTACCAAGTATTTCTTAGCCACGCTCCCCGAATAGGGGGAACATGGCACTACATCATAACTATCTAACAAAAAGTTTCATCCTTGAAACTTAGGAATATAACCTACCCCTAAGGAATAATGAGAGAAAATTTTCCCTCATGTCTGATTCAAGTTCCCAGGTCGATTCTTCGACCGAGTGGTTTTGCCAAAGAACGCGCACTAGCGAGACTGTCCGATTCCGTAACTACTTTTCTTTTCGATCCTAAATCTGAATGGGCTCTTTGACGTACCATAAGTCCTCCTGCAGATCCAGCTGACTCAAGTCTACCACGTGGTTTAGGTCATGTACGTACTTTCTAAGCTGTGACACATGGAAAATATTATGTACTTCTGATAGGGCTGGTGGCAATACAATTTGATAGGCAACTAAAGTGACTCGTCTGAGAATTTTGAACGGGCCAACAAATCTCGGACTTAACTTCCCCTTTACCCCAAATCTTGTCACTCCTCGCATGGGCAAGACCTTTAAAAATACGTGGTCACCCTCTTGGAACTCAAGGGGACGACGACGTATATCGATCGGCATAGCTCTTCTGCCGGCTCTGTGCTACCTTTAATCGCTCTAGATCAACCAAACCTTTTGGACTGTTTGTTTAACCATTTTTGGTCCAAGTATTTGTAGCTCCCCAACTTTATCCCAGCAGATCGGTGACCTACACTTCCGCCCATACAAAGCCTCGTACGGAGCCATTTGGATGCTGGACTAATAACTGTTGTTGTATGCAAATTCGGCCAACGGTAGGTAGATGTCCCAACTTGACTTCGAATCGATTATACAGAGGCACAACATGTCTTCTAGTACCTGATTCACCCATTCTGTTTAGCCGTCTATTTGAGGATGGTAGGCTGAGCTGAACTTCAACTTGGTCTCCATCGCTGACTGAAGGCTTTTTCAGAAACATGATAGGAATCATCCGTCCCAATATGATACTATGGAAACTGGCACTCCGTACAGCCAAACTATCTCATCAAGGTAGGGATGGGCGAGGCGATTGGTGCTCTAAGTACTTTTGATGGCAATAAAGTGTGCAGACTTGGTTAACCGGTTGACGATGACCAAGATCGCGTCGTTCTCCCGTTGCGTCCTTGGCAGGCCAACAATGAAGTCCATACTTATGTTCTTCCAAACTGCTCTATATTCTCCTTAATCAAGATCGCGTCCTTGGAAGGCCAAAGGTTGACGATGACTCAGAAGTGATCGAGACGGAGAGTATAGGTCTATTAAATTCGCATCGTTCTGCAAAGAACATGGAATTGTCAATGAGACAACTGCTCTATATTCTCCTTAATCAAATAGAGTAGCTGAAAGAAAGAATAAGATGCTGTCAGAGATAATGAACTCAATGTTGTTAACTGTAGTTCTTCCAAACTGCTTCTGGGGAGAAGCTGCGCTTACGACTACGTTCATTTTGAACAGAGTGCCTTACACAACTTTCGATGTCACTCCTCATGAACTCTGGTTCAACGTCAGACCAAACTTAAATATCATTCGAGTGTGGGGGTGCCTGGCATTTGTGAAGCTTCTAGACTTGAAGATTTCGAAGCTGGGTACGAGAACTACCAAGACCATCTTCCTGAGATTTACTGAAAATAATGATGCTCAAAGGTTTCTTGATATTGAGTCAAATCATATCATCGAATCTCGTGACGCAGAATTTTTTGAAGATAAGTTTGCAAGGCACAAGAACATTGTTATCACAGATATTCCGGAGAATAGTGTGAGTGCACATGAGGGCAACACTTCTAATAAAGATGTAGTCTAAGAAGAAGTTGTCATTCTAGAGAGAACGTTCGAACCAGAACTCGCAGAGCTGGTGTCTAAGCGAGTAAGGAGACACAAGAACTTCGAAAATAATTTTGTCAACTATCATGTGGAAGCAGATCCGCTTATCTATGATGAGGCGATGAAGACCAGAGATGCTGTCTTCTAGAAGGAGGCTATCAATGATAAGTATGATTCAATAACCTCCAACAACACTTAGGTGTTGGTCGATCTACCTGAAGGAGCAAAACCGATCGGATGCATGTGGATCTTCAAGAAGAAGAAGAAGGCCGATGAAACTGTTGACAAGTTCAAGGCAAAAATGGTAGCCAAAGGGTTTTCTCAGAAGCAGGGGATCGACTATTTCGACACATATGCTCTAATAGCGTGGATGACGACCATCAGGATATTGATTGCTCTAAGTACAATTCATAAGCTAGTCATTTATCAGATGGATGTTAAGGCAACATTCCTGAATGAAGAATTGACCGAAGAGATTTACATACAACAGCCAAAAGGATTTGTCATCAAAGGACTTGAAGATAAAGTCTACAAGTTGGTAAAATTATTATACGGCCTGAAGTAAGCTCCCAAGATGTGGTACGAGAAGTTTGATAAAGTCATAAGATCAAACGGCTACAGAGTCAGTGAAACG
The DNA here is from genome assembly GCA_036927795.1 of Iris macrosiphon. Classification (NCBI taxonomy): domain Eukaryota; kingdom Viridiplantae; phylum Streptophyta; class Magnoliopsida; order Asparagales; family Iridaceae; genus Iris; species Iris macrosiphon. The sequence continues at coordinate 29,310,765 of JAYESA010000011.1, forward strand.
AACAAGTGCGTTTACACTAAGTTCACTGACGGGAGATGAGTCATCGTTTGTGTATACTTGGACGATATGCTAATCCTGGGTACTGATCTAGCACATGTCACTGAGATAAAGAAGTTTCTCTCATCTAAATTTAGTATGAAGGACTTAGGGGAAGCTAATGTTATCCTGGGGATAAATATCATCTGGCCAGACACTGGAGTGGCACTGTTACAGTCTTATTATATTGAGAAGATGCTCACACGCTACGGATATTAGGATCTTTCAGGGATCGATACTCCGTACAGGTGCGACAAGAAGCTGAAGCCAAATCTAAGAGAAAGTGTTAGGCAGTTGGAGTACTCAAGCATCATCGGGAGTCTGATGTATACAACAACTGCCACAAGGCCTGACATAGCTTTCTTCGTGGGGATGCTGAGTCGGTTCACGAGCAATCCTGGAGTGGAGCACCGAAAAGCTGTGAAGAGAGTGATGAGATATCTCAAGAGGACTCAGAAGTATGCACTGCACTACAGCGATTATTCGACAGTAGTAGAAAGCTTTAGTGATGCAAGCTGGTGTTCAGAAGTAGAGAGCCAAAGGTCCACAGGAGGATACGTCTTCTACATGAGTAGAGAAGCTATATTGTGGAAGTCGAAGACACAGACAATGCTCTCTCATTCCTCGATAGAATCTGAGTTCTATGCACTGGCGGCTGTAGCAGATGAAGCAGAGTGGCTTCGGGAGCTCATGTATGATCTTCCAGTGGTGGATGCGCAGATTTTGGCGGTACCGATTTACTGCGATAACCAAGCGACTACAGCGGTGGCATCAAATAATCTCTTCAATAGTAAGAAGATGACTGTGAGACTGAGACACAGGGCAGTGAATGATCTTATCAAGACCAAAGTCATTATCGTGATTGATGTTCGGAGCCAAAAAAATCTGGCCGATCCGTTCACCAAAGGTCTTAAGCCCCAGCTAGTCGAGGATACAACAATCAAGATGTGCCTGAAGATATTCTGATATTGTGTCTTTGTAATCCTACCATTTAGTTTTATGCTATTAGTTCAAAGAGAAATCTATTAGGCATCAAGCTATTGGTTCAAGGGAGGACCATTGACTGGGAGAATATCATAAATAGTGTGTAGTCCTTTGAGACATTGAGGGATTACGGACCCAGAACCACTGTTGTCTACTAATTGTTCTTTTGTGTAGAACAAGTCCTGTGGGAGGATAACTTAGATGCCTTAATGAGTTCTTAGGCATTTTGAATATCTGGTGTGCTTAACAGGAGGCATGGTAGCGCAACACTATAAAGGAGCATAAGGTCTCCATGCTACAGTAGGTGACACCACCAAGAGGTTCCTCGGTAAGGATAATGCCTCGGCTTCGCGAGCCATGTCAAAACGGCGTAGCACCGCACATAGGCATGTAGCCTAATGCTGTAGAATAAATAGTATAGATAGCACTACAAAAAGGCCAGTGTCCTCATGTTACAGTGGTATGACATCACAGAGGTAAAAGATATAAATCCTCGGCTACGCGAGCCATGTCACAGCGGCGTAACACCACAAGGAAGTGCAAGACTTCATGCTGGATAGTTTGCACTACAAAGAGGCTGCGACCTCATGCTACAGTGGCATAATACCACAATGAGGTATAGCCTCGGCTCTGGGCCATGTCATAGCGGAGTAGCACTACAAGGAAGCTCGAGGCTTCATGCCAAGGACTCTTTAAAAGAACTCACCTAGAGTGTATGGAAAGAGATATAGGCCGTCTCTTGAGAAAAACTTGTAGACGCCCAAAATACATACACCAAAACTAGGCGTGCACAGGGTCTTTAATGTGCAACCAGAAGCACAACTGATATTATTGTGTGATTGGAAAAAATTGCGGATATGGTACAGAATTCAAGGCTTAGTCCATTCTTGTATCATACTATTGTTCGACCCATGCGAAAAGATTCAAGTCAAAGCGACATATATCCTAATGCATAATGGACAGTCACTGTGGGGAACACTCAACCTATATATATATTAAGATATGTAGGAGATTGTTGGTATCTTTGCCTTTGGACTAGTAAAGATAGTCCCATATTGGCTACGCCACCAAATGGGTATCTCGATATAATACTTTGTATGAGTTGAGGTGTGTACATGGGGTGTTGTAGGGCACATGGGTGCCATGTAGAGGTATTTTTCTAGGAGAAAAAATGATTAACTCATCATGAAAGCATGTATGCTTTTTGTCATGCTCTTGGAATTATTTCCAAAGGAGCTAGAATTATTTCCAAAGGAGCTAAGCCCCAAAGGGGCTTAGCAACTCGGACTCGGACTCAGGCTGAAGGGCGCAAAGTGACGCTTTGTTGGCGCACTTTTCACTTAGCACGTCAGAATCGTCGCAAGGTGCCTATATGCTGTTGTTGCGCTCGTGCGCTCGTTTTATGCTCGGGTTGCATGCACGTGTTGCATGAACATGTGCTGAACGGGCGTTGAGCCGGCTATGCGTTGGGATGCGATTGGGGGATATCAATTTTATATATTGGCTTTTTAGTCCCACACTTGAAAGAAGAGGAGGATGGGCTTCCATCCTTCCCTATATAAAGAGCTCTCTAGTCTTCTTTTGAGACACACCAAAAGTTGAGAAAGAGGAGTCCAAAGGAGTCCGTTCGAGTCACACAAAGATGTGACTACGAGCGTTCCAGAAGTTCTCTTATGAACTTGCTGGCTCCTGGGAGCAGATCGTCGATAGAGAACGAAGCTTTCTTTGAGCAACGGTGGTCTTCATGTCCCAGCAAGAATAAATTTTTTATTCTGTCTTCTTCTCCTTTTTCTTCTTGGTACGTTCTATCTGATTGCAACTGCGTTTTGCAAGAAAGAACGAAGCTAGGTTTTATTTTATTGTAACTCTGTTATGTCCGTCTGCAACTGCGATTGTAAGGAAGAACGAGAAGTTTGGTTAATTCTGATTCTTTTGTAATCTTGAGAGCAAGTTGTAATCAGAGTCCTTTTATAGTTCTTCGTGGAATTCGAGAATAGTCAGTGTGAGAACTTTTGTGTGAATCTCTGATCTCGACCACACGTTCTTCCATCTTTGGTTAAGTCTCGGGACTAACATAGTTGGTATCAGGATATAGCACATGAAAGTTGTGTTCAATACTCTTCCAATTAAGCTGATGGAATCTCCGAATCAAAGTGAGGTATGAGTCTGTAAAATTTATAGACTAGGATCTTGGTTTCGATATATTGTTTGTTGGAAAATTTCGAAAGAAGATGTAATGTAGAAAATATATCACTAATAGTTCCTGAGTACTATAGTGCAATTCTAAATTTGTGTACGTTCTCTTGAATCCTTTGGATTCTTCAAATGGGCCTAAGCATTCATAAATTGAATGCTTTCAATTTTCACATGTTTGAGCATTCAATGGTTTAAATATAATAACTATGAATTCTCTTCATGTGAGATTACCAAGCAGGCTATTAATTATCAAATGGAGAATGTTGTTTGGACGTATAGAGTTTTTAATATTGACTACATCGAAAGTGCTACAGACATTATTTTCTACATTGCTTAACCTTTTGAAGCTAATGCCAAATTTGACTTTTTCATATTTACTTGTTTATTCTCATTGCGATGCACATTACAGTTTAGAAATATTTATTTTGATATTTATTCAGTATAATTATCACATGCATGTATATAATGAATTTTGTACACTCAGACATCCAACATGGATTACTGCTATCTAGTATGAACTTGAGCTTGAATAGACATCAATGTCGCTTTTACAGAGATGCTAGCTTTACAGTCTTTTATATATTGAAAACACAATATATAACAATATAAAAACAACACTTTTCATAATGCTTTAGCAATCATCATTTGAGGCTCCAACAATTAGAATGTTTAATTACGTTGTGCATGTTAGATTGAAGGTAGTAATAAAATTATTCATGTTAGATTTGTTGGTTCTTAAAGAATAAAAAATGCAAGCACATAAAAAAATGCAAGTACTGATGTGGAGGAAGGAAGCTACTTGCACTTTTTTTTCTTTTACGTTTATGAGAGGAGCCTTTAAATAGGCTTACAATTAGTTGTTAGCAAGCTAAAAAATCAGGAGCAAATGACTCCTCAATACAAGCTTAACCACAAAGCTATGCTAAAGACTAGGAAATACTCAAAAATGATAACATGACCAAGTCCTGATTATTGCTCACATGCTCCCCCTAATCTGGACTTCACTCTAAGAGGTCCTTGACTCCAATGTTCCTACGATGCTCTTCAAACATGGATCGGTTCAGAGCCTTTGTCAGGATGTCTGCAACTTGCTCTTTGCTGCTCACGTACTCCATATTAACCTGCCCATTCTCGACACACTCCCTGATAAAATGATAATGTGCATCTATATGCTTGCTCCTGTCGTGAAAGACATGATTCTTCACCAATGCAATTGCAGACTTGTTGTCCACCAGTAGCTTTGCTGAACAATTTGCACTCCCCGTCATCATCTCCACCATGCGATTCAGCCAAATAGCTTGACAAGTTACTGCCGACGTCGCCATATACTCCGCCTCACATGAAGACAATGCCACAATCTTCTGTTTCTATGACGTCCAAGTGATCGGACATTTATAGAAGTAGAAGATAATCCCAGTGGTACTCTTGCGGTCGTCCAAATCTCCGGCCAAGTCGCTATCACAGTAGCCTTGAAGCTTCTCCTTTGCTTGTCCTCTGACAAACTCAAGGCCATAATGTAGTGTGCCCTTCATATATCGTAGTATCTGCTTGATGGCAGCGTAATGAGTTTGTGTCGGTGCCTCCATGAAGCGACTCACCATGCCAACGGAGTATGCAAAGTCGGGCCGGGTGTGCGTCAAGTATCGACGACTTCCGACGATACTCCGGTAGTGTGTTGCATCCACCTTTGGGCTTGTATCTGTCTTAGTGAGTTTCATCTTTGCTTCCATTGGTGTTTTGCATGCATTGCACTCCAACAAACCAGTCTACTCGATGATCTTCTTGGCGTAGGCCGTTTGCTTCAGCTTGACTTCATTGGCACCTTGTTGCACCTCTATGCCAAGGTAGTAGCTGAGGTCGCCGAGATCAATCATCTCAAACTCACCTTTCATCTGTTGCTTGAAATCCTCCACATGTCTAAGATTTGAGCCGGTGATGATAAGGTCGTCAACATAGACTCTAACAAGCAGCACTTCCTTCTCCTGACAGCGCATGTACATGGCATGCTCTTGTGGGCATCTGCTGAAACTAAGTGACAATAGGTAAGCATCAAGCCATGAGTTCCATGCTCGTGGCGCCTGACGTAGACCATACAAGGCTTTATGAAGATTGTATACTTTGTCCTCGTGACCCTTCACGACGAACCCAGTTGTCTACGCAATGTAGACCTCCTCCTTGAGCTCGCCATTCAGAAATGCGAATTTGTTGTCCATGTGATGCACACGCCAGCCTCGTTGACATGCTAGTGAGGGAATGAGCCGGATGGTTTCCAGTCTAGCCATTGGTGCAAACACCTCATCAACGTCGATGCCTTGGCGTTGAACCTAGCCCTTGGCAACCAGCCGAACCTTGTACTTGATGATGTCGCCATTTAAATCCTTCTTGAGCTTGTACAACCATTTCAGACCTATGGCTCGCGCGCCCTCCGGCAGCTTTACAAGACTCCAAATCTTGTTCTTCTGGATTGCTTCAAACTCAACCTCCATAGCCCGCTTCCAGTTGAGGTCATGTGTAGCTACATCATAGCTTTGGGGCTCATCGTTGAGCAGCTTACACATATGGAGCTCACTTGTGTTGTCATAGATATCAAACAAATCACAGTATCTATGTGACCCAACCCCATCGATGTTGGGGTCTGAAGCTTCTTCGGTTGGCGGCGTTGCATCACTTGCTCCAGACGCTTGTCTCACTACAGGCACATTAGACCCTGGGGTCTCAGGTTCAAATTTTGTTGCACCAACTCCATCTGGTGGCGTGCGTGGTGTACTTGGAGAACTCGGCATCATCGCTGGAGATAGGGGTACATGCTCCTCATTGTATTGTGCGGTAAAAGTGACAGGGACGACCCCAAGTTGGTTTGCTTCAGTGCTCCAATCATATTGTTCATCTTCTCTAAACACAACGTCACGGCTGACATATACAGACTGGGTCATGGGATCATAGAGACGATGTCCCTTGGTGCCATGCTCGACTCAAGGTACACCATGATAGTGCTCCTGTCCTCCAGCTTTCTTTGGTGATCATGAAGCACCTTGACATGCGCTAAGCAGCCAAATGTGCACAGGTGATGCAGGTTTGGCTTCCTTCCTGTCCATGCTTCGTATGGTGTCACGCCATCTAGAACTTTCGTTGTAGACCTGTTCAGTAAATACATGGCATATCGAACAGTTTTATCCCAGAACCAAGCGGGCATACCTTGAGAATACAGCATACTCCGTGATGTCGCCAACATGGTTCGGTTGCGGCGCTCCACAACTCCATTCTGCTGTGGTGAATACGGGGCTGTGAGGTAGCGTCGAATGCCCTCGTCCTCGTAATATTTGTTGAATTCACGTGAAATGACCTCGCCGCCACAGTCAATTCTGAGTCCCTTCATCTTGTGACCTGATTCAACTTCCACCGCCACCTTAAATCGCCGAAAAGTGTTGAAGACCTCGCTCTTCAACTTCAGTAGGTACGCCCACATGATTCTGCTGTAATCATCGACTATGAGTAGAATGAATTTTTTACCTGCTGGTGTCGCTGGTGTGATGGGACCACAAACATCCGCATGCACCAGCTGTAGTGGCGACTTCGCTCTGAACTCTGCCTTGTCAGGAAATGGTTGTCGTGCCATCTTTGTGGTTTGGCACCCATCGCAAACCTTGTTCAAGTGATCTATCATCGGCATCCTATCGACCATCTTCTTCGCGCACATGGTCCGCAATGCTTGGAAGTTGAGGTAGCCCATGTGCACGTGCCAGATCCATGCCACATCTTGTGTCTTCATCGACAAACACACAGGCGAGCACACTCTCAAGCCAAGCTTGTATAAGCAGTTTTTAGTCCGCCACACCCTTGCAACAAGGGCGTTGTACCTGTCGTAAAGCTTTAGCTGATTACCTCCTATGACGATCTGCCACCCATGCTTGTCCAATTACCCCAAGCTGATGATGTTACTCTCCAGCTCAGGGAGGTAGTAGACACCCTCTAGTAGTTTGTGCTCCCCTGTCTTGTATTGCAGAAGAACATTACCAATGCCCTTGATGCTGATATCTGAGCCGTCGCCGAACCTTACACCGTCGAGGTCCTTTTCTTCGAACTCCAATAACTTGGTTCTCTCTCCGGTCATGTGGTTGCTAGCACCGTTGTCCAGGTACCAAAGCTCCTCGGGTCCGACAACGTCTTCACCACCATGCTTGGGGATGCTTCCAGGCCCCCGCGTCATTTTGCATGACTTCTCCATGTGAGATGCCACCAGAAGTGTGTCTTGATCATCCTTGAAGTTAACCTTGGCTAGGTTAGCTTCTGGCTCCGGCTTGCTGTGGCATTCGGCAGCGAAGTGCCCAAAGTCCCCATACTTGAAGTACTTGGACTTCGACTTGTCGTGAACAGGCTTGTCATTGTCACGCTCGCCTCTGCCGCAACCCCTTCCGCGACCACGACCACGACCTCTAGCATGCCCACGCCCTCCGGCGTTCGATCTCCCCGCCACCTCTTGTGATAGCTTTTGGTCAGATTCAGTAACATAATCTGACCTTGCCGTGGTGCATATGCGCGCATCTGCTCTTCATGCGCCTTCATGGAGCCAAAGACCTGCTCCAACTTCTTCTTCTTTAGATCTTCAAACTCTTCAATGGTTGTGGCGAGCGCCATGAACCTCTCAGGTACTGATCGCAATACCTTCTTGACAACGTATGACTCCTCGAGCGTGTCACCAAGAGTTCTGATCTGATTCACCAGGTTTGTCACCTTCATACCATAGTCATCGACCGTGTCAGACTCCGACATACAAAGCCCCTCAAACTCCCATCAGATTGTCTGGATCTTGACCTCCTTGACACTATCATCTCCCAGATGCACCGTGCGCAAGGCTTCCCATGCCTCCTTGGCATTCTCCTTGTCAGAGATGTGCATGAAGCTCTCCTCACCCATCGCATTGAAGATGAGTGCAAGGGCCGCCTGGTCCTTGCGCTCGTTCATGTCACGCCCCAGTCCCAAAATGCCGAGGGACTGGAGATACGTGGCAATGGCCAGCAGCATGCACCGATGGATAACCCAATTTAATGGAACCATCAGGGCGTACTTAAGCTGTAAATAAGATCTACTACACAAGTCACACTAATCTCATCCATAAAGATAAAGAAATAAACTGCATACTGAATGGAAATAAGTAGCAACAACAAATCATAGCAAGTCAGTCGGAGAAATAATCCGACTTAAGTCTGAATAAACTGGCTCTATAGGCCAGGAACAAAAGAGATAACATAAAATAAATGAGTACTGGAACAGGCACTCAGGAGAAGTCCTCGGCAGTCACCTCGTCTTCAGTGTTCGGTTCAGCTCCAGCAATAGCTTCAGCTCCGGTCCCGTATACCTCGGGATACTGCTCCTCAGCTAAACCTGGGGACATAATCCATTCCAGGTCCTCAGTAGACATAGCAAGGCACAAAATAAAATAAGCCAAATGAATAAGCAGTGCAATAAATAAATGAACAGCAGGGTAAACTAAGTAACCATCTATGTGATATACAAATGAGAGCAACACTAGTACTCAGGCTGAGACCGCTACAAGCTCTGTGTCGGGGAGCCGGTAGCAGTAATAACACGTAAAGGGTCTAGCTCTGCTGGAGAGTCTACAACCTCACAATAATAGTAGATATATATATAGAACAGCCTGTAGCCTGTGTGTCTCTCCCCACCCAATTTAATCACGCAAGCCATGACCATAACGTCTCATGTCCATGTCAGCGGGATTAGGACTAATGCAACAAGTCATACTGTCTATAAATAACTGTCTCTATCAAGTCATGTATCCTATACAGAATCACCACGAATATCTCAGGAGGATTCTGTCCATGATAGTGTCAAGTGTCCTGGGTTGTAGGGTACTTGATAGGTCAAGTACAAAGTAAGGGGATCGTAAATCCATCTCTAAATGACGAACCCAACACCGCGTACGGTGTCGGCACCCGACTATGATCGGACACTAGGTACGTCATACGTTCCCTAGGTTAAGCAGTTTAAATCAGTTTATATGAATTTGCAGAAGAAATCCAGCAGAGTATTTTTACAAAAAATATAAAAATAATGACTGCAAGTTTAGCAAGGTGCACTTGCCTGATATTTGAATTCCACTTAGGTCCTGGTTTCGGAAATTTCCAGAGATATCTCCGAAAGCTGAAATAAACAGTACCATCATGCTCAGAAGGTGTCAAACAGCTAGGAACGCCTGTCCTTGGGTCCGATTTGGAGACAAGGGCAAAAACGACAATTTCGGGCAAAAACGGGGTCCACCGGTGGGCCCGCTTTGCACCGAAAAACGTGTCAGGGTCAATGGTCTCCAAATTTACCAAACTTAGTGTCAACAGGTCAGGAATGCTGATACGAACCCAACGGAACTTTCATATTTGAATTCCGATGAGCCGATCACGAAATCGTCCGTCGAGCGGGGCCTATGGGGCCCACGACACGCGATTTCGTCAACGTTCTCAGAATCGGACCAAACTTGACCCACAGGACCAGCGTATCGCTATGAGTCCGATGGCGCAAGTTTTGTCTCGATCCGACGTGTGTGCACGAAGTTAGGGTAAATTGCAGAAAAGGCGGATACGGAGCGATGTCCGCGGATACGCGTTGATTCCGATGTGCACGCACACCCGAATCAGCTTCCGCAAAATCCTATATGTCCGTATCGACGAGGCGCATGTATCTGTAAAGACCGCACGCGACCAAGTCGTCCCGTTTGGCAGGGCGTACTCAGTTCCGGGGTAAAACAGGGTCTGGTTTTTCCTGTTTTTGGATCGCGGTGTGCGCATCACCACAGGACGCGATGCCCCGAGCGGTTTGTCCGGGCACCGAGAGGGTCATACAGGCTTCGCGTAGAAATTTAGGAAATCGAATTCCGAGCTACGAGGAGAAAATTAGGAGTACCTGAACAGAGTAGAAAAATTAGGGTTTACTTCGTGTCCGACACGACACTGTCGTGTCCGACACGACACTGTCGTGTCCGAATCCTGTGTCGGAGCTGTGTCCGCGTCCGGCTGTGCCTGTGTCCGGCCTAGGGTGCTGCTGGAGGACACGCTGGAGGCTGGTCGACCGTCGGCGAGGTGGCGCCGGGCTAGGGCGGAGCTGGCAGGGGGTCGGGGAGCTCGGGATGGCCGGCGGAGAGCTTTGGAGAGGGAGGCTGGCCGGCTCTCGGCTCCGGGCGGAGGAGGGGGAAATGGATGGGAGGCGGAGGAAGAAGAGGAAGGGGAAGGGGAAAGGGAGGCGGCGCTGCTCTGGCGCTGGGCGGCGCTGCTGGAGGAGCTGGGCGGCGCTGGGGCGGTGGCTAGGGGAGGGGGTCGGCCTAGGGTTCCGGCGAGGGGTCGGTTCGGGGAAGGTGAAGCGAGGGAGGAGGAGAACGGGGGGGAGAGGGGTGTTTATAGGGTGCCGGAGGGGAGGACGTGGCCGGGGGAGTCGGGCTGAGGGGGACGTGGCCTCCCCCGGCGGAGGCGGCGCTTTTCCAGGGTGGTGGCCGGAGGAGTCGGGCCGGAGGAGATCGTGGGGGAGAGGGTGAGGGAGATGCGGGTCGGGTCGGGCGCGGGTCCGGGTTGGGCGGACCCGCCCGACCCGCTAAGCCAAGGGGCTGGGCTCGGGTTTGGGTTCTAACAGGCTCGGCCCACTGGGCCGGGCCGGGCCCAAAACAGTAAATAAAAATAATAACAGTAAATAAAAATAATAAAAATCATTTAATTAATTAATTTAATTAGAAAAATAGTTTTAGGCTTTTTAAAAATAGCTCTGAGGCCCAATAAAATTCCAGAAAATTACCCTAAGTCCGGTTTTCTATTTTACACCATAAAATCATATTTTTATTTCATTTTAATGTTATTTATTGGCAATTAAAAATTACAAATTCACTACAGGGCCTATGTAAATTCCTGAAAAATTGCATATTAATTCCAAAAATTAATTTTTTAAAAACTAAAAATATAGGGTGTTTACAATCTACCCCCCTTAAGAGGATTGCGTCCTCGCAATCGAAGGGTAAACTATAAAGGCAAGATTTACAGAATTAAAGAATGCTTAGGTTTTACCTGATTCTGCAAATAGGTGTGGATAACGCTGCCGCATAACATCTTCTCGCTCCCAAGTCGATTCGCCAGGAGAGTGCTGCTTCCAAGCTACTCGAACCAGCCTGATTTTCTGCCCTCGCAGTGTCTTCTCGCTGGTGTCGAGTATACCCACTGGTTGTTCCTCGTATCTCAGGCTAGGTCCCACCGAAATCTCGGAATGATCAACTATATGACTTGGGTCCGTCACATATCTCCTCAGTTGTGAGACGTGGAATACGTCATGCACTCCCTCTAAGGATGGAGGTAATGCAATACGGTAAGCCACCTCACCAATGCGTTCCAAGATATCAAATGGCCCAATGTACCTTGGGCTCAACTTGCCTCTGCTGCCGAATCTGATAGCACCTCTAGTGGGCGAGATCCTCAAAAATACATGCTCTCCTTCCTTGAACTCCAGGGGTCGTCGGTGTGCATCGGCCCAATGCTTCTGTCTATCCTGGGCTGCACGGAGATGGTTCTGAATCTGTTTTACTTTCTCCACTGTCTCCGTTACCAGCTCTGGACCTAGTAATTGACGTTCGCCAACGTCGCTCCAGCATACAGGCGATCTGCACTTCCTTCCGTACAACGCCTCGAAAGGTGCCATCTGAATGCTTGCCTGATAGCTGTTGTTGTAGGAGAACTCCACTAAGTGCAGGTGATCTTCCCAAGATCCTCCGAAGTCCAGTATACATGATCGTAGCATATCCTCCAGGATCTGAATTGTGCGCTCTGATTGGCCATCTGTCTGAGGATGATAGGCAGTACTGAACTTGAGCCTGGTGCCGAGACTCTCTTGCATGCTTCGCCAGAAGTGAGATGTAAATCTCGAGTCTCGATCTGATACAATACTAACCGGCACTCCATGCAATTTTACGATCTGACGCATATACATGTCGGCTAGTACTTCCGTGGATTGTCCGACTCTGAACGGCAAAAAGTGAGCCGACTTAGTGAGCCAATCCACGATGACCCATACTGCATCCTTACCACTAGGGCTTCTTGGAAATCCAGTGACGAAGTCCATGGTAATATGCTCCCACTTCCATTCAGGGATGGGAAGCGGCTGTAACATACCTGCAGTCCTTTGGTGCTCGGCCTTCACCTGCTGGCAGACTAAGCATTTTGCCACAAATCGGGCAATCTTCCTTTTCATTCCATGCCACCAGTAATATTTTCTTAGGTACCGGTACATCTTGGTTCCTCCTGGATGATCCGAGTATATGGAGCTATGGGCTTCTGTCATCAACTCCTGCCTTAATTCTCCATTTGGAACACATAGGCGATTTCTGCACCTTAATGTTCCGTCTTCGTGGATGTGAAGTCCCGTCTGCAAGCCTGCTTCTGTTCTCTCTCTCAGCCTTCGGAATCTGGCATCATTAGGCAAAGCTTCCTTGATTCTCTCCACCAGCGATGACTTCACTTCGAGGTTAGCCAGCAAACCATTTTGTCCAGGTAGCACAACCTCTATCTGAAGATCTTGCAAGTCTTGTAATAGCTGGGGCTGCTCCGTCAAGAAATAAGCCGAGGGTTTTCTGCTGAGGGCGTCGGCTACAATATTTGCTTTCCCCGGGTGGTACTACAGATCGATGTCAAAGTCCACCATCAACTCAAGCCAACGCCTTTGCCTCATGTTGAGCTCCTTCTGTGTATAAACATACTTCAAGCTCTTATGATCAGTGAATATCTCGACCTTCTCTCCATACAGATAATGTCTCCAGATCTTCAATGCAAAAATTACTGCAGCTAGCTCCAGGTCGTGTGTTGGGTAGTTCTTCTCGTGGACCTTCAGCTGCCTCGATGCATAAGCGATAACCTTGCCATGTTGCATCAAGACACAACCTAGTCCACTACCGGACGCATCATTATATACAACAAAACCTCCTGACCCTGAGGGAAGAGTCAAGACTGGTGCTGTTGTTAGTCGCCTCTTCAACTCTTCAAAGGCATTCTGGCATTCTTTCGTCCATAGGAACTCCTGATCCTTCCGTGTCAGCTTAGTCATCGGCTCTGCGATCCTATAAAATTTTTCTACGAACCGCCGGTAATACCCAGCAAGTCCAAGAAAACTTCTCACTTCTGCAACAGAGGTAGGGGTAGGCCAGGTTTCTATGGCAGTGACCTTTTCTGGGTCCACAGACAGTCCTTCACCCGAGATAATATGCCCTAAGAATGGCACCTTGTCCATACAGAACTCACATTTGCTGAGTTTGGCATATAGCTTCTCCCTTCTCAAAGTTTCTAGCACAATTCTAAGGTGTTCCTCGTGCTCTTCGTGGTTCTTGGAGTTGGAGTAGACTAGGATATCATCAATGAATACCACCACGAACTTATCCAAATACTGATGGAAGACACCGTTCATCAAACTCATAAATACGGCGGGTGCGTTGGTTAAACCAAACGGCATAACTAGAAACTCATAATGCCCATACTTAGTTCTGAAGGCCGTCTTTGGGATATCTTTCTTCTTCACCCTAATCTGGTGATAACCGGATCTAAGGTCAATCTTTGAGAATACCTTAGCACCACTCAATTGGTCAAACAAATCATCAATACGTGGTAATGGATACCGGTTCTTAATAGTTACAGCATTAAGGGCTCTGTAATCAATGCACAGCCGTACAGATCCGTCCTTCTTGGGTACAAAAAGTATAGGTGCTCCCCATGGTGAAACACTGGGCCGGATAAATCCTTTCTCCAGAAGGTCGTCAACTTGTGTTTTCAGCTCCACTAACTCCTTAGGTGCTAGCCGATATACCGATGAAGTGATAGGTTCGGCTCCTGGAGTTAGGTCTATTGTGAATTCTATCTCCCGATCAGGTGGTAAACCTGGAAGATCGTCGGGAAACACATCCACAAATTCTGTTATGACTCTTGGGTAACTTGAATCTTCTTCTACAGTCAATACCCTAAGAGTTGGCTGGACCCCTTGTTCTACAGCTCCTCGTAGAAATTCAAACTCAGGAAGGCTAGGGGGTCTAAATATCACTTTTCCAAGCCGGCAATCCAGTGTCGCATGGTACTGACTTAACCAGTCCATACCAAGTACAATATCGTAATCAGGCATAGAAAATATCAGGAATTGGGCTCGCATCTCTCGGCCACAGACTACTACCGAACATGATCTACAAGTATCACTAACCGGGATAATTTCACCTCCCGTTAGAATTCTCTTCATCTTCGAGAGAGGTGCGGTAGCTATTCTATGTGTGGCTACGAAGCTAGCAGCAATAAATGAATGCGAAGCTCCAGAATCAAATAATGCTACAGCAGAAATTGAAGCTACTAATATGGTACCTGCTATCACTTCGCCTGCAGTAGCTTCCTCAGTGACTGCTAGTGCATATGCCTGACCTCGTCCCTGAGCGGGACCCCTTTGCTGACGAGCTTGTTGGAACAATGCTGCCTGAGGTGGTAGAGGTGGCCTGACTCCTTCAGGCCCTGTCTGAGTTGCTCCCCCAGCTGGAAGAGCTGTAGGTGGAGCTGGTCGATTCGGAACTCCCTCTCGACGTTCCGAACAGTCCTTTGAGAAGTGTTGTCCAGATCCGCAAACCAGGCAGAGTCCCAGCTTGCGTCGACATTCCTTTTCAATATGTCCTACCTTGCTGCAGTAATGGCAAGTAGGCAGGTTCTTAGTTGCTGCTCTTGGAGGCGGGCTCTTCTGGGGCCGTTTAGCAGATTCCCCTGGTGATGACTTGGACGGTGCCGAGGAGAAGGGACGTTTTAGGCTTGATTCCCTCCGAGTAACGCGCTCCAGCCGACGTGCTGCAGCTAAGACGTCGGTGTAAGAGGTGGGCGCGACCGATCCGATTAACTTCTGAAGCTCGAACCTGAGCCCATCAAAGAACTTTTTCGCCTTCTCCTCTTCGATAGGAATTAGCGAAGGGGCGAAGCGGCTCAGGCGAATGAATTCGGCGTTATATTCCTCCACCGTCATGTTGCCCTGGATCAGGCGGTTGAATCTGTCTCGGAGTTCTGACCGAGCCACAGCAGGGATGTATATTTCCTGGAAGAGTCTGGAGAACTCCTCCCAGGTAACCTGATCATGTCCGAGCCTTCTTTCTTCAGACAACCACCAATGATGCACGTTGTCCGTCAGTTGCATCCTGACGGCAGTCATCCATTTGTTCCTTGGTAGTTCGGCGGCCTCCAACTGATGCTGTGTGTTCGTAAGCCATTCATGCACTTTAGTTGGTCCTTCCTTGCCCGAGAAGGTACGAGGCTTGAGTTGGCAGAAATCTGTAATAGATCCCGTCGCTGGCCGCCTATTTGGTGGATTTGCATGCTCCAATGCTGCGACTAGGCTGTTCCTTAGGTTCTCGGCCTCTCGGCGTTGGGTCTCCTGTTGAATCTGTTGTTGTGCCTGCATCATGGCGTAGAACATCTGGAATATTTGCTGGCCGTCCATTGCCTGTCCTGGAGGAAAGACAGGCATCGCAGGAGGGAACTGGGGAGGAGGCGGGATGTAATCACGCCTGAACCTGGAACTTGGCTGGCCAGTTTGATTGCTCTGAGAGGATTGTCCTCTGGTATCTGGCGTCGTTCCAGCTTCGCAGGTAAACCCTGCTTCAGTCGGTGTACCCAAGGGGGTCTCGTCACCACCTCTGGGATCCATAACTCTGCACCAAAAGGAAACAATGAGAACGCACAGAGGAATCAAAACAGGATGCAAATCAAGCAATTAAATTGAATTCGACATAGAGTTCAAAAACGATTCAATCAATGGATGAGATCCTATAAACTATCTTAGTGCAGGCCTGTCCGGTCCCTAAGTTGAAATCGAACTATTTAGATCTGACCTGCATAGGCCACCACAAAAACCATGTCACGCCCCAGTCCCAAAATGCCGAAGGACTGGAGATACGTGGCAATGGCCAGCAGCACGCACCGATGGATAACCCAATTTAATAGAACCATCAGGGCGTACTTAAGCTGTAAATAAGGTCTACTACACAAGTCACACTAATCTCATCCATAAAGATAAATAAATAAACTGCATACTGAATGGAAATAAGTAGCAACAACAAATCACAGCAAGTCAGTCGGATAAACAATCCGACTTAAGTCTGAATAAACTGGCTCTATAGGCCAGGAACAAAAGAGATAACATGAAATAAATGAGTACTGGAATAGGCACTCAGGAGAAGTCCTCGACAGTCACCTCGTCTTCAGTGTTCGGTTCAGCTCCAGCAATAGCTTCAGCTCCGGTCCCGTATACCTCGGGATACTGCTCCTCAGCTAAACCTGGGGACATAATCCATTCCAGGTCCTCAGTGGACATAGCAAGGCACAAAATAAAACAAGCCAAATGAATAAGCAGTACAATAAATAAATGAACAGCAGGGTAAACTAAGTAACCATCTATGTGATATACAAATGAGAGCAACACTAGTACTCAGGCTGAGACCGCTACAAGCTCTGTGTCGGGGAGCCGGTAGCAGTAATAACACATAAAGGGTCTAGCTCTGCTGGAGAGTCTACAACCTCACAATAATAGTAGATATATATATAGAACAGCCTGTAGCCTGTGTGTCTCTCCCCACCCAATTTAATCACGCAAGCCATGACCATAACGTCTCATGTCCATGTCAGCGGGATTAGGACTAATGCAACAAGTCATACTGTCTATAAATAACTGTCTCTATCAAGTCCTGTATCCTATACAGAATCACCACGAATATCTCAGGAGGATTCTGTCCATGATAGTGTCAAGTGTCCTGGGTTGTAGGGTACTTGATAGGTCAAGTACAAAGTAAGGGGATCGTAAATCCATCTCTAAATGACGAACCCAACACCGCGTACGGTGTCGGCACCCGACTATGATCGGACACTAGGTACGTCATACGTTCCCTAGGTTAAGCAGTTTAAATCAGTTTATATGAATTTGCACAAGAAATCCAGCAGAGTATTTTTACAGAAAATATGAAAATAATGACTGCAAGTTTGGCAAGGTGCACTTGCCTGATATTTGAATTCCACTTAGGTCCTGGTTTCGGAAATTTCCAGAGATGTCTCCGAAAGCTGAAATAAACAGTACCATCATGCTCAGAAGGTGTCAAACAGCTAGGAACGTCTGTCCTTAAGTCCAATTTGGAGACAAGGGCAAAAATGGCAATTTCGGGCAAAAACGGGGTCCACCGGTGGGCCCGCTTTGCACCGAAAAATGTGTCAGGATCAATGGTCTCCAAATTCACCAAACTTAGTGTCAACAGGTCAGGAACACTGATACGAACCCAACGGAACTTTCAGATTTGAATTCCGATGAGCCGATCACGAAATCGCCCGTCGAGCGGGGCCTGTGGGACCCACGACACGCGATTTTGTCAACGTTCTCAGAATCGGACCAAACTTGACCCACAGGACCAGCGTATCGCTACGAGTCCGATGGCGTAAGTTTCGTCTCGATCTGACGTGTGTGCACGAAGTTAGGGTGAATTGCAGAAAAGGCGGATACGGGGCGATATCCGCGGATACGCGTTGATTCCGGTGTGCACGCACACCCGAATCAGCTTCCGCAAAATCCCATACGTCCGTATCGACGAGGCGCATGTATCTGTAAAGACCGCACGCGACCAAGTCGTCCCGTTTGGCAGGGCGTACTCAGTTCCGGGGTGAAACAGGGTCTGGTTTTTCCTGTTTTTGGATCGCGGTGTGCGATCACCACAGGACGCGATGCCCCGAGCGGTTAGTCCGGGCACCGAGAGGGTCATTCAGGCTTCGCGTAAAAATTAACGAAATCAAATTCTGAGCTACGAGGAGGAAATTAGGAGTACCTGAACAGAGTAGGAAAATTAGGGTTTACTTCGTGTCCGACACGACACTGTCGTGTCCGAATCCTGTGTCGGAGCTGTGTCCGCGTCCGGCTGTGCCTGTGTCCGGCCTAGGGTGCTGCTGGAGGACACGCTGGAGGCTGGTCGACCGTCGACGAGGTGGCGCCGGGCTAGGGCGGAGCTGGCAGGGGGTCGGGGAGCTCGGGATGGCCGGCGGAGAGCTTTGGAGAGGGAGGCTGGCCGGCTCTCGGCTCCGGGCGGAGGAGGGGGAAATGGCTGGGAGGCGGAGGAAGAAGAGGAAGGGGAAGGGGAAAGGGAGGCGGCGCTGCTCTGGCGCTGGACGGCGCTGCTGGAGGAGCTGGGCGGCGCTGGGGCGGTGGCTAGGGGAGGGGGTCGGCCTAGGGTTCCGGCGAGGGGTCGGTTCGGGGAAGGTGAAGCGAGAGAGGAGGAGAACGGGGGGGGAGAGGGGTGTTTATAGGGTGCCGGAGGGGAGGACGTGGCCGGGGGAGTCGGGCTGAGGGGGACGTGGCCTCCCCCGGCGGAGGCGGCGCTTTTCCAGGGTGGTGGCCTGAGGAGTCGGGCCGGAGGAGATCGTGGGGGAGAGGGTGAGGGAGATGCGGGTCGGGTCGGGCGCGGGGCCGGGTTGGGCGGACCCGCCCGACCCGCTAAGCCAAGGGGCTGGGCTCGGGTTTGGGTTCTAACGGGCTCGGCCCACTGGGCCGGGCCGGGCCCAAAACAGTAAATAAAAATAATAACAGTAAATAAAAATAATAAAAATCATTTAATTAATTAATTTAATTAGAAAAATAGTTTTAGGCTTTTTAAAAATAGCTCTGAGGCCCAATAAAATCCCAGAAAATTACCCTAAGTACGGTTTTCTATTTTACATCATAAAATCATATTTTCATTTCATTTTAATGTTATTTATTGGCAATTAAAAATTACAAACTCACTACAGGGCCTATGTAAATTATTGAAAAATTGCATATTAATTCCAAAAATTGATTTTAAAAAAACTAAAAATATAGGGTGTTTATAGTTCACCTCCTCGTCGGCCTTGGGCTCAATCGCGCTCCATACGCCTTGTGTGCGCATGTTAGCCCTCATCTTAACCACCCACATAGAGTAGTTAGTACTGGTAAGGATAGGGTATGAGAGTGCCAAGTTGCCTTCCTTCACCAGTGTGGCCAGCGGCTGTGTGGTCGCACTCCCTCTAGAGCTTGGTGTCTGCGATGATGCAGCTCCATGCTTGCCCATCTCCTCAAGTGCAGGCTCTGATACCACTTGTTGGTTCTTAGAGAATGAAAAATGCAAGCACTGGTGTGGAGGAAGGAAGCTACTTGCTCTCTTTTTTATTGCTTGCATTTTTTATTCTCTAAGAACCAACAAGTGGTATCCGAGCCTGCACTTGAGGAGATGGGCAAGCATGGAGCTGCATCGCCGCAGACACCAAGCTCTAGCGGGAGTGCGACCACATAGCCGCTGGACACACTGGTGAAGGAAGGCAACTTGGCACTCTCATATCCTATCCTTACCAGTACTAACTACTCTATGTGGCTGGTTAAGATAAGGGCTAACATGCACGCACAAGGTGTATGGAGCGCGGTTGAGCCCAAGACCGACGAGGAGGTGAACGAGCGCAAGGACCAGGCAACTTGTCACTCTCATACGCTATCCTTACCAGTACTAACTACTCTATGTGGGTGGTTAAGATGAGGGCTAACATGCGCGCACAAGGCGTGTGGAGCGCGATTGCGCCCAAGGACGACGAGGAGGTGAACGAGCGCAAGGACCAGGCGGCCCTTGCACTCATCTTTAATGCGGTGGACGAGGAGAGCTTCATGCACATCTCTGACAAGGAGAATGCCAAGGAGGCATGGGAAACCTTGCACACGGTGCATCTGGGAGATGATCGTGTCAAGGAGGTCATGTCACGCCCCAGTCCCAAAATATACGGGACCAGGCCATGTGGCAATGGCCAGCTAATACGACTCCGAGGGATTTCCCAATTTAATAGACCCGTCGAAGCGTACTACGCTATCCTAAAATACTAACAATTCTAATATGCTAACATACAGCAGGTAAACGTCTAATCTTATCAACAAATATAAATAAGAAGTGTTGAAATAAATACTGGAAAATAAGTGCGGAGTCTGAATATCATAGTACAATCCAAATATGCCCGATAGGAACAAACCCACTACAATGATGAAATAAGAGTACGGAAGGACATATAAGAGAGTACGGCTAGAGCATCGGCTAACTAGATAAGGATGCTCCAGCCCTAGGCGGAAGGCCTACCAGTGATCAAGGAAACTCTGATGGTAGCACCTCAAGCTCCTCCTCGGTCGCATATCTCGTGTCCTGCCCGGGCCTATACATGGTAGGATAGTATGCCTCATCCAAATCTGAAAGGGAAACAGATCCTCAGAGGGACGTAACAAGATACAAAAATATATGCCAAATATAAATACCGAATAAATAAAATGGGGTGTGCTAACCATCTAAGTGAATGCAATATGAGGACAACCTTGGTACGTATGGTTAGGTGTAGGCATAACGTCCAACACTCCGAAGAGCATGGTATCTGTACATGTAACATCCATCATTCCGAAGAACAAGGTAAATGCATAATATATATGTCCATAATGCTCCGAAGAACGCGGTATCTGCATAAAGGAAGTCATTGGATCCGTGGCTCCTCTGGACACTACGGATTCTAATGTGTGTATCCCATACGCCTACCAGTTGTTCTCTCTACCCAATAAAAATATACAAGTCGAATACACGACGTGCATACCACGTAACTACATGCCAGGTCTCAAGTAACTAGACTAACCTGACTATGCACTAAACCGTGATAAATGTCACACGTACCGATAGCTAGTCGGGTACGCTAACCCGTATCCCAACATGAGTTTGTCATCGTGATGAGTGTAAAAAGTGTCAGGGCCTTAGAAGATATCAGAATATTCTCACAACAGTAGGTGAGTCTGCTAGTGACTGAGTCAATACACTACACATCGATGCATTCGTCGACTGCACCCGAGTCATTCTCGGACGCGCACAGTTATATGTAATATTGCAACAATATCTCATATAATATTTAATAATTTAAATTAAACAGTAAATAAGGTAAGGTATACTTGCCTGGTTCCTCAAGCTGCGAGTACCAAAATTCTGCTCCCGAAGTCTCGTCCAAATGGTCCAACGATTATATATATAATATAATATAATAATTAGCCATCATTATACTAGTACACACAGGAAATACAACTACACTGCACTTAGAAACTGACGCAAGGAGGGGTCATAACCGGTTAACTAGCAGGGTCGAGTGTGCGCGTAGCTAAAATGTACAAGTGTCATGACCTCAAATACCTTGCACAGCAAGACAATGAGTTAGCAAATACGTTACAACTCTAATATCACATAAACTAAACACATGTCCTAGCTAGTAGGTTAGTGTGTACAATGTTAGTTTTAGTCTAAACACCTAGGTCAACACAAATATATACCATACTAAATAACCAAATTTTTTATTAAGTATTTACTAACACCAACTACTATTCTAAAACATGCACACATATAAACACTACACTAGGTTCAAAAATATACATAGGTCCATGCAATAACTGTCACGCCCCAGTCCCAAAATACGTAGGACTAGAAATACGTAACACGCCAGCCGTATGTATACGAACTCCAATATATGGAAACCATATACACACGTACGCTGTACATGAATATCCAATCCACAGTAGTAATATACTTGTCACAACAAGTCACACGCAATCTATATCTCATCCACAGCACAAATAATAGATAAATGGAAATCAATAACTGAATATCAAATAAGCAGTCTCAAATAAGAAATCTTAAAGTGTGATAGTCGGGTGAAAACAAATCCACTATAAATCGACTAAACCAAAACTACTAAAGAGGGAAGAGAATAAACTCTAATATTAGAATAAATGTCTCGAAAAAGAATAGCAACTAGAATATCTAAACTGCTGCAATGAATCACATATAATCCGAAGGTAAGACCTTCTCAGTCTGATAGGTAGCATCAGGTCCAGGTCCATACTCCTGCGGGTACTCCTGCTCATCTATATCTGGAAAGGTACCAGGTCCTCAGAGGAACGTAACAAGATACATATAAATATGCCAATAAAGTACTGAAATGTAAACATACAATGGGTCGCCTAACCGTCTAAGTGAATGCAGTTTGAGAACAACTTTCCACCAAGTGGGCTATCTGGCTAAAATAGGATTGGCATGGTTCTCTTGGAGATCCAGGGGCCTACAAAGCATGTCTTCTTTTGAACGGCAGAGGCCGCCTGATAATATATAATATATAGTGGTCATCATGACCGCGCATCTCCGGCGGAGCGTACGGGTTACAAGAAAAAAAGTGCAAAGGAGCCCAAATGCCTGACTTGTTGTTTTCTCCACCCAATGCTCTAAGCATGTCATATCCATGATACGATAATACCTCTAATAACCGTCAGGTCTACTAGGATACAAAGTTTCTATTGGCAGTTATCCCTATCCGTCGCACGACCTATACGTACCAGTGGCCAGCCGAGTATGCAAGTCCGTGTCCTACATGTGACTCACACTCGTATAAGAATAGTGTCATGGCCAATGAAACATAAATGCCTCATAAAGATGGGGTAGTCTCATAAAGTAGGTCCAATGCATATTCATAAATAAAAATATAGTACGACGACACCGTCGTTACACCCAAGTTTACTTGGACGTGCAATTTATATAATAGTTAAAATAGATGAACTACAATAAGCAAAAATAAGCATGCATGCATCATATGGAATATAAAATACAGTACAACGGCAAGGTATACTTGCCTGGCAAGAAATCTGTAAAGTGTACGCGCCCAAATGTCAAGGCCACAGAATCAGAACTAAGGCCTCCGAACAAACGTCTCCGGATGCTGAAATAGACATCACCAACATTTCCGAAATGAGAAATATAATTAAAAAGTATTTTCCTTTCGTCCAATTTGGACACAGGGGCAAAACGATAATTTCGGATAAAAGTGGGGTCCGCGTGTGGCCCACTTTGCACCAAAAAATGTGTCAAGGGTAAAGGTCTCTAAATAGGATAAATTATAGGTCAAACAACTCTAAATGTTAATACGAACCCAACGGTATATCCAAATATGGATTCTGATGGGCCGAACACAATTTTGCCCAAAGAGTCAACCGTGGGGCCCGCCAATTGGCGACTTGTTCAACTGTCTCAGAATTTTATGAAAATTGGATCACAGGACCAATGCGTTACCACGAGTCCAGTGGCGCAAGTTTCGTCACAATCTCACGAGCGTGCACAAAATGCGCACGACTTTTCCAAAAGTTGTGACATGGGATTTGTCCGCGGATACGGGCTGATTCTGGTGCGCACACGCGTCCGAATCAGTTTTCGCAAACTTTTACGTGTCCGATTATGCTACGCGCACCGTTTGGTACACTTGGTACACGGCGGGGCGTGCTCCATTTCACAACTTTTAAAAATCTGGAAAAAGTATGTTTACGGGATTTTTCATCGAATTTAATTCTACCTACAGTAGTTAATAATCTAGGGTTATTTAACAGAAATTAAACTAGGTCAAGTGGTCTCCGCATACCAAAAAGAATTATTGAATTCGGATCTCTGTGGTGGGAGATACGAATCCAGAAATACAGGTGATCAATGCAGTTTTCTATGATCCTAGAAATTGGTCTTTTTCTGCCAACTTTGACGCTATTTTTACCTATAGTTACGCGTTGATCGAGGTCTACTATCACACAGATATGAAAGAGAGGTAAGGGGTGAGCGTACCGGTGAAGATGGGGTGGCATTTGGTAGAGCGGGATGACGGAAAACAACTCTGGAACACAGGTACCTCGCTGCGGAAATCTGCAGTGCGCGGGGTGTGCGGGGTTGCGGTCGTCGGGATTGGTTTGGACGGCCTGGCGCGGTTCTCCGGCTGCGGTGGCGGCGCTCTCTAGATCTAGATGGAAAGAGAAAGAGTTTAGGGTGATCTAGGGTTAGGGTTTTAGTTGAAAACTGAATTATATATGAATATATTAGAGAGGAGAGAGGGGGGTCCGTTCGCGGATGCTAAAGGAAGGGGTGTGGTTCAATTGCTATTAGCAAAAGGGGGTGTTTGCTGTGCTAATTGCACGGGTGGGTGCTTTGCTAATTGCTAAGGGCTGCTGTGGCTGGCTCACAAGGGGCGGGTTCTGTGCTACAATGCATGGGCGGGTTGGCTTGGTAGTGGTTTAGGTAGTTAAGAAAAAAAATAGGGAATAGTTAATTAATGGGTTTTTTTTTCTTTTTTTCTTTTCTAATCTTTTTTTTCCATTTCTTTTTCCTTTAAATATATATTTATATATATATTTATATATATGTATATACTCATAGAAAAATCTAGAATTACACTAATGCATACCATTAAGCTAGCAACTGTCCAAAGGGTCTCCTATATGGAATAAATTCAAAAAATTTCCTGATGGTCCCATAAATCTTCTAAGTTCAGCAACACCTAAAATAAAAATTACTAAAAATTTATTTCTCTTAATTATCCACTAATTACTATAATTAAATTAATAATTAATTAAAAAGGCCATATACGGTTTTTAGGAATAGGGGTTTTATATTCTACCCAACTTATAAAAATTTTGTCCTCGAAATTAAAATTAAGCCACGGTAGAAAGCAAGGATGGTATAAGATATAAATTAACAATGTAAATTCATACCTTGGTCTGCGAATAGGTTCGAAAAATGATTGCGCATGTCGTCCTCGCGCTCCCAAGTTGATTCTCCTAGCGCGCCATGCCTCCATGCTACGAGAACCAAGGAAATAGACTGGTTCCTCAACACTTTCGACGATCAATGATTCCCACGGGTTGCTCTTGTTATGACAAGCTCGGCCCAATAGTGATCTCTGAATGGTCGAGAACATGACTGTTGTCTGCCACATATCGCCTGAGCTGCGATACATGGAATATGTCATGTACTCCCTCCAGTGAAGGTGGTAGCGCAAGTCGATATGACACTTCTCCAACTCTCTCGAGCACGTCAAACGGTCCAATATACCTTGGACTCAACTTGTTGCGCCCTCCGAATCGAATGGTGCCTCTGGTCGGTGATATCCTCAAGAAGACATGATCGCCCTCTTTGAACTCCAAGGGACGACGATGAAGGTCTGTCCACTGCTTCTGCCTGTCTTGCGCTGCTCGCAAGTGTCCCTGAATCTTCTTAACTGTCTCTACGGTGTTGACCACCAACTCTGGTCCCAGAATCTGCCGTTCTCCCACGTCACTCCAACACACATAAGACCTATATTTTCTTCCATACAATGCTTCAAACGGAGCCATCTGAATACTCGCTTGATAGCAATTGTTGTAAGAAAACTCCACAAGATGTAGGTGATCCTCCCACGATCCTCCGAAGTCTAATATGCAAACCCTCAACATATCCTCCAATGTCTGAATAGTTCGCTTCGACTGTCCATCTGTCTGCGGGTGGTAAGAGGTACTGAACTTTAGACGAGTTCCAAGACTCTCTTGCATGCTCCTCCAAAAGTGCGATGTAAAGCACGAATCTCTATCTGATACAATGCTGACTGGTATGCCATGCAATCTCACGATCTGCCTCATATATAAGTCAGCTAAAGCTTCTATAGACTGGCCAACTCTAAAAGGTAAGAAATGGGCTGACTTGGTGAGTTGGTCCACTATTATCCATACTGCATCTCTCCCACTTGGACTCTTAGGAAAACCCATGACGAAGTCCATAGTGATGTGCTGCCACTTCCACTCTGGAATCGGAAGTGGTTACAATAATCATGCTATCCTCTGGTGCTCCGCCTTTACTTATTGACATACCAGACATTTAGCTACAAAGCGAGCTATCTCTCTCTTTATTCCATGCCACTAAAAGTGCTGTCGTAAGTCACGATACATCTTGGTGCCTCCAGGATGAATAGAATATATCGAACTATGAGCCTCTGTCATCAGCTCCTGTCAAATCTCTCCATTTGGAACATAAAGACGATCACCATATCATAATGTCCCATCCTCATGAATGCGCAATCATGTCTGCTCTCCGGCCTCTGTCCTTTCCTTCAGTCTCCTGAATCTGGCGTCTGTAGGAAAAGCTGCCTTAATCCTCTCTACTAATGATGATTGTACTTGCAAGTTGGCTAGTGTCCCATCTGCTCCGGGTAATATCACTTTAATGCCAAGACCTTGCAAGTCCTCCAATAATTCTCTCTGTGCTGTCAAGAAATAAGCTGATGGCTTCCGGCTTAATGCGTCTGCTACAACGTTAGCCTTGCCTGGGTGATAATATAGCTCTATCTCAAAATCTTTCATCAACTCGAGCCATCGACGTTGCCTCATATTTAACTCCTTCTGCGTGAAGACGTACTAGAGGCTTTTGTGGTCTGTATAGATCTCCACTCGTTCCCCATAGAAGTAATGTCTCCATAGCTTTAGAGCAAATACAACGGCTGCAAGTTCTAAGTCATGAGTCGGGTAATTCTTCTCATGCACTCGTAACTGCCTATATGCATATGCAATCACCTTGCCATTCTGCATCAATACGCATCCCAAGCCTTTCCCTGACGCGTCACTGTAGATCACATAACCTCATGATCCTGACAGAATAGTCAATACTGGTGTTGTAGTCAGTCGCTTCTTCAACTCTTCAAAGGGGGCTTGACACTCGTCGGTCCATATAAATTCTTGATTTTTATAAGTCAAACGAGTCATAGGTGCTTCTATCCTTGAGAAGTTTTCCACGAACCGTCGGTAATATCCTGTAAGTCCAAGGAAACTCCTTACCTCTGCTGCTGATTTAGGAACAGGCCATGTCTCAACTACGAAGATCTTCTCCGGATCAACAAAAATACCATCTCCTATAACAACATGCCCAAGAAATGAGACTCTGTCCAAGAAGAACTCACATTTGCTGAGCTTTGCATATAACTGCTCTCTCCTCAAAGTCTCTAGAATAATCCGCAGGTGTTTCTCGTGCCCCTCGTGGCTCTTCGAATAGACAAGTATATCATCTATGAAGACGACCACGAACTAGTCCAAGTACTGGTGGAAGACTCGATTCATCAAGTCCATGAAGATAGCTAGAGCATTGGTCAATCCAAATGGCATGACCAAAAACTTGTAGTGCCTATATCTTGTTCTAAATGCGGTCTTCAGAATGTCCTGCTTCCGTACCTTCACCTGGTGATATCCCCATCTCAAATCTATCTCCGAGAATACCTTGGCTCCACTGAGTTGATCAAATAGGTCATCAATGCGTGGCAATGGATATTTATTCTTCACAGTTACTGCATTCAAGGCTCTGTAGTCAATGCACATACGTACTGACCCATCCTTCTTTGGTACGAACAACACTGGTTCTCCCCAGGGTGATGCACTTGGTCGGATAAAACCTGTCTCCTCTAGTTCTTTCAACTGTGCCTTCAACTCATCCATTTCCTTCTTCGCCAGTCTGTAAACATGTGATGCAATAGGTGCTGCTCCGGGTGCTAATTCAATTGAAAACTCTACGCCTCTGTCTGGGGGTAGTCCTGGCAATTCCTCTGGAAAGATGTCTAGAAATTCCAAAATAATAGGATGATAGACAACATCATCCATTGCGAGCTGCATACCATCAAGGATTTCTGTAGAACCTCGTGCAAACTCAAGTTCAGGTTGGCCTGGTACCTTAAAAAGAATGCTTCCTCCAAAGCAATCGAAGAAAGCGTGGTACTTGCTTAGCCAGTCCATTCCAAGCACAATATCAAAAGATGGCATAGGAAGGACTAAGAGTTGGGCGTTTCACTATAGGACCCGATCTATAAATTCGACTAATTGGTACAACTCCTCATACGGTAAGAATTTTAACATAACTAGATAAAGGTGTAGAGGCAATGTTGTGTTTGGCAATAAAACTAGATAATATGAATGAGTAGGTAGCTCCCGTATCAAACAATGTCACAGCAAGAAAAGTAAAAGCAAGAGTAATACCTGCTATGACATCCCCCTCATGATCCATGTCATCTACCTCCAATGCAAAAGCTCGTCCGTTCCTCTGCGGCTGTCCATGTCCGGCCCTCATATACTGCTCCTCCTGGGTAGGTAACGGTGGTCCTCTCTGAAATCCTCCTACTGTCGGGGGTCGAGGTGCTCCCAGTCCAGTCATCTGCTGGGCTGGTTTCGGTGCTGGAAGCGCTAGCCTCTGAACTGGTGGTGGGAGTGTCGATGCCTGCATTGGGCAGTCTCTCGCCAGGTGCTGTCTGGAGCCACTTCTCATACACTGACCCAAGCGAGTCTGACAATCTCTCAAAATATGTCCGCGTTTCCCACAATAAATACAGTAGGGCTTCTCCGGATTCTGGTACGATGCTGCTCGGTGTTGGTACTGTTATTGCTGGGCTAAAGGACGTCTGATAGGTCCTCCTTGTTGTATCCTGGCTGGTCCCTGCTGTATCTTTGCTGATCCTTGTTGTGTCCTCAGCTGATCTCCCTTTCCTCTGCTAATGGTTTCTTGTAATCTGGCTTCTGTCAGTAGTTTAGCATAAGAGATCCAGGACTGCGAGCTTGTATAATGTTGTAGCTCCTAGGTCAGTCCTCGTTGAAACCTCTTAGCCTTAGCCAAGACATCTGGTATCAAGGCAGTGCCATATTTGCTGAGTCGACTAAACTCGGCATCATATTCGTCCACTGTTTGGTTTTCCTGCTCCAAGTGAAAAAATTGATCGTACAATGTATCTCTGACGGTGTCCGGGAAGTACTTTCTCTCAAAGCACTCCAAGAACTGCTCCCAAGTCTGGTATGTACCCAACTGGCCCTCCATAGATTCCCACCAGTGATGAGCATTCTCATCTAGAAGTGTCCGTACACCTGTCATCCATAGGTCCGTAGGTAACAGCGATGCCTCCAGTAGCTTCTGCGTGTGCGTGATCCAGTTGGTAGTCTCCTCCGGGCTCTCAGTGCCCTTTTACGGCCTCGGACCCATCTGAATAAAGTCCTTTACTGAACCAACTCTAGGTCAAGGTACTGGAGCTAGTGCTTGAGTTGGTACAGTAGCCTGTGCAGCCATCCTCTCAAGTGCTGCCAAAAATTCTTGCCTCTGCTCGGCTGCCTGCTGCCTCTGTTCCTGCATCATCATCTGGAAGAATTGGAACAGCTGCGCATGGCCATCTTGCGGTACTGGGAAAGCTGGAAGGTTCCCAATCGGTAAAGCGGGAAGATCAGATGGAATTGGAGTGTGAGCCTGTCCATCTGGCCCCGAAAGCCTAGGAATCATTGGGGTCCCTCCTTGAGTCTGACCATTGACTCCAGAAGTTGTGTCGCCATCGGCGATAGTACATCCATTTTGCATATCCATCTATCTGCAGGTGATGTACGGAACGATTAGAAGAAGTACAGGAATCAAACATGATGCAAGTATCAAATGGGAAGGATGAGTTCCAGTCAAACGTGGATGAGATCCTTATACTCTATTCCTATACGCAGGCTTGTTCGGTACAGTGACGTAACCGAGACAATATATTCTTGACATGCATGGGCCACCACTAAAAAGATGTCACGCCCCAGTCCCAAAATACGTAGGACTAGGAATACGTAACACGCCAGCCGTATGTATACGAACTCTAATATATGGAAACCATATACACACGTATGCTGTACATGAATATCCAATCCACAGTGGTAATATACTTGTCACAACAAGTCACACACAATCTATATCTCATCCACAGCATAAATAATAGATAAATGAAAATCAATAACTGAATATCAAATAAGCAGTCTCAAATAAGAAATCTCAAAGTGCGATAGTCGGGTGAAAACAAATCCACTGCAAATCGTCTATACCAAAACTACTAAAGAGGGAAGAGAATAAACTGTAATATCAGAATAAATGTCTCGAAAAAGAATAGCAACTAGAATCTCTAAACAGCTGCAATGAATCACATATAATCCGAAGGTAAGACATCCTCAGTCTGATAGGTAGCGTCAGGTCCAGGTCCATACTCCTGCGGGTACTCATGCTCATCTATATCTGGAAAGGTACTAGGTCCTTAGAGGGACGTAACAGGATACATATAAGCATGCCAATAAAGTACTGAAATATAAACATCCAATGGGTCGCCTAACCGTCTAAGTGAATGCAGTTTGAGAACAACTTTCCACCAAGTGGGCTATCTGGCTAAAATAGGATTGGCATGGTTCTCTTGGAGATCCAGGGGCCTACAAAGCATGTCGTCTTTTGAACGGCAGAGGCCGCCTGATAATATATAATATATAGTGGTCATCATGACCGCGCATCTCCGGCGGAGCATACGGGTTACAAGGGAAAAAGTACAAAGGAGCCCAAATGCCTTACTTGTTGTTCTCTCCACCCAATGCTCTAAGCATGTCATGTCCATGACACGATAATACCTCTAATAACCGTCAGGTCTACTAGCATGCAAAGTTTCTATTGGCAGTTATCCCTATCCGTCGCACGACCTATACGTACCAGTGGCCAGCCGAGTACGCAAGTCCGTATCCTACATGTGACTCACACTTGTGTAAGAATAGTGTCATGGCCAATGAAACATAAATGCCTCATGAAGATGGGGTAGTCTCATAAAGTAGGTCCAATGCATATACATAAATATAAACATAGTACGACGACACCGTCGTTGCACCCAAGTTTCCTTGGACGCACAATTTATACAACAGTTAAAATAGATGAACTACAATAAGCAGAAATAAGCATGCATGCACCATATGGAATGTAAAATACAATACAATGGCAAGATATACTTGCCTGGCAAGAAATCTGTAAAGTGTACGCGCCCAAATATCAAGGACACGGAATCAGAACTAAGGCCTCCGAACAAACGTCTCTGGATGCTGAAGTAGACATCACCAATATTTTCAAAATGAGCAAAATAGCTAAAAAGCACTTCCCTTTCGTCCAATTTGGACACAGGGGCAAAACGATAATTTTGGATAAAAGTGGAGTCCACGTGTGGCCCACTTTGTACCGAAAAATGTGTCAAAGGTAAAGATCTCTAAATGGGACAAATTATAGGTCAAACAACTCTAAATATCAATACGAACCCAACGGTATATACAAATATGAATTCCGATAGGCCGAACACAATTTTGCCCAAAAAGTCAACCGTGGGGCCCGCCAATTGGCGACTTAGTCAACTATCTCAGAATTGAGTAAAAATTGGGTCACAGGACCAGCGCGTTACCACGAGTCTAGTGGCGCAAGTTTCGTCGCAATCTTATAAGCGTGCACAAAATGCACGTGACTTTCGCAAAATTTGCGATACTGGATTTGTCCGCGGATACGGGCTGATTCTGACGCGCACACGCGCCCGAATCAATTTTCGTAAACTTTTACGTGTTCGGTTATGCTGCACGCACCGTTTGGTATACTTGGTACACGGCGGGGCGGTCCCGTTTGGCTGGGCGTGCTCCGTTTCACAACTTTTAAAAATCTGGAAAAAGTGTGTTTACAGGATTTTCCATCAAATTTAATTCTACCTTCAGTAGTTAATAATCTAGGGTTATTTAACAAAAATTAAACTAGGTCAAGTGGTCTCCGTATACCAAAAAGAATCATCGAATTTGGATCTTTGTGGTGGGAGATACGAATCCGAAAACATAGGTGATCATCGCAGTTTTCTGCGATCCAGAAATTGGTCTTTTTTCGCCAACTTTGACGTTATTTTCGCTTATGGTTACGCGTTGTTTGAGGTATACTATCACATAGATATGGAAGAGGTTTAAGGGGTGAGCGTAGCGGTGAAGACAGAGTGGCGTTTGGTTGAGCGAGGTGACAAAAAACTGTGCGGGAACACAGGTACCTCGCTGTTGAATTCTGTAGTGCGAGGGGTACATGGGGTCGCGGTCGTCGGGGTCGGTTGGACGGCCTGGCGTGTTGGCGGTGCTCTCTAGGTCTATATGGAAAGAGGAGGAGTTTGGATTGATCTAGGGTTAGGGTTTTAGTTGAAAACTGAATATATATATAAGTATATAAGAGAGAGGAGGGGGGGTCGGTTTATGCGGGGTGTATTGGGTTGTGGTGGCTCACAAGGGGCGGGTGTGTTTTTATTTGCAAAGGCTGCTGTGCTTATTTGCTAAGGGGGCAGCTGCATGCATCCAGCGGGTGAGCTAAAGGGACGGGTCGGTAGGTTAGTTAATGGGTAGTTTAGTTAATAGTTAGGATCCAATAATGGTTTTCTTTTCTTTCCTTTTTCCTTTCTAATCTTTTCTTTCTAACTCTTTTTTCCTTTTTCTTTTCTAATCTTTTCTTTCTAACTCTTTTTTTCTTTTTCTTTTTCTTTCTTTTCTTTTAAATATATACGTAAATATATATATATATATATATATATATATATATATATATATATATATATATATATATATATATATATATACCAATAGAAAAATCTAGAATTATACTAATACATACCATTAAGCTAGCAACTACTCAAGGGGTCTCCTACATGAAATAAATTCGAAAAAATTCCTGATGGTCCCATAAATCCCCTAAGTGCACCAAACACCTAAAATAAAAATTAATAAAAATCTATTTCTCCTAATTAGCCACTAATTACTACAATTAAATTAATAATTAATAATTAAAAAGGGTATATATGGTTTCTTGGAATAGGGATTTTACATTCTACCCAACTTATAAAAAATTTGTCCTCGAAATTAAAACTAAGCCACGATAGAATGTCAAGGATGGTATAAGATATTAACAAGGTAATTTCATACCTTGGTCTGCGAATAGGTTCAGAAAATGCTTGCGCATGTCGTCCTCGCGCTCCCAAGTTGATTCTCCTGGCGCGTCATGCCTCCATGCTACGCGAACCAAAGGAATAGACTAGTTCCTCAATACTTTCTCTCGACGATCAAGGATTTCCACGGGTTGCTCTTGGTTTGACAAGCTCGGCCCAATGGTGATCTCCGAATGGTCGAGAACATGACTGTTGTCTGCCACATATCGCCTGAGCTGCGACACATGGAATACGTCATGTACTCCCTCAAGTGAAGGTGGTAGCGCAAGTCGATATGCCACTTCTCCCACTCTTTCTAGCACGTCAAATGGTCCAATATACCTTGGACTCCACTTGCCGTGCCCTCCGAATCGAATGGTGCCTCTGGTCGGTGATATCCTCAAGAAGACATGATCGCCCTCTTTAAATTCCAAGGGCCGACGATGAAGGTCTGCCCACTGCTTCTGCCTGTCTTGCGCTGCTCACAAGTGCCCTTAAATCTTCTTAACTGTCTCAACGGTGTCGACCACCAACTCTGATCCCAGAATCTGACGTTCTCCCACGTTACTCTAACATACAGGAGACCTATATTTTCTTCCATACAATGCTTCAAACGGAGCCATCTGAATACTTGTTTGATAGCTATTATTGTAAAAAACTCCACAAGATATAGGTGGTCCTTCCATGATCCTCCGAAGTCTAACATGTAAGCCCTAAATATATCCTCCAATGTCTGAATAGTATGCTCTGACTGCCCATCTGTCTGTAGGTGGTAATATGTACTGAACTTCAGACGAGTTCCAAGACTCTCTTGCATGCTCCTCCAAAAGTGCGATGTAAAGCACAAATCTTTGTCTGATACAATGCTAACTGGTATGCCATGCAATCTCACGATCTGCCTCATATATAAGTCTGCTAAAGCTTCTGTAGACTGACCCACTCTAAAGGGTATAAAATGGGCTGACTTGGTGAGTCGGTCCACTATTACCCATACTACATCTCTTCCACTTGGGCTTTTGGAAAAACTCATGATGAAGTCCATAGTAATGTGCTCCCACTTCCACTCTAGAATCATAAGTGGTTGCAATAATCCTGCTGTCCTCTGGTGCTCCGCTTTCACTTGTTGACATACCAGACATTTAGCCACAAAGCGAGCTCTCTCTCTTTTTATCCTATGTCACCAAAAGTGCTGTCGTAAGTCACGATACATCTTGGTGCCTCCAGGATGAATAGAATAAATCAAACTATGAGCCTATGTCATCAGCTCCTATCGAATCTCTCCATTTGGAACATAAAGACGATCACCACAACGTAATGTTCCATCCTCATGAATGCGCAATCATGTCTGCTCTTCGGCCTCTGTCCTTTCCTTCAGTCTCCTGAATCTGGCGTCTGTAGGCAAAGCTGCCTTGATCCTCTCTACTAATGATGATTGTACTTGCAAGTTATCTAGTATTCCATCTGTTCCGGGTAATATCACTTCAATGCCAAGACCTTGCAAGTCCTCCAATAATTCTCTCTGTGCTGTCAAGAAATAAGATGCTGGCTTCCGGCTTAACGCGTCTGCTACAACGTTAGCCTTTCCTGGGTGATAATTTAGCTCCAACTCGAAATTTTCATCAACTCGAGCCATCGGTGTTGCCTCATATTTAACTCCTTCTGCGTGAAGACGTACTTGAGGCTTTTGTGGTCTGTATAGAGCTCCACTCATTCCCCATATAAGTAATGTCTTCATAGCTTCAGAGCAAATACAACAGCTGTAAGTTCCAAGTCATGAGTCGGATAATTCTTCTCATGTACTCGTAACTGTCTAGATGCATATGCAATCACTTTGCCATGCTGCATCAATACGCATCCCAAGCCTTTCCCTAATGCGTCACTGTAGATCACATAACCTCCTGATCCTGACGGAATAGTCAATACTGGTGATGTAGTCAGTCGCTTCTTCAACTCCTCAAAGGCGGCTTGACACTCGTCGGTCCATATAAATTCTTGATCCTTACAAGTCAAACGAGTCATAGGTGCTGCTATCCTTGAGAAGTTTTCTATGAACCGTTGGTAATATCCCGTAAGTGCAAGGAAACTCCTCACCTCTGCTGCTGATTTAGGAACAGGCCATGTCTCAACAGCTGAGATCTTCTCTGGATCAACAGAAATACCATCTCATGTAACAACATGCCCAAGAAATGAGACTCTGTCCAAGAAAAACTCATATTTGCTGAGCTTTGCGTATAACTGCTCTCTCCATAAAGTCTCTAGAATAATCCGCAGGTGCTTCTCGTGCTCCTCGTGACTCTTCGAATAGACAAGTATATCATCTATGAAGACGACCACGAACTGGTTCAAGTACTGGTGGAAGACTCGATTTATCAAGTCCATGAAGATAGCTGGAGCATTGGTCAATCCAAATGGCATGACCAAAAACTCGTAGTGCCCATATCTTGTTCTAAATACGGTCTTCGGAATGTCCTTCTTTCGTACCTTCACCTGGTGATATCCCGATCTCAAATCTATCTTCGAGTACACCTTGGCTCCACTGAGTTGATCAAATAGGTCATTAATAAGTGGCAATGGATATTTGTTCTACACAGTCACTGCATTCAAGGATCTGTAGTCAATGCACATACGCACTGACCCATCCTTCTTTAGTACAAACAATACTGGTGCTCCCCAGGGTGATGCACTTGGTCAGATGAAACCTTTCTCCTCTAGTTCTTTCAACTGTGCCTTCAGCTCATCCATTTCCTTCTTCGCCAGTCTGTAAACATGTGATGCCATCGGTGCTGCTCCGGGTGCTAGTTCAATTGAAAACTCTACGTCTCTGTCTGGGGGTAGTCCTGGCAAATCCTCTGGAAAGACATCTAGAAATTCTAAAATAATAGGATGATAGACAACATCGTCCATTGCGAGCTGCATACCATCAAGGATTTCTGTAGAACCTCGTGCAAACTCAAGTTCAGGCTGGCCTGGTACCTTGAAAAGAATGCTTCCTCCAAAGCAATCGAAAAAAGCGTGGTACTTGCTTAGCTAGTCCATTCCAAGCACAATATCAAAAGATGACATAGGAAGGACTAAGAGTTGGGCGTTCATCTCTCTGTTGCGTATCACTATAGGACACTATCTACAAACTTGGCCTACTGGTATAACTCCTCCTCCGGTAAGAATTCTAACACAACTAGATAAAGGTGTAGAGACAATGTTGTGTTTGGCAATAAAACTAGATGATATGAATGAGTGGGTGGCTCCCGTATCAAACAATGTCACAGCAGGAAAAGTAAAAGCAAAAGTAATACATGCTATGACATCTACCTCATGATCCATGTCATCTACCTCCAATACAAAAGCTCGTCCGTTTCTCTGCGGCTGCCCATGTCCGGCCCTCATATACTGCTCCTCCTGAGTAGGTAGCGGTGGTCCTCTCTGAAATCCTCCTGCTGCTGGGGGTCGAGGTGCTCCTGGTCCAGTCATCTGCTGAGTTGGCTTCGGTGCTGGAAGCGCCAGTCTCTGTGCTGTCGGTGGTAGTATAAATGTCTGCTGCTTTGGACAGTCTCTTGCCAAATGCTGTCCGGAACCACATCGTAAACACTGTCCCAAGCGGCCTCGACAATCTCTTAAAATGTGTCCGATTTTCCCATAATAATTATATTAGGGTTTCTCCGGAATCTGGTATGGTCCGGCTCTGTGTTGCTGATGCTGCTGTGCCAAGGGACGTCTGATAGGTCCTCCCTGTTGTGTCCTTGCCGGTCCCTACTGTATCCTTGCCGATCCTTGTTGTGTCCTCAGCTGACCTCCCTTTCCTCTGCTGATGGTTTCTTGCAATCTGGCTTCTGTTAGAATAGTGTCATGGTCAATGAAACATAAAATACCTCATGAAAATGGGGTAGTCTCATAAAGTAGGTCCAATGCATATACATAAATAAAAATATAGTACGACGACTGTCACGACCCGCACCCGGAATTTGGGCATGAGTCGTGGGTACGTCCAGCCTACGCCGCAGCATCGGCGGTAGAACGCTGTCTAGGTCTCAACATATAATATATCCTGTCAATAGTCTCAACTCCGCACGGAGGACAATGATAAATAATCCACAGTTCTATGATATACTCAATCACAAGCTATAAGAAGTAATGGCACGATGAGAATAGAAAAGAGTTCTAAATAAACAAACCACAATAATCCAACTCAAATCCTGGTCTAGATGACCTCACAAAGTCACAAAATAATAAATACATCTCAGTCTCAGTCTAAAACAATAAATGCAGAAAATAATCTAAGAGCAGCCAGGTACGTTCTCCTCTAGACTAGGCAACTCCTCTGGGGTTTCTGGAGTGAAATCACCCTCTAATCCTGGGCCGTAATGAGTGGGGCAAAGATCCTCCAAGTCCTCTGAAAAATGTTATCCAGTCAGGATTGGAGCGAAGCACAAGCACTAACAGCAGTTTCATTAAATTGACAAAATCTATAAACAGTGTAAGAAATACAAGATGGAAAATAATGCTGGAAATATAAAGTACTGGAGAAAATAGAAATAGAAAATAGAGCATCTAGCAATAAACAATAAATAGTGAATGCTAGACAATAAATAGTGAATGCAGGAACAGGTGAATCTGAATAAAGTAGACATCTAGCTAAGTGTTTGAATTATCAGTTTATTATGTGATCGGCTTGGGACTGGATCAGGCTGGTTATATATGATTAGCTATGATTCTTGAAGGTCAGGCTAACCATATGGTTAGCTATGATGCATGATAATGGTCAGGCTAATCATATATAACAACTATGAAGCATGATGATGGTCAGGCCGCACCCGACGTGAGAAGTGGGGTGAGCTATGATGCATGGTAAGTTTGGATATGATCACATAATCTACTAATAGTTCCCCATCCCCCAGCTAGCACGATGGATTCCAACCACGACTCCTCATGATGGGGATCTAGGGTGCTAACCCGTGTATCCATAGTGTCGAAATCAAGTATGTAATACACTACAATTTATAGAAGTAATCAACAATGAAAACTGTCAGAGAATGTACTCGCCTGTGGTCCTGAGCAAAGTGTGAGGATCAATGTCCAAAGTGGGATCACAATGACCTATTTATGGAATATTAATGTCAGATATTAAATCAGAAGAATAACATGTTTAACAATTTAAAAATGAGGTTTCTAGGTCATTTCTGAAGTTTACTGGTCAATACTAGGTCCACTAGTCAAATTTTATATCATACTAAGGATACCTAAACTTATACTAGTTAATAACTTAACTAGTAACTTAATACCTAATACCTATTTGGTATCTAACCTTACCTACTATACATGATACCAATTTAACCAATGCTAAATACAATTGATTTTATACACATAGGTACATCCACTGAATACTAAGACTGCTCCCTGAACTCAGTCACTCACACAAAACAGTTGCTGACACAGGGACTCACACCTATGCACTGATACACATATATGTGTGTATATATATAACTAACACTATACACTAACAACTAACATATCTATATAACTTAACCATTACTGATTAACATCTGAACAGTCCTCTTACTCACCTCTATAACTTAACACCCCACCCTAACTTGTTGACTGTACATGAATTGATCAACTAACCAACAGGTTTGCACTAAATATACCAACTGACACATTAAGTTACTAACTGATACTCATATCCCAATCCAAATGCTGATACCTACAGCCAAAACCCAATACCACATAGGCACTCACAACTAAACTGCTACACACAGCATATTGCCCACACACACACTGCTCTGTTTTTCCCCCTTGCTGAAAATACTCTCACCTAGCTATCTAACACACAGACACACACTGCTCACAGAATTAAACTGACACATACACTCACTGCACTTAATATCCTTACTGAACATTTTCACACAGCCACACACACTCTGAAAATTACTGATACATAGGAATCCTGGCCTGACTCTACACTCCAATGCACATACTACATTCACACACCCACATTAGCTTGCACTGACACAGGGACACCTAGGTATCTAATCTGACACACAGGCATATTAGTTCCCAAGGTCCATACACAAGTCCCTCACTACACAGGTATTCACATACAAGAATACTCACAGTCAATCACTCACACCTACTGCTACACACAGAATCAAATTGATACTAACACACATAGGTAACACAGCTACTCACAGGCACATTCTGCACAAGGACACACCCTCACACATTAACACATAGGATACTGTGTATGTATCCTAGAACCTAGCTATACTCACTGCACCAAGTACACACTAATTTACACCTAATACCCAGATATCTCTAGGATACACACTGCACACTAACTAAAACGCACACAGACATATAGGTATTCTGAAATTCTGAGAC
Organism: Iris macrosiphon; assembly: GCA_036927795.1. NCBI lineage: Eukaryota > Viridiplantae > Streptophyta > Magnoliopsida > Asparagales > Iridaceae > Iris > Iris macrosiphon. The sequence continues at coordinate 29,349,998 of JAYESA010000011.1, forward strand.
ACACACACTGAGAACTCTCCATACCTGATACACATACACACAGACACTTCACACCAATACACAACCTACACAGAAACACACACCCTTCCCCCCCCCCCTAGTTACACTTACTGTACAAAGACACACATGGACAGATTCTAACATAACTTAACTCTCTGAACTTACTGATACCTTATTCACAACCTCCAATTCACCCAGCCACACTGTGTTAGGTACCCAGGTTTCACATAATACTACATTCCCTTACACTCACAGTGAGACACAAGCCGACTACACAGAAACTCCCCAAACCCACTGCTCTGTGCTCCCTCAAATCACCAACTGTACACAACAAAATTCTGAAAACTGGCACACAGTTCATCCTCAATAACAGAGACACACACTCACATATATACATAGCATTAAATCCTACACTACACTATATATATATCCCTATCTACTGATGCACCTAGGTACACAGAACACAGCCACTCAATGCCCGACTGTGTACAGGAACCCCCCACAGTGCACACAGTTTCCCCCAAATTCCTACTGTACAATGAATGCCCCCAAAACACACAATATCTATATTCAATACATATGTAGATATGGGTGAATATATATATATAAATTTAACCTGCAGTATTAGAACACGAAGATAGGTAATCCCTAAGAACCATATCACCAAACACTTGGTGTGCAGAAAAACGAATTTACATATCAACCCACAAATCCTCAATCAAACCCTAAAAATCAAGATCAAAACTAAATGTAGGAGATGCAAACATGCCTACACGAAATCCCTAGGTTTAGGATTCCAGAAATTTGGGGAGAACACTCGAAATTCACCAAAACCCTAGATCTCCTAGGTTTTATATGTAGAATCCCTAAAATCAAAATCTAAACAATAGGGTGGGTTCCTAATTTCCATGAACAACAGAAAACAGAATTAAAATGAATAGAATTAGGGTTTTACCTAGGGAGATGGCTTCTTCAATGGAGGTTCTTCTTCTCCAAGGCTTCCCGACCCACGTTCCTTGCTTTCCTTGCTTTGGAGGAGGAGAAAATGGAACCTAGGGCTAGATTTCAAAATTTTGGGGTGGGGAGATGGTTTCTCTTGATGGAGGCTAGGGTTTCTCCTTTCTACATGAAGGATGGCTTTGTGAGAAGCTTCCCTTTTATATTAAAGCTAGTTTAGGGTTTCCATGCGTAGTCTTTTTAGGTTAAACCCTCTATGGTAGGTCCAGTCATGTAGAACTTAATTAACTCAAGTTTAGGCCTTCTAGGATTTGAGGTTCCACCCTAAAATTAGAATTCTAGGGTTCTCTAAAATTAGGTTTTCAAATTAGGGTTTACTCATTAGGGTTTGTCCTGATGCGTTCTAGGGTTTGACCTAAAAACAAATATCACTCCCAATATATAATTAGTTTTAAAACTCAGCAATTTAATTAAACACATAATTATTTAAAATAGTGAAATTACACAAATGCCTTATATGGAAATGTGGTAGTGACAACGACACCGTCGTTGCACCCAAGTTTCCTTGGACGCGCAATTTATATAGCAGTTAAAATAAATGAACAAAATAAACAGAAATAAACAGAAATAAACATGCATGCATCATATGAAATGTAAAATACAGTACAATGGCAAGGTATACTTGTCTGGCAAAAAATCTATAAAGTGTACACGCCCAAATATCAAGGACACAGAATCAGAAACTAATGGCTCCGAACAAACGTCTCCGGATGCTGAAATAAATATCACCAACATTTTCGGAATGAGAAAAATAGCTAAAAACTACTTCCCTTTCGTCCAATTTGGATACAAGGGCAAAACAGTAATTTCGGGTAAAAGTAGGGTCCACGTGTGGCCAATTTTGTACCAAAAAATGTGCCAAGGGTAACAACCTCTAAATGGGACAAATTATAGGTCAAACAAACTCTAAATGTCAATACAAATCCAACGGTATGTCCAAATATGGATTCCGATGGGCCGAACACAATTTTGTCCAAAAAGTCAACCGTGGGACCCGCCAATTGGCAACTTAGTCAACTATCTCAGAATTACGTGAAAATTGGGTCACAGGACCAGCGTGTTACCACGAGTCCAGTGGCATAAGTTTCGTCAAAATCTGACGAGCGTGCACAAAATGCGCACTACTTTCGCAAAAGTTATGACACGAGATTTATCCTCGGATACGGGCTGATTTTGGCGCGCACACGCGTCCGAATCAGTTTCTGCAAACTTTTAAGTGTCCGGTTATGCTGCGCGCACCGTTTGGTATACTTGGTACATGGCAGGGCGGTCCCGTTTGACGGGGCGCGCTCCGTTTCACAACTTTTGGAAGTCTAGAAAAAGTGTGTTCACGGGATTTTTTAACGAATTTAATTCTACCTACAGCAGTTAATAATCTAGGGTTATTTGAAAGAAATAAAACTAGGTCAAGTGGTCTACAGATACCAAAAAGAATCATCAAATTCGGATCTCTGTGGTGGAAGATACGAATCCGGGAACATAGGTGATCACCGCAGTTTTCTGCGATCCCGGAAATTGGTCATTTTCTGCCAACTTTGGTGCTGTTTTCGCCTATGGTTACGCATTGTTCGAGGTCTACTATCACACAGATATGGAAGAGGGTTAAGGGGTGAGCGTACCGATAAAGACGGGGTGGCGTTTGGTTGAGCGAGGTGACAGAAAACTGCGCGGGAACACAGGTACCTCGCTGCTGAATTCTGCAATGCGTGAGGTCGCGGTCGCCGGGGTTGGTTTGGACGGCCTGGCGTGGTTCTCCAGCTGCGTTGGTGGCGCTCTCTAGGTCTAGATGGGAAGAGAAGGAGTTTGGATTGATCTAGGGTTAGGATTTTAGTTAAAAACTGAATATATATATATATATATATATAAGTATATAAGAGAGAGGAGGGGGGGTCGGTTTACGCGGGGTGTATTAGGTTGTGGTGACTTGCTGTGGTGGCTCACAAAGGGCGGGTGTGTGGTTATTTGCAAAGGCTGTTGTGCTTATTTGCTAAGGGGGCGGCTGCATGCATCCAGCGGGTGAGCTAAAGGGGCGGATAGGTAGGTTAGTTAATGGGTAGTTTAGTTAATTGTTAGGATCCAATAATGGTTTTCTTTTCTTTCCTTTTTCCTTTCTAATCTTTTCTTTCTAACTCTTTTTATCTTTTTCTTTTCTAATCATTTCTTTCTAACTCTTTTTTCCTTTTTCTTTTTCTTTCTTTTCTTTCAAATATATACGTATATATATATATATATATATATATATATATATATATATATATATATATATATATATATATATATATATATATATATATATATATATATATATATCCATAGAAAAATCTAGAATTATACTAATACATACCATTAAGCAAGCAACTACTCAAGGGGTCTCCCACATGAAATAAATTCAGAAAAATTCCTGATGGTCCCATAAATCCCCTAAGTGCACCAACACCTAAAATAAAAATTAAAAAAAAAATTATTTCTCCTAATTAGCCACTAATTACTACAATTAAATTAATAATTAATAATTAAAAAGGATATATGCGATTTTTAGGAATAGGGGTTTTACAATCACAAGTCCAAGTCTCATCACAACCCAATAGTCTAATCTCAACATGTAAACCCCCTGATTTTTCAGGATTTTTTAAAATAGATTTTCATAATTTTTCTGAATTTTCTGGAATTTTAAATTAAATAAAATTAAGAAATTTTATAATTAAATGATTTTTAAATAATGTTAAATAATATTAAAATATTATGGAAATAATATTTTCTGGTGTAAAATAAAAACTTAGACATAGGATAATTTTTCGGAAATTTATTGGACCCCGGAACAATTTTTAAAGACCTAAAAACCCTTTTTAATTAAAACCAAAAAAACCGGGTTGAACCGGGCTCAAACCTGACTGAACCAGGCTGAACCCGGTCCAACCAAACCGGTCTGAATTGGCCTGACCCTAACGGGTCGGGTCCTACCCAAACCCGACCCGACCCGACCCGAATCCAACCCACTTCCCCTCACCGCACGAACCCCAGCTCCGCCCGCGTTTTTCGGCCGCCCTGCGCCCCGCTCGGCCACGCAACCGCCCCGCCCGCGTCTTCCGGCCTCCCCCTCCGCGCTGCCCGGCCCACGATCCCCTCGGCTCCGCCTCCTCCGCCACGACCTCATCTCCCCGCTGCCCTATAGAAAACCCCCCATCGCTACCGCCCTCTCCCCCTGACCAGCCTCCGCTACCCTCCCCGAGCACCGCCACCCTCCTCGAGCTTCGCCGCCAATGCCGCACTCGCCCTCACCAGCCTCCGCCCGCCTCCTCCGGCGACTTCCACCAGCAACAGCAGCGGCAGCAGCGGCCACCCTCAGGCCGCCCGAGCCCCGGCGACGACCCCGCCGGCTCCGGCGACGCCACCCCGAGCCGTGCCCTAGCCGCCAAGGGCTCCGGCCAGCTCCGGCCGCCCCAGCCACCGAAACCCTAGCACTGTGTCGTGTCCCCTTTGTGTCGTGTCGCCTCGCGGATACGAGAAATTTGATTTCCGCGGAGCCCTGTTCAGGTACCCTTTTCTCTCTCCTCGTTGCCCCATTTTTCGTTCTGTCTATTGTGATGCGAATCCTACGTGACCCTCTCGATGCCCGTGTAACCCGCTCGGTGTGTCGCGTGATGTGGTGATCGCGAACTGCGATCCAAAAATAGGAAAAATAATACCCCATTTTTCTTCGGAACCGAGTATGCCCCGCCTAACGGGATGACTTGGTCGCATGCGGTCTTCACCGAAAGGTGCGCGCCGTTGATACGGACGTGCAAGATTTCACAGAAGTTGATTTGGATGTGCGTGCACACCGGAATCAACACGTATCCGCCGACAACACCCCGTATTTGTCTGTTCTGGATCTCGCTGTAACTTAGTGTACACATGTCGGATCGAAACAAAACTTGCGCCATCGGACTCGTAGCAATACACTGGTCCTGTGACCCAAGTTTGGTTTGATTCTGAGAACGTTGACAAAATCGTGTATCGTGGGCCCCGTAGCTCCACTTAACGGACGATTTTGTGATCGGCTCATCAGAATCCAATTCTGCAAGTTCCGTTGGGTTCGTATCATCGTTTTGGACTTGTTGATACTAACTTTGACGAATTTGGAGACCATTGGTTCTGACACATTTTTCGGTGCAAAGCGGCCCACATATGGACCCCGCTTTGACCAGAAACTGTCATTTTTGCCCCTGTGTCCAAATTGGACTCAAGGACAGGCGTTTCTAGCTATTTGATATCTTCTGAGCATGATGGTAATGTTTGTTTCAGCATCCCGAGATATTCTTAGAGATTTTACGAATACCAGAGCCTCGGTTGGAAACCAAACACCAGGCAAGTGTACCTTGCCAAAACTTGCAGTACCTGCTTCATATTGTTGTCTTAATTTATTCATATGTTGTACATGCTTAACCAAGGACCGTGTGATATTATTTAGCGTCCGAATAATATTCGGATGTCAACACTGCACGCAGAGTTGTGTAATGTCATCTAGACATGGATATCGAGACCCTATGTATTCTCGTGCTTGTATCATCAAGTACGTCATCCCCAGGACACCTGACACTATTCATGAGACAGAATCTTCCTGAAATATTCATGGTGATTCTGTATAGGTTACATGATTCATGACATAGATATTGCAGGCTTAGCTATTATTGTGACTTGTTGTATTAGATATGATCTTGCGTGACATGTACATGAGACATCCTGGACATGAGACGTGTGATTACATGGGGTAGGAAGAGACACACAGGATACAGGCTATTTTATTTATATATATTATGTCGGCATCTTAGTCTCTCTCCGAGCTAGACAACCACATGATATCACTGCTACCGGCTCCTCGACACAGAGCTTGTAATGGTCTCAGCCTGAGTTCTAGTGATGCTCTCATCTTGCATATCACTTAGCTAGTTATATATTTACCCTATTGTTTCATTTATTGTTGCACTGCATTCATCTTGGCTTGAGTTATTTTGTACCTTATTATGTCCCCTGAGGACCTGGATCCGGATTATGTCCCCAGGATTAGCAGACGAGATCGATCCCGAGGTATACGGGACAGGAGCATTAGCAGGAACAGGAGCAGGCACTGGAGCAGTACCAGATCCAGTAGGCGAGTGATCACCGAGGATATCTTCTGAGTATATGCTTTATCCATACCCAGTATTTGCTGTTGTTATCTTTATTTCTATATCTTGACTATTGTATCAGACTCATTATCGGGTTATTTTCCGAGTTTATGTTTTATTGAGATAGATCTTGCTTTATGATTCTGATATTGTTGTATTCATATCTGTGGATGAGATTAGTATATTTAGACCCTTATTGTTGTACTACAGCTTAAGTATGCCCCGGTGGATCCATTAAATTGGGTTTGCCCATCGGTGTGTGCTGCTGGCCATTGCCACGTATCTAGTCCCTCGATATTTTGGGACTGGAGCGTGACATAATTTTTGTGGTGGTCCATGCAGGTCTACGACTAAATTGTTCAGTTTTAACTTAGGGACCGAGCAAGCCTGCAATAAGTATAGGATAAAAATTTTAGGATCTCATCCACTTGCTTGAAACATTCTTGATATCTATCGAACTCGAATTTATTTCTTGACTTACATCCTGTCTTGATTCATGTGCACCTCTTATTGTTTATTTTGGTTGCAGAGTTATGGATTCACGAGAAAATGATGAGACTCCTGTAACATTACCATGAGAAGCTGTGGTAACCAACGAAGATGAAGTAACACTAGTTGGATGGTGGTCAATCAGCTCAACAACATAATCAAGCAAATCAGCATGCCTCGAGAATCCAACAAGATGACATTCCACCATCGATGCAGTTTACTCCACCAATGCTCGTATTTTCACAAGGGCGGGCTATGGACGGGCAGCAGATGTTTCAAATGATCTATGCAATAATGCAAGCTCAACAAGAGGCTCTGAGTCATAGCCTATCAATCGCATTAGAGCAGACGAATCTACCAGCACGACGGCCAACGACGGGCTCTATCACCGATTATTGCCAACTGAAGCCCCGAACCTTTTCTGGCAAAGAGGAGCCTACAGAAGTTCATAAGCGGCTCACCAACACTCAGCATCAACTAGAAGCAGCTGAGCTTCCACGGGAACGTTGGATGACTGCCGTCAGAATGCAATTGACGGACAATGCACATCACTGGTGGCTATCTGAGGAGACACGGCTCGGACCAGACCGAGTCACCTGGGAAGAGTTTTCCAGACTCTTCCAGGAGATGTACATTCCAGCCATCGCTCGATCAGAACTTCGGGATAAGTTCAATAGTGTCACACCCCAGTCCCAAAGGTACACGGGACCAGGCCACGTGGCAATAGCCAGCTGACACGTCTCCGAGGATATCCTAATTTAATGGATCCACGAAGAGTGCTACGCTGTGCTATAATACTAACATGTCCAATATCAGTCAATAACAGGTAATCTAATCTTATCCACATAATAAAGAGCAAGAAGTACTACATAAACTGCTGGAAGATAAACAACAGTCTGAAATATCATAGTACAAACCAAGATGTCTGTTGGAAACAAACCCACTGCTATGACGAAATAAAAGTACTGAAATGAGATATAAAAGATAACGACTAAGGCATCGACTCTAGATAATGATGCACCCAATCTAGGCTGAAGGCCTAACAACTGATCATGGAAACTCTGACGGCTGCACCTCTAACTCCTCTGCGGTAGAGAATCTCGTCTCCTGTCCGGGGCCGTATACTGTGGGGTAGAAAGTGTCATGATCCGATTCCGTTGAATCGTTGAGGTGTCCCCCGAATCATGACCGCCGTGCGGGCCTGGGGTTACGCCTGCACAAGGCTTTAATGATTTTCATAGTAAGCACATATTCAGAGTACGCAGATAAATTGAAACACAGATTTAAAACATGAAAAAGTTCTCTTTATTGATAATGAACATCTATTACAAACTCTTGAACGAGTCAGCTAATATTTTCGCACGGGCTTACAAAAAGTGTTGACTCAAAATGAGATAGCAGTCCTGTACATTATATCCCTTTACTAAACTTCAAAATGTATAGACCTCCAGGCTGGAGGACAGCTTTGCCACGGAGCTGCATTTGTGTATGAAGAGTTGCAGGCTCCTGTCTTCAAAATGCTTCAAAGAGGCGTGATGAAGATGCGCCAACAGCTGGAGTGGATCAGGAAGACGACTTCGGCTCCTCGCTCGGTTCGCCTTAGTGCGGAGAACCTGTTTCAACGAGGGTCAGCATGTCGAAACATACTGGTGAAGGTGAGCTAACCGAACTATACCAATCAACACGTTGTTTTAATGAAGCATGCATATTTTTGTGGGTTTCTATCTTGCCTTAGTTCATTTACAAGTAAGAAGCATATAGAATTTACTGAAATAAACTTGCCACCGTTCAGTGGATTTTACTTGCCCGTCTGAATCACCTGCACAATACTTACCATGCCTTCCCTGCCACGAAGACATAAGTTAGTTTGTAACAGGTTTAAATATACAATAGATCACTGGTGTGATGCCATAATGGACATAGTCATAGACGAGAATAGTTTATAGCGAAAGTACAGTGGGCACTATAAGCCATCTCGTCCAGTACAGTTGACTATATAGTAGAGTTCCGTCCGGACCGGATCGGTGCCAGTGCCCCAGCGACCGTCCGCAGGAACCAGTTACCTTGTGCACAAGTTGTCCGTGATCGAACAGTATGTTTACTAAGTTAACAGTTCATGCAGTTGAGGCAACAAGAGTACGGGACAATCGGTATTGTATGATTTATTTTACATAGCCTCCTTGAACAGTTTAGCGCATACAATGTGTTCCATACTTAGCATGATTCATAGAATAGTTATAAACGAACTAGCATACGGTATGATAACAGTTCACAGTTTGGTTGACAAGCAATACAATCCAAGTCTATTCCCTTTTAATCTTGGTTTCTTTTATTATTACTTGGTATCGTTTGATCAGGGCAAAGAAGAATGCAAGATTTTAGGGTGTGAAGCTTGGAAGCAGGGCTAGCTAATCAGGTTGGTAGCCACTCACTTAGATTGTTGGAAGGGAGAAGGAAAGAGGTGCTTCACGACTCCGCTCGCAAGACGCCTACTGCTCGTTCACCTGCATTACGAACAGCTCGATCAATACCTCTTCCACTTTTCCAATCTCGGAATTAAAGTACAGTTCAATGAACGAAAATAATGAAAACCATCAAAACCGTTCAAAGAAAACAAGCAAATCCCAAAACCAAATCAAAGCATGAAAGCAACAAGCGACATCGAAATTAGAGGCAATAAATGATAGCAGCGGAGAGGTCCCTCCTGACTCTGCCGCTAAGCCGATCCCGGGGGCACGGTCCACTGAATATGGTAATCGATTTCGAAGAAACAAATCCATAACGAGGACGAGTTCTTGTTTTAATCTATCCCGATCGAACGATACCATCGTATTTCTTAGCCGCGCTCCCAGCACCGGGGGAACGGGGCGCTACATCCTACCCAACTAATTGGAAGTTTTATCCCAAAACTTAGGAATAGAACCAACCGTTAAGGATTATTCTGTTGAGGGCGACGATCAGGAAGGTTCGGACAGGAATTGATGGCATGGCCTGATCGTCCACAAGCGAGGCATAACCCAAGTCTTTTGCGACAATCTTTCCTAACGTGCCCACGCCTTTTGCAGAAGTGACATATTTTGTTCCAGTCCCCATACTGCTAATCGCCATTATTCGGGTGCTTTGTAGCATTGTTTCCTCTATCGTTGCTTTGGCGTTTGTGACTGGATGTATGCACAGCGCCGGCAGGAACGTGAGAATATTGTGGTTCAAGTGATAGGGCGTGATTCATTACTTCACGTATTGTACGATACTGATGAACGACTACGTGCGCATGGATGGCAGGGCATAGTCCACCTTCAAACCTTCTAGCTCGACTCGCTACATCGGGTAAATAGGCCCTAGCGAATTTGGAGAGACGGTTGAATTCGGCGGAGTACTGTTTAACTGTCATACTGCCTTGCCTCAGTTGCACGAACTCGTTCTCCATTTGACGTTGTACTGGAGGGGGTATAAACTCCTCTTCGAATACGACACAAAAAGTCATCCACGAGATCGCCTCCTCTCCGTGATCAAATTGAAGAGATCGTCGATGCACGTTCCACCAATCGTGCGCGTTGAGGCGGAGCTGTAGTTGCGCGCAGGCGATACGCTTTTCTTTGGGGACCACTAGCAGAGCGAAGTGATCTTCAAGTTCGGCCAACCAATCTAGAGCTACGACTGGGTCCTCAGTCCCGTTAAATGGGGTATTGCAGACTTTCTTCAAGTGGCCAAAGTCGAAGGCAGTCACGTCCCTCGGCCTTGGAATTTGTGGCGTATCTACTTCAAGCGCGGGCTGTTCCACCAGAGTCGTTGCTGTTACGGCAGAATGGTTAGAAGCCAAAGTCTGAACGATCTATTGCAGGGCATCTACCTGCTTCTGTTGGACTGAGAATCGAGCTTCTATATTGTCTTAAAACTTGAGCTGACTCTCCTCCGCCCGCGTCTCGGCCCGTTCATAGCGAGCCTCGTCCCTTTGTTGGTTTGCCTCCAACATCCGCAACATTTGCTGGACGGGATCGATGCTTGGCACAGCTCACTGGCTATATGAACTTCCCGAAGTGCCCGAACTACTTCCTTGGCCTTGTATTTCATCCGGTGTTTGCGCTGTGGATTACGCTGGTGCCATTCCTTCAAAAGAAGGTAAATTATATTAGGATCATAATATATTATGGACTTATTGCATGAACGTATCTTATTTTAGCCTAGCGAGTTCAAGAGTTCGCACAGGAATTTGATAGTTAAAGGAACTTTTCCAGTGCGAAAGTCTAAGGAACTTTGAATCTGTGCTCTGATACCATTATGTCATGATCCGATTTTGTAGAATCGTTGAGGCATCCCCCGAATTGTGACCGCCGTGCGGGCCTGGGGTTGCGCCCGCACAAGGCTTTAATAATTTGCATAGTAAGCACATATTCAGAGTATGCAGATAAATTAAAATATGGACAAGTTCTCTTTATTGATAATGAACATCTATTACAAACTCTTGAACGAGTCAGCTAATATTGTCGCACGGGCTTACAAAAAGTGTTGACTCAAAATGAGATAGCAGTCATGTACATTACATCCCTTTACTAAACGTCAAAATGTATAGACCTCCAGGCTGGAGGACAGCTTTGCCACGGAGCTGCAATTGTGTATGAAGAGTTGCAGGCTCCTGTCTTCAAAATGCTTCAAAGAGGTGCGATGAAGATGCGCCAACAACTGGACTAGATCGGGAAGATGACTTCGGCTCCTCGCTCGGTTTGCCTTAGTGCGAAGAACCTGTTTCAACGAGGGTCAGCATGTTGAAACATACTGGTGAAGGCGAGCTAACCTAACTATACCAATCAACACGTTGTTTTAATGAAGCATGCATATTTTTGTGGGTTTCTATCTTGCCTTAGTTCATTTACAAGTAAGCAGCATATATAATTTACTGAAATAAACTTGCCACCGTTCAGTGGATTTTACTTGCCCGTCTGAATCACCTGCACAATACTTACCATGCCTTCCCCGCCACGAAGACATAAGTTAGTTTGTAACAGGTTTAAATATACAATAGATCACTGGTGTGATGCCATAATGGACATAGTCATAGACGAGAATGGTTTATAGCGAAAGTACAGTGGGCACTATAAGCCATCTCGTCCAGTACAGTTGACTATATAGTAGAGTTCCGTCCGGACCGGATCGGTGCCAGTGCCCCAGCGACCGTCCGCAGGAACCAGTTACCTTGTGCACAAGTTGTCCGTGATCGAACAGTATGTTTACTAAGTTAACAGTTCATGCAGTTGAGGCAACAAGAGTACGGGACAATCGGTATTGTATGATTTATTTTACATAGCCTCCTTGAACAGTTTAGCGCATACAATGTGTTCCATACTTAGCATGATTCATAGAATAGTTATAAACGAACTAGCATACGGTATGATAACAGTTCACAGTTTGGTTGACAAGCAATACAATCCAAGTCTATTCCCTTTTAATCTTGGTTTCTTTTATTATTACTTGGTATCGTTTGATCAGGGCAAAGAAGAATGCAAGATTTTAGGGTGTGAAGCTTGGAAGCAGGGCTAGCTAATCAGGTTGGTAGCCACTCACTTAGATTGTTGGAAGGGAGAAGGAAAGAGGTGCTTCACGACTCCGCTCGCAAGACGCCTACTGCTCGTTCACCTGCATTACGAACAGCTCGATCAATACCTCTTCCACTTTTCCAATCTCGGAATTAAAGTACAGTTCAATGAACGAAAATAATGAAAACCATCAAAACCGTTCAAAGAAAACAAGCAAATCCCAAAACCAAATCAAAGCATGAAAGCAACAAGCGACATCGAAATTAGAGGCAATAAATGATAGCAGCGGAGAGGTCCCTCCTGACTCTGCCGCTAAGCCGATCCCGGGGGCACGGTCCACTGAATATGGTAATCGATTTCGAAGAAACAAATCCATAACGAGGACGAGTTCTTGTTTTAATCTATCCCGATCGAACGATACCATCGTATTTCTTAGCCGCGCTCCCAGCACCGGGGGAACGGGGCGCTACATCCTACCCAACTAATTGGAAGTTTTATCCCAAAACTTAGGAATAGAACCAACCGTTAAGGATTATTCTGTTGAGGGCGACGATCAGGAAGGTTCGGACAGGAATTGATGGCATGGCCTGATCGTCCACAAGCGAGGCATAACCCAAGTCTTTTGCGACAATCTTTCCTAACGTGCCCACGCCTTTTGCAGAAGTGACATGTTTTGTTCCAGTCCCCATACTGCTAATCGCCATTATTCGGGTGCTTTGTAGCATTGTTTCCTCTATCGTTGCTTTGGCGTTTGTGACTGGATGTATGCACAGCGCCGGCAGGAACGTGAGAATATTGTGGTTCAAGTGATAGGGCGTGATTCATTACTTCACGTATTGTACGATACTGATGAACGACTACGTGCGCATGGATGGCAGGGCATAGTCCACCTTCAAACCTTCTAGCTCGACTCGCTACATCGGGTAAATAGGCCCTAGCGAATTTGGAGAGACGGTTGAATTCGGCGGAGTACTGTTTAACTGTCATACTGCCTTGCCTCAGTTGCACGAACTCGTTCTCCATTTGACGTTGTACTGGAGGGGGTATAAACTCCTCTTCGAATACGACACAAAAAGTCATCCACGAGATCGCCTCCTCTCCGTGATCAAATTGAAGAGATCGTCGATGCACGTTCCACCAATCGTGCGCGTTGAGGCGGAGCTGTAGTTGCGCGCAGGCGATACGCTTTTCTTTGGGGACCACTAGCAGAGCGAAGTGATCTTCAAGTTCGGCCAACCAATCTAGAGCTACGACTGGGTCCTCAGTCCCGTTAAATGGGGTATTGCAGACTTTCTTCAAGTGGCCAAAGTCGAAGGCAGTCACGTCCCTCGGCCTTGGAATTTGTGGCGTATCTACTTCAAGCGCGGGCTGTTCCACCAGAGTCGTTGCTGTTACGGCAGAATGGTTAGAAGCCAAAGTCTGAACGATCTATTGCAGGGCATCTACCTGCTTCTGTTGGACTGAGAATCGAGCTTCTATATTGTCTTAAAACTTGAGCTGACTCTCCTCCGCCCGCGTCTCGGCCCGTTCATAGCGAGCCTCGTCCCTTTGTTGGTTTGCCTCCAACATCCGCAACATTTGCTGGACGGGATCGATGCTTGGCACAGCTCACTGGCTATATGAACTTCCCGAAGTGCCCGAACTACTTCCTTGGCCTTGTATTTCATCCGGTGTTTGCGCTGTGGATTACGCTGGTGCCATTCCTTCAAAAGAAGGTAAATTATATTAGGATCATAATATATTATGGACTTATTGCATGAACGTATCTTATTTTAGCCTAGCGAGTTCAAGAGTTCGCACAGGAATTTGATAGTTAAAGGAACTTTTCCAGTGCGAAAGTCTAAGGAACTTTGAATCTGTGCTCTGATACCATTATGTCATGATCCGATTTTGTAGAATCGTTGAGGCATCCCCCGAATTGTGACCGCCGTGCGGGCCTGGGGTTGCGCCCGCACAAGGCTTTAATAATTTGCATAGTAAGCACATATTCAGAGTATGCAGATAAATTAAAATATGGACAAGTTCTCTTTATTGATAATGAACATCTATTACAAACTCTTGAACGAGTCAGCTAATATTGCCGCACGGGCTTACAAAAAGTGTTGACTCAAAATGAGATAGCAGTCATGTACATTACATCCCTTTACTAAACGTCAAAATGTATAGACCTCCAGGCTGGAGGACAGCTTTGCCACGGAGCTGCAATTGTGTATGAAGAGTTGCAGGCTCCTGTCTTCAAAATGCTTCAAAGAGGTGCGATGAAGATGCGCCAACAACTGGACTAGATCGGGAAGATGACTTCGGCTCCTCGCTCGGTTTGCCTTAGTGCGAAGAACCTGTTTCAACGAGGGTCAGCATGTTGAAACATACTGGTGAAGGCGAGCTAACCTAACTATACCAATCAACACGTTGTTTTAATGAAGCATGCATATTTTTGTGGGTTTCTATCTTGCCTTAGTTCATTTACAAGTAAGCAGCATATATAATTTACTGAAATAAACTTGCCACCGTTCGATGGATTTTACCTGCTCGTCTGAATCACCTGCACAATACTTACCATGCCTTCCCTGCCACGAAGACACAAGTTAGTTTGCAACAGGTTTAAATATACAATAGATCACTGGCGTGATGCCATAATGGACATAGTCATAGACGAGAATGGTTTGCAGCGAAAGTACAGTGGGCACTATAAGCCATCTCGTCCAGTACATTTGACTATACAGTAGAGTTCCGTCCGGACCGGATCGGTGCTAGTGCCCCAGCGACCGTCCGCAGGAACCAGTTACCTTGTGCACAAGTTGTCCGTGATCAAACAGTATGTTTACTAAGTTAACAGTTCATGCAGTTGAGGCAACAAGAGTACGGGACAGCCGGTATTGCATGATTTATTTTACATAGCCTCCTTGAACAGTTTAGCACATACAATGTGTTCTATACTTAGCACGATTCATAGAACAGTTATAAATGAACTAGCATACGGTATGATAACAGTTCACAGTTTGGTTGACAAGCAATACAATCCAAGTCTATTCCCTTTTAATCTTGGTTTCTATTATTATTACTTGGTATCATTTGATCGGGGCAAAGAAGATGCAAGATTTTAGGGTGTGAAGCTTGGAAGCAGGGCTAGCTAATCGGGTTGGTAGCTACTCACTTAGATTATTGGAAGGGAGAAGGAAAGAGGTGCTTCACGACTCCGCTCGCAAGCCGCCTACTGCTCGTTCACCTGCATTACGAACAGCTCGATCAATACCTCTTCCATTTTTCCAATCTCGGAATTGAAGTACAGTTCAATGAACGAAAATAATGAAAACCATCGAAACCGTTCAAGAAAAACAAGCAAATCCCAAAACTAACTCAAAGCACGAAAGCAACAAGCGACATCAAAATCTGAGACAATAAAAGATAGCAGCGGAGAGGTCCCTCCTGACTCTGCCGCTAAGCCGATCCCGGAGGCACGGTCCACTGAATATGGGAATCGATTTCGAAGAAACAAATCCATAATGAGGACGAGTTCTTGTTTTAATCTATCCCGATCGAACGATACCATCTTGTGTTTCTTAGCCGCGCTCCCCGCACCGGGGGAACGGGGCGCTACAGAAAGCCTCGTCCAAATCTGGAAAGGTACCAGGTCCTTAGAGGGACGTAACAAGATACATAGAAGCATGCCATATATAAATACTGAATAAGATAAATGTAATAAAGGTGTGCTAGCCATCTAAGTGAATGCAATATGAGGATAACTGTGAGTATATGAGAAGGTGTAGGCTAGACATATGCTGACGTAATTCACCAGTCGTGACAACCGGCTAGTATATGCCACACATGCCCCTTATAACGCGGGCGCAGGAATACAATAACGTCCGACGTCCTATAGAGTGTGGTATCTGCAATATCATCGAGTAACGCCCAACACTCTACAGAATGTGGTAACAGTAATATATAAATACGTCCGTATCACTCCGTCGAGTGCGGTATCAGTGTTAAGGAGTGGGGTGTCCCATATGCCTACTAGTCATCCTCCCCTCCCAATGTAGATATACCAGTCAAATAATCGACGTGCATACCTCTTATCTAAATGCCAAGTCTCTATACTGAGATAGTCCTAGATTGCTTGCTAACAGTGATGCACGTCACACGCGGTGATAGCTAGTCGATCACGTGAACACGAATCCCAATATGAGATTTATCACTATGAATACGTATAAAAGTGTCAGGTCTTGGAAGAATACAGGATGTCCTCCCAAAGGGTGAGTCTGCTAATGACTAAGTCAATATATACCAATCTTCGACGTATCCGTCGAATGCACCCGAGACAATCTCGGACGCGCACAGTTGTATAAAGCAAAGCAACAAGCATATAATACAATATTTGCATAATTTAAATTAGACAGTAAATATGATAAGGTATCTTGCCTGAGTCTTCAAGAGATGAATGCCAAAAGCCTGCTCTGGTAGCGTCTCCTGGCTGATCCAAAGACCCTAGACAAATAATATAACACAATAATACAGGCATCAGATACTACGCATTATCTACGTACGGTTAATACGCTACTCTTGAATACTTGTCGCGAGTTCACTGTTGCTCGAGTACAGCATCACGTGCGCACTTAGTTAGGGTGTACACGTGTTCTGTCTTTGGTTAACAGGTATCTCGAGGCAATAAATATCCAGTTACGAGTTATCCATGATTTCTGTTCTATGCGGGCATGTCTTTATTCTCTATGTTTGTTCATACTAGGATTTATATTCGGGGGTTTCTACCGAATTACCTGTCCTTGGTAACTGGTCGTTAGTTTAGAATAATTAATCACTAATTAATATCTAACTAAAACTCAATTCCATGCATAAAATATTAACTAGGTTTAAGTGTTTATTAATACACTTCCATGCTGACACGGCGACACAAAAGAAATTACTAGGACACGAGAGAGACGGGTTCCACGAACGAGTACCTGATCAACCGAGCGAGGGGGTACGCTCACTGGTCGACTGTTCCCTTCAATGAGGGTGGCTCCGGTAGCGTGGACGGATCCGTCTAGCGGTGATGGAACAGTCGGGATCGGGCTGGGAGCGGTCGGGCTGGGGTGTGCACCGGTCGGGGAGCGGGCTGGCTGGGTTGAGCAGCCGGTCGGGGAGCGGGCTGGCTGGGTTGAGCAGTCGGTCGGGGAGCAGTCGGGGTCGGGGTGGAGCGGGAGCGGGCTGGAGCAGTCGGCGTGGGGGGGGTACGGGAGCGGGCTGGAGCAGTCGGCGCGGAGGTGGCTGTAGGGGGTCGGTCGGGTGAGGTGGTCGGGAGCGGGCTGGGGTGTGCGGCCGATTGGGAGTAGTCGGGGTTGAGGGGTCCGGCCGGTTGGAGAGCTTGGTTTAGATGTAGGGGTCGGCTAGGATTGTGTGGAGGATGATGAATAGTGGTTTATTAGGGTTTTGTATGAGGGGGTTTGTATTTATAGTTGGTGATGGAGATTATGGGCTGGCCTTGCGTGTGGGCCTGTCCTGCCTTGTTGGGGGCTGGTCCACGTAGCAGTGCACAAGGTGGGCTTGGTCGAATTTGTTTGAGGTAAAGTTAACTTCAATTATAATAAATTTAAATAATTGAAATGCGCTCTCTCAAGAACTGCGGTGTAGCTAAGGTGAGATGCAAAGGCGAGGTACAATTTAAGACGTAAATGGATCCACATTAATCCTAATTAATGCCAAATAAACCCTAGCATCTCGATTTAATTCTAATAAGTCTTAAATTGGTCGATGGGGTTTACAAATAGCCTCACTCAAGACAATATGACAGTAGAAGAGTATAACGCAGAATTCATTCGTCTGAGTCGCTTCGTCCCAACCCTGATCCTGACAGAAGAAGAGAAGGCTGAGAAGTTCTTCGACGGACTAAACTTCGAGCTACAGAAAATAATTGGATCCGTTGCACCTACATCTTACTCGGACGTCCTTGCTGCAGCCCGACGCATGGAGCACGTCACCAGGAGAGGGACTAGTCTGAAACTGACGTCCACATCAGCACCAGCCGGAGCACCACAGGAATAAGCTACAAAGAGACCTCACATGCACCTGCCACCTGGAACATCTCCATAGGCACTGCCTATCTGTCAATATTGTCGCAAGCGAGGCCATATTGAGAACGAGTGCAGACGAAAAAGAAGATTATGTTTAGCTTGCGGATCCAGTCAGCATTCAGTGAGGGAATGCCTTAAGCGTCGAGAAGGAGCACCAATGGTTAACCAACAAGCAGTACCAGTACCGAGGCCAGCCTATCCAGCATTGGGAGTACCGCAAACGGGAGTTGAAGGAGTCATACCACCACCTCAAGGAGGGTATCAGCCGAGGCCACCTTTGATACCCCAGGCACTACTCGTCCAGCAGGCTCAGCAGCAGCAGAGGAATCTACTACGAGGACGTGGACAAGCTTTCGCGATGTGTAACCTCCTTATCCTGAAATTCGTGCTTAAATATTGTTATTAGGTTAATTTGGGGCTATTGAGATTTTTCCATAATTTTTAGTTAATTAAAAACTAGTAACCCTAATTTCCTAGGATTTTCAAGAATTTATTTTAGGGTCAAATATAATTAAAAATATCCCAAACTTTTATTTTAGGTTCTAAATAATAAAATATATTTTCTAGAATTTTTTGGGAATTTTCTGATTATTTTTAACATTTATTTTGAGTTAATTAGGGAAAACTGAATTAAAAACTAATTTCTGAAAAAGAAAACCCAAAAAGTAACTAATTCTGCCCAGTCAGCAGACAGGGGCCCACCTGTCAGCCTCCCGCAGTGAACAGGGCCGGGCCCGCCTGTCAGTGACCGCGGGTGAAACCGAGCCGACCTCGAGCCGAGCCGAGTCAGAGTTCGACTCGGACTCAGCTGAGCCGAGCCGCGTGGATCCCCGACCGTTCGATCTGAGCTCGGATCCACGGATGGCTGCCACGTGGCATTTTCTGAGCTGCGGCTGCTCTCTCTCTTCTCTATATATATATATAATAGTTTAAGTTATTTTCTAGGATTTTTCTTGAGCCGATTTTTAGAGAATTTCCATCTAGGGTTCCTTCATCTTCCAGAAGCCATTGCGCATAGCTCCAGACTCTAAAAGAGGCCTAGTTTCTTGCGTTAGAAAGATATTGAGGTTAGCTTTCTGATTATATAAATTTTTTTTGTAAATTATGAGTATTAAATTCTGGAAAATTCGT
This sequence comes from Iris macrosiphon, assembly GCA_036927795.1. Lineage (NCBI taxonomy): Eukaryota > Viridiplantae > Streptophyta > Magnoliopsida > Asparagales > Iridaceae > Iris > Iris macrosiphon. The sequence continues at coordinate 29,369,378 of JAYESA010000011.1, forward strand.
AGAGCACAGTATGTCCGAAAATAGACGTGTTTTGATGTTTTTGCCATTTCGGGAGAACCAGGAATCAGAATCATGAACCGTTTAAAGTTTCGGAAAACTAATGTCGAGATCATTGCCATATGTTTTTCTCAGAATTTATTTCGATGTATTTTCATACTGTTAATTCTGTAGAATTTCTAGGTTAGAATTTAACCATCGGTGCACGATACAAAATTTGTATGTGCCATAATTTCCAAACGGATTTGAATTCGGATGAGCCATAAATTCCAGTATATTTTTGACACTAAAATCTACAGGAAATCATGCATGAAAGTTGAGTTTGTGTCGGTTAACTTTTCGGTCAACAGATCGCCTTGATTTGTGTGCCATGAGTCTCGAGTAGATAAAATTTAGTTCTTTTGGATAAAAATTTAGGAATTAACCTAAAAATCAGAATAATAAGATTAAAATAGAATTTTAGAGTAATTATTCCAGAATTAAATAAATTAAAATAAATTATCTTTTGACATGGTAAAATTGTAATACATAGGCTATTTGGACTGTGACTTGGACTCTGATTCATACCAGCAGCAGGACCCCAGGCGAGTATATTCTCTAACAGTTTTCATTATGTTGATCATCTCTATAACTCTTGTTGTATAGCGTACATGACTCTGACACTATTGTTTACACGAGTTGACATCATTGAGACCTGTCACGAGGAGTCGTGATTGGAATCCATCGTGCTAGCGGGGGAAATGGGGAAATATTAGTAGCTTATGTGATCATACCCAACCTTACATGCATCATAGCTCACCCACACCTCACGTCGGTGCAGCCTGACCCTTACATGCCTCATCGCTGTTACATATGGTTAGCCTGACTTGTCGGGGATGACCGCTAATCAATGTAATGAGTCATATAGTCCCAAGCCGATCACATGATATGCTGATGTTTCACATACTTAGTTAGATGATTCTTGACATGCATCTCTAGTATATTGATCTAGCATCTCTACATGTTTAGTTATTGATCTTGTACACACTTACGTACCAGTTCATTGTTCTTGTGTGTACTTGTAGTTCTATTCATTGCTAGATGTATATTGATGATGATGTTCCAGTATTCTTTATTCCAGCATTCCCTTATTCCAGTATTTCTTATTGCCAGTATTTCCTATCTGTCTTGTATTTCTTTACACTGTGTTATAGTTTTTGTCAATATGCATGGAACTGCTGTTAGAGGTGTATTTCGTTCCAATCCTGACTGGATATTTTTTTCAGACTATGACCTAGAGGACTTGTTTTCCAGTATACTTGGAGATTGGATGTTATTGTTTGCAGGTATGGTTATTTTGTCGTTTAGACTTGTCTTGTATTTTATTGCTTGCTTCGATATCTTATCGTGCCTTAGCTTATGTGATTGAGTATATTCCATATTATATTGTGATATCTGTGTCTCCTTATGGAGTTAGATATTCGTGAGAGATTGATTAGATAGTAACCTGACCTAGACAGCGTTCTACGGCCGATGCTGCGGCGTAGGCTGGACGTACCCACGCTCTCGTACCCCTATACCGGGTGCGGGTCGTGACACATTTTTAGTGGCGGTCCATGCAGGTCAGACTTCGCAAGTTGTGCGATGTCATGGTAGTACGACGTCTTAGTTGTACTACTGCGTGCCTGCTATAGAATATATGACATAGGATACTAGGATGAGAGAGGATACTCAATCACAAATTCTTGAGAGATTCCTGGGACGACCATTGAGAATCTTATTAGAATTTCCAATTTAAATCTTTTCCCGTTGTTCCCGTCTGCTCTCACTTGTTGTTATTGAACTTGATTCTTGTTGATCAGTTATTAAATTTAAATCTTGGTATCATTGTTGAGTTTGATTCTTGTTGACCAGTTGTTAAATTTAATTCTTGGTATCGTTGTTGAGTTGATTTTATATCGAGATGAATTTTACGGACTAAACTTTACGGTATCATCTGATGACATATGTTGATGAGGACAGTGAGGAAGGTAAAACGTCTACTTTGGTTATGGAACCTAGAGTTTATCGCAGCCATATTAGCTGTCGTGACAAGAACGTAGGAACCTGACTTGGATGTACATACTAAAGTTATGAAATTTAGAGTCTCTCGCAGCCATACCGGTTGGCGTGGCGAAGATTCTAGATGACATGATTATAGAGTTGCATACCTTAGTTATGGAACCTGTCGTTTATCGTATTTATGCTTACTGGCGTGACGAGGATTCTGAGTTTCATAATTTCTGACAGACGTGTATGATTATCAGGTTGTATCTTAAAATTGGTTCTTAAAGTCTCATCTCAATACTTATCTATTTCCGTTATTACTGGACTTTGTTCCATCATTTCCATTGCTAGCAGTAAAGATACCTTCAGTCCTTGATCTAGTTCCTTTTTGAGCTTATTTTCTTTGAGGATTCCTTGTTAGTATGATAATTAGTAACTTGCAATTTTGATTGTGTCTTGTATTAGTTTGACTGAGTGTGACTTATGAGTTTGTAAGTGTTTCTTAGTTGGACATGGGAGCAGTAGGCATTAATCTAGAGATACCCATAGCATAGTACCTTGTAGCAATAGTTCTATGATAGGTGTTATTATAATTAGTATTGGTACTATAGAAAGAGGAGTAAGAGTATCAGTAATGATTCCAAGAGTTAGTATCAGAATCAGCATGCCAGTCTTGGATAGTCATTAAATTATATAATTGGACGATCTATGTAAATAATTAAGTATCAAGGAATTATGTTAAAGATTAATGGAGCATGATGTTCAATTTGATGATTGATACTGGGTGTATCAAGAGTAAAGAAATGTATATGCATAAAGGGTTTTAATGAGATGCCATGAGTACAAGATTGGTAATAAAAGTTGTAAAATATATCACAGATTAGTTTAACAGGTTGTAAAAGGTTTAAGAGATATTCTTATACAACAATCGAGATATGGAACCATATGTCTGCCCTTGAGATTGAAGTAAAGCATGGGTATTATAGAAAGTGCAAGTGATCGTGAGTTCTAATAAGTTTGATGAGATAATCTAATGATGAAGCTAGTATTACCATACCAATAGTGCCAGTGATTCTATATCAAAGATTTGTTGAGCAAGGTGCTAATGACAGTAAGTACTTCGTGTGATGATAATTAGATTGGTGTACCAGTTAATATAGATAGAAAATCATTGGAGAAAATATGTGTGATGATAACTTTAATTATTGGAAGTAATAGTGCAAGTAATCCAGGCAGTGCAATATTCAGTACACAGTTGAGAGTTGTAGATAATTGATGTATTTGTGTGCACCTTGAGTATTAGAGACTGTGAGTATATATGTGTACTTAGATGCTTGTAGATTTAAATTTATAAATTGAAGAGTGGAAATGAATTTCAATTTTTAAGAATTTTGAGGAGTTAAGATTTTATATTATTAAAATTTTGAGGATTAAAATTTAATTCAATAAACATAGTCAAAGTTATAAAATTTTTGGAAGTGATTAAAAATTTTATTTTGATATTGAGTATTTGACTTTTGAGGAAAGTATATGCATTTTATTTTAAATTGTTTGAGAAGTTAAATTTTGATAATTTTATTTTGAGGATAAAATTTTATGGTGGGTAAGAAATATTTAACAGTATATGAGTGGTTGATGTGCATGTGTAAGGATCTATTGGCTTGAGAATGCTTGAGATGGCACTGCAAACAAACTTGGGTGTCCATCTAGAGTTGCATTAGAAGGAGCAGTACTTAGTATGGTGTGTTGCACTTGGTGTGCACTTGAGTGATAAGAACGACTAGTATAAAAAATTGCAGTAGGTAAGAGAGCTAGTAGTGAGTGTGCTTGTAGTAGAAACAGTAGTACCAGGGGATAGAGGTATCAAACTTTGGATGCATTATTAAACTATGGTTGTGTTAGAGATTCTTGGTATCATATCTAGGTATCAATAGACAGGTGTATGAAATGAGGATGTATTCATGGATGTGTGAACTAGTGATTAGTTGATATGGGTATCAGTATATAGGGACAAAAAATTAGTGAGTGAATATGCCAGAGTTAAGTGTATATTAGAGGATTAAGATGTCCAAGTAATGGGTTAGAAGGCTATGTTATGTTCTTTCCTCATATTCCTTTTTCATCTATTTGTTTGATTGATTGATTCCTTAGTACCATAGCTTGTATCAATAATTTTCTTGTTAGAATATAGTTAGTAGTACACCCTAGCAGAGACTGCAATACCATGACAAAGGAGACCATAACCATGTATATTTTTCTAGATTGTATATTGTATGACGGTAGGTAGGATTTTCTTAGACCTTTATTGTTGGGGGTTTGACCGTAGTAAAGATTAATGAAAAGGTTATGGTTTGACAGAGAGAGACAATGTGCCTTAAATTTTGAGGATAAACATTAATTTAAATAAAGAGTTGAGAACTCAATATGGCAGAATTGACGATTCTTTAAAATATTAATTTTTATGAAGATTACAATATGATTGAAATTGTCATTAAATTTTGAGGAATGAAGAAGATTATCATTATATTTATTTGACTGCAAGATATAGATTTATTTTGAATATTGCAATTAAAGATTTTACGAGTATTATATTGTTTGAGTATTGTGTGGAAAAAGAAATCGAGGATTAAGATCACTAATGGATTATTGTTGAATTCAAATTTTGGGATAAGAATTTTTTTAAAATTTTATAAATATGCATTGATGGGATTTCAATTAAAGGATTGGATAGTAAATTTTGTATTTAGTAATTTACTCAAAATTTAAGGAGTAAGATGATTAATGGATTAGTATTTGAATACAAACTTTTTGGACGAGATTTTTGAATTTTATAAATATACATTGAGTGGATTTAAAATTAGAGGATTGATTATTAAGTTTTGTATTTAGTGATTAGCATAAAATTTTTGAGGAGATTTTGATAAGAATGGAATTTGATTTTTAATTTTAAAGGTTTGCGGGAATATGATACTTATAGAATTTGGAAAGAAATTTTGTGAAGTAACAATATGGATTCACTTCATGATTATGTGATTCGATAAATTTAAAATTTTGATGGAGAAATAATATAAATAAATACATACAACTATTGAGGATCTTAAATTTCGAGGATGAATTTTTTTTAAGGTGGGTAGACTTGTAACCTCTGTATCCTGAAATTCGTGCTTAAATGTTGTTATTAGGTTAATTTGGGGCTATTGAGATTTTTCCATAATTTTTAGTTAATTAAAAACTAGTAACCCTAATTTCCTAGGACTTTTAAAAATTTATTTTATGGTCAAATATAATTAAAAATATCCCAAACTTTTATTTTAGGTTCTAAATAATAAAATATATTTTCTAGAATTTTTTGGAAATTTTCTGATTATTTTTAACATTTATTTTGAGTTAATTAGGGAAAACTGAATTAAAAACTAATTTCTAAAAACGAAAACCCAAAAAGTAACTAATTCTGCCCAGTCAGCAGACAGGGGCCCACCTGTCAGCCTCCCGCAGTGAACAGGGCCGGGCCCGCCTATCAGTGACCGCGGGTGAAGCCGAGCCGACCTCGAGCCGAGCCGAGTCAGAGTTCGACTCGGACTCAGCTGAGCCGAGCCGCGTGGATCCCCGATCGTTCGATCTGAGCGCGGAGCCACGGATGGCTGCCACGTGGTGCTTTTTGAGCCGCGGCTGCTCTCTCTCTCCTCTCTCTATATATAATAGTTTAAGTTATTTTCTAGGGTTTTTCTTGAGCCGATTTTTAGAGAATTTCCATCTAGGGTTCCTTCATCTTCCAGAAGCCATTGCGCATAGCTCCGGACTCTAAATGAGGCCTAGTTTCTTGTGTTAGAAAGATATTGAGGTTAGATTTCTGATTATATAAATTGTTTTTGGAAATTATGAGTATTAAATTCTGGAAAATTCGTAGAGCACAGCATGTCCGAAAATAGACGTATTTTGATGTTTTCGCCATTCCAGGAGAACCAGGAACCAGAATCACGAACCGTTTAAAGTTTCGAAAAGCTAATGTCAAGATCATTGACATATGTTTTTCTCAGAATTTATTTCGATATATTTTTATACTGTTAATTCTATAGAACTTCTAGGTTAGAATTTAACCATCGGTGCACGATACGAAATTTGTATGTGCCATAATTCCCAAACAAATTTGAATTCGGATGAGCCATAAATTCTAGTATGTTTTTGACACTGAAATATATAGGAAATCATGCATGAAAGTTGAGTTTGTGTCGGTTGACTTTTTGGTCAACAGATCGCCTCGATTTGCGTGCCATGAGTCTCGAGTAGATAAAATTCAGTTCTTTTGGATAAAAATTTAGGAATTAACCTAAAAATCAGAATAATAAGATTAAAATAGAATTTTAGAGTAATTATTCTAGAATTAAATAAATTAAAATAAATTATCTTTTGACATGGTAAAATTGTAATACATAGGCTATTTGGACTGTGACTTGGACTCTGATTCATACCAGCAGGAGGACCCCAGGCGAGTACATTCTCTGATAGTTTTCATTATGTTGATCATCTTTATAACTCTTATTGTATAGCGTACATGACTCTGACACTATTGTTTATACGAGTTGGCATCATTGAGACCTGTCACGAGGAGTCGTGATTGGAATCCATCGTGCTAGCGGAGGAAATGGGAAAATATTAGTAGCTTATGTGATCATACCCAAACTTACATGCATCATAGCTCACCCACAGCTCACGTCGGTGCAGGCTGACCCTTACATGCCTCATCGTTGTTACATATGGTTAGCCTGACTTGTCGGGGATGACCGCTAATCAATGTAATGAGTCATATAGTCCCAAGCCGATCACATGATATGCTGATGTTTCACACACTTAGTTAGATGATTCTTGACATGAATCTCTAGTATATTGATCTAGCATCTCTACATGTTTAGTTATTGATCTTGTACACACTTACGTACCAGTTCATTATTCTTGCGTGTACTTGTAGTTCTATTCATTGCTAGATGTATATTGATGATGATGTTCCAGTATTCTTTATTCCAGCATTCCCTTATTCCAGTATTTCTTATTGCCAGTATTTCCTATCTGTCTTGTATTTCTTTACACTGTGTTATAGTTTTTGTCAATATGCATGGAACTGCTGTTAGAGGTGTATTTCGTTCCAATCCTGACTGGATATTTTTTTCAGACTATGACCTAGAGGACTTATTTTCCAGTATACTTGGAGATTGGATGTTATTGTTTGCAGGTATGGTTATTTTGTCGTTTAGACTTGTCTTGTATTTCATTGCTTGCTTCGATATCTCATCGTACCTTAGCTTATGTGATTGAGTATATTCCATATTATATTATGATATCTGTGTCTCCTTATGGAGTTAGATATTCGTGAGAGATTGATTAGATAGTAACCTGACCTAGACAGCGTTCTACCGCCGATGCTGCGGCGTAGGCTGGACGTACCCACGCTCTCGTGCCCCTATACCGGGTGCGGGTCATGACATAATGACCTTGGAGGACGCGCAGACTCGTGGAGTAGATAATGTGCATAATTTATTCGTAGTTATTTTAGTCTTGTTTTAGTTCGTGCTTGTTGGTTCGTGACCTTAGCCTTAACCTGACAGTTTTAAACTTGCTAATAATTGATAACCTAGTAATAACCTAATATGTTTTTTTAAACTGTAGTCTTCTAGATCTCCTTCATATGAGAGATTGCATAACTTTTAAATGCTTAGGGAAATAATTTTTTCCTATGTGTTCATCTTAAAACCCTCGACCTTGATTCCTCTTGATAGTAATGTGCTTCGAACAATGTTTGCAACTGTGTCATCTCTGTTGACCGGTTATTCTTTGATTGCGAGGACGCAATCCTCTTAAGGGGGGTAGATTATAAACCCCCTGATTTTCAGGATTTTTTAAAATAGATTTTCATAATTTTTCTAGATTTTCTAGAATTTTAATTAATTAAAACTAAGGTATTTTATAATTAAATGATTTTTAATTAATGTTAAATAATATTAAAATATTAAGAAAATAATATTTTCTGGTGTAAAATAAAAAATTAGACATAGGGTAATTTTTTGGGAATTTGTTGGACCCCGGAACAATTTTTAAAGACCTAAAAACCCATTTTAATTAAAACCAAACAAACCGGGTTGAACCGGGCTCAAACCGCACTGAACCGGGCTGAACCCGGTCCAACCAAACTGGTCTGAACCAGCCTGACCCTAACGGGTCGGGTCCTACCCAAACCCTACCCGACCCGACCCGACCCGAATCCAACCCGCTTCCCCTCACCGCACGAACCCCAGCTCCGCCCGCGTTTTCCGGCCGCCCCGCTCGGCCATGCAACCGCCCCGCCCGCGTCTTCCGCCCTCCCCCTCCGCGCTGCCCGGCCTACGACCCCCTCGGCTCCGCCTCCTCCGCCACGACCTCATCTCCCCGCTGCCCTATAAACCCCCCCATCGCCACTGCCCTCTCCCCCTGACCAGCCTCCGCTACCCTCCCCGAGCACCGCCACCCTCCTCGAGCTTCGCCGCCGACGCCGCCCTCGCCAGCCTCCGCCCGCCTCCTCCGGCGACTTCCACCAGCAATAGCAGCAGCAGCAGCAGCAGCAGCGGCAGCAGCGGCCGCCCTCAGGCCGCCCGAGCCCCGACGACGACCCCGCCGCCTCCGGCGATGCCACCCTGAGCCGTGCCCTAGCCGCCACCAGCTCCGGCCAGCTCCGGTCGCCCCAGCCACCGAAACCCTAGCACTGTGCCGTGTCCCCTTTGTGTCGTGTCGCCTCGCGGACATAAGAAATTCGGTTTCCGCGGAGCCCTGTTCAGGTACCATTTTCTCTCTCCTCGTTGCCCCGTTTTCTGTTCCGTCTGTTGTGACGCGAACCCTGCGTGACCCTCTCGATGCCCGTGTAACCTGCTCGGTGTGTCGCGTCCTGTGGTGATCGCGAACTGCGATCCAAAAATAGAAAAAATAATACCTCATTTTTCTCCGAAACCGAGTACGCCCCGCCAAACGGGACGACTTGGTCGCGTGCGGTCTTCACTGAAAGGTGCACGCCGTTGATACGAACGTGCAGAATTTCACAGAAGTTGATTTGGATGTACGTGCACACCGGAATCAACGCGTATCCGCCGACAACGTCCCGTATCCGCCTGTTCTGGATCTCGTTGTAACTTGGTGTACACATGTCCGATCGAAACGAAACTTGTGCCATCGGACTCGTAGCAATACGCTGGTCCTGTGACCCAAGTTTGGTTCGATTCTGAGAACGTTGACAAAAGCGCGTATCGTGGGCCCCGTGGCTCCACTTGACGGGCGATTTTGTGATCGGCTCATCGGAATCCAATTCTAGAAGTTCCGTTGGGTTCATATCATCGTTCTGGACTTGTTAACACTAAGTTTGACGAATTTGGAGACCATTGGTTCTGACATATTTTTCGGTGCAAAGCGGCCCACATGTGGACCCCGCTTTGATCAAAAACTAACATTTTTGCCCTTGTGTCCAAATTGGACTCAAGAACATGCATTTATAGCTATTTGATATCTTCTGAGCATGATGGTAATATTTGTTTCAGCATCCGGAGACGTTCCTGGAGATTTCACGAATACCAGAACCTTAGTTGGAAACCAAACACCAGGCAAGTGTACCTTGCCAAAACTTGCAGTACCTGCTTCATATTGTTGTCTTGATTTATTTATATATTGTACATGCTTAACCTAGGACCGTGTGACATTACTTAGCGTCCGAATAATATTCGGGTGTCAACACTGCACGCAGAGTTGTGTAATGTCATCTAGACATGGATATCGAGACCCTATGTATTCTCGTGCTTGCATCATCAAGTACGTCATCCCCAAGACACCTGACACTATTCATGAGACAGAATCTTCCTGAGATATTCATGGTGATTCTGTATAGGTTACATGATTCATGACATAGATATTGCAGGCTTAGCTATTATTGTGACTTGTTGCATTAGATATGATCTTGCGTGACATGGACATGAGACGTCGTGGATATGAGACGTGTGATTACATGGGGTGGGGAGAGACACACAGGCTACAGGCTATTTTATTTATATATATTATGCCGGCGTCTTAGTCTCTCTCCGAGCTAGACAACCACATGATATCACTGCTACCGGCTCCCCGACACAGAGCTTGTAGTGGTCTCAGCCTGAGTTCTAGTGATGCTCTCATCTTGCATATCACTTAGTTGGTTATATATTTACCCTATTATTTCATTTATTGCTGCACTGCATTTATCTTGGCTTGAGTTATTTTGTACCTTGTTATGTCCCCTGAGGACCTGGATCCGGATTATGTCCCCAGGATTAGCAGACGAGATCGATCCCGAGGTATATGGGACAGGAGCATTAGTAGGAGCAGAAACAGGAGCAGGCACTGGAGCAGTACCAGATCTAGTAGACGAGTGATCACCGAGGATATCTTCTGAGTATATGCTTTATCCATACTCAGTATTTGCTGTTGTTATCTTTATTTCTGTATCTTGACTATTATATCAGACTCATTATCGGGTTATTTTTCGAGTTTATGTTTTATTGAGATAGATCTTGCTTTATGATTCTGATATTGTTGTATTCATATCTGTGGATGAGATTAGTATATTTAGACCCTTATTGTTGTACTATAGCTTAAGTACGCCCCGGTGGATCCATTAAATTGGGTTTGCCCATCGGTGTGTGCTGCTGGCCATTGCCACGTGTCTAGTCCCTCGATATTTTGGGACTGGGGTGTGACACAACACAAGGTCTTAAATAATAATACATGCTATAATAGTCTAGCTAGAACCAAACTCAACATCATAATGAGCTAGCTAAGCCTCCTCAGTAATCACTCGTGTGTCAGGGCCCATAGTTGTTATTTCCTCCTCTGCTCCATAGTATGTGGTACACCAGTCCTCTAAATAATCATCTGGAAAAAAAAAATCCAATCCAGATGGAGAAAAATACAACCCAATAGAATTTCTAATTAATTGATAAAAACTATAAAACTGTACATAATGATAAAATACGAGATAAGCAGGTAATGAGGAAACATAATATAAACTGGAATGAACTAAAACTAAAGAGTAATGGAAAATAGAATGGAAAAGCAGATAAGTAAAGGCAGACAGATATTTGTGAACTAAAAAAACCTGTCAATATGATATGCAACCAGCAAGTATAGAATAATCCAGAAAAGACAATATCTAAACTAGTGTTTTGAAATACCAAATTGATATGTGAACGGCTAGAGGTAATATCCGGCAAACCACACGTGTCGTATGTGGCTGTTATTATTCCAGTAAGACCATGGGATGGAAAGGATACTCTCCTTGGTATTTTTTCGTCTAACCGGTACTAATGGATCCAGTCGCGACACGAAGAATCTCAATAGTACTGTCAACAGGCCCAAAATATATTAGTCCAGAAAGTCGATAGGCCTGATACCACGTATCTTAAGATAATGAATCCATACAATACCAATCCGTGTATCCAACATGTCACAAAGCAGGAAGAAAAACAATAATATAAAACAAGAATCATAGAAGATATCAAATAATGGAAACTATCAAAGAAGTACTCGCCTTTGGTCCTGAGAATATTGGTACGACTCGGTATCCGAGCTGGTGTCACACAACCATATATATGAAATATCAAGTCAATTTGGTGTAATGAGTGATAAACATGCTAAAATGCTCTAAATATGATTTTTTTTTAGACTATTCCTAGGTCACTAGGTCAATTCTAAGTCAAATTAGTCAAACTTGGTAAAACTAGCCATTTCTAGATTGTATAAGTTCAATTCTAGGTTATTGGGTCCATACACTACTTATCTAGGCCATACTAGATATATACACTATATTATATATCATATATACTAATATTATAGAGCATCTGAGCTATAACTAATACCTTAGCTTTATTCACATTATCTTATACTAATGCATACATTCTAAAATCCTACCTAACGCTCTAGTTAAAACCATTACCTTAGCTATATATCTTAGCTCATATCCTAACCCAAGACATTACCTCAACTTACCTAGCCTACCTTGAGGTACTAGTATCCTAATTACCCATACTAGTATATTGGTAATACCCTAACATACAATACTCAATAACTATATTTAGATACCTTAGTTATAAACTAAATACCTTAACTACCAACAATTGGCATCCATGACTACCAACACCCCACACTCAACTTCCAGATATCACAGTGCAACAATCCTGAACTATAACATACTTGTTTTCCCTAAGTACTCAGATGCACCCACCCATAATCATTAACACTTACGTCAACATATAACCATACCAGATACACGACAAGACCCAGTCCAGATACCAAAGTTTAATCCTCACACTTGAACTCAATATCATATAATATACACACATTCCCAAGGATACTAGAATATCACATGCAACTACACCGCAACCCCTCATCTCAGATACATGATACTCTACATTGCTGTTGATACTGGTCCTGTTACCTGTAGTTCAAAACCAACAAGAACACCTTAACCAACTGCCCTCACCACATACCTGACCCCTCATCACAAAACCCATTCACTCACTCGACTGAAACCACACTGATTGATACTTACCTGCAGTCCATTGCAGTCCCCAACTAGTACCTAAAATACCCACTACCAAAATTGGTTGCTACTGCAACTTCACACCATGTTCTCGAGCTCCCAAACATCCTTTTCTGCTCCCCACCTTGCTGCCACTTCTTTCCTCCACTTGTCTGCACAAAACAATATCACCTTGCCAACACCAAGTTGTACCCCCATAATACAATGCCAACACTTAATCCCTATTACCTGATGATTTCTACACACAGGCAACCCTCACCTATATACCTGGTACCCAGGTGCTAATGCCCATTATATCAACTGATATTACCTAACTACTACCAACCTACTCTGACATCTGGTCTCACCCCCAACTTGGGCACAAGTATGCATAGATACCTCAAGATACTAACTCTCCGACCACTTTACCTATTGAACATATGTGCTCTAAACACATATTACTAATACTCATAAATACTCTATCCTAATCAAGTATTAACTCATACTTCCCCATTTTCTGCACTTGAACAGCTCGATACTTCCCCCCCCCCCTAACTGATACACAATACTGACAACAGAACATAATGTTACACACTCCAAGCCTGCACACAGCACCACATTAGACACACACTTGCACATTTGTGCACTGTAACTGCCTATGTAATACACTCGATAACCCCTCAAATATATACACCATTACACATAACCACCCACACTAGTATATGAACACATACTGGCCACTATCACTAATACTCGATTCCTACACCTGCACTACCAAGAAGACTTTCCCCAAACTGATACAAAACACCATGTACATATCTCAGCTACATGAACACAAGGCACTACTAGTACTTCTCCAGATCAGTACTCACTATAGTTTCAGTTTAAAAGTCTACACAAAAATCCCAATTGCACACTGTTGCTACTTAAACTCGACCTCTTGGTTCCCCTTCACTCTCCTCAGTTGACATCTAAGCAAACTTATGATCAGTCCCTAGTGCGTAAACATCAACTCACTCCTATAAGCATACAATTGGTGTTATTTTCATTAATATCAGTATCCCAAGTTTCTGTTATTGCCTCTTGACACCCCACATGCATACAACAATAACAGATAAACTATCACTATCAACACACCACAACAACAAAACTCACATCTCCCCCAAGCATGGTCTGATACTAAGGTGTATCAGACACAATCATTCACACATACTCTTACATGTACATTAATACTCATCCCCTTGCCAATACATCTACGCACACCCCCTCATGCTCAAGTACCTAGTGCACATCTGACACTGCCCCTCTCCACCTGTGCTCACTTGTTTTCCTTTCTCACAACCATAACTCCTAACACACAATCAGTCACCAAGTTGCCCCAAGTATCACATATTATGATACCACTATCATATCTCACACACTCAAACTATACTATACATATATCTATATGATCTATAGATACACACTTACACTCACTCATGACAAAACAATATGAACATGTACACATGCTTATACATCCCAAAATATATACATAATGACAACTTTTCAAACACTTAGCATGAATACTCCTTGTCCATGCACCAATGTCATGATACTCTAATATACACCTCTCTAATAATCATGAATCTTCCCATACATATAAATTATAGTATCTAAATGATTATACTAACTAATTATAATGCAAATAATAAAGAATTAACTCCAACTGAACAAAACCCCAAAATAGAGCCCCGTATCACAAGGTATCACACTGTATTATGATACGGACTATTCGTATCCAATTGTGGACACATAGCTAGTCCCTCAACCCCGATCTAAGTCTAATTAGACTAAAACACACACTTGATGTGTCAATCTCGTAATTTCTCCTAATTGTGCACAAAAATCTATGTAGAGATCATAATACACATCAATTGAGCCTAGAACTTCTTTATATAGGTAGCCATATGCCATAAGAGGGTCTCTAATGGTCAAATGCATGATTTAGAACTCAAATTAGAGGTGAATTTAGATCTATACCTATTGGGAAATGGATTACCAATGAGATGCAAAATAGACACGATTCGAACACGATCTCCTTGCCACAAGCCCTCTTCCTAGTGTTTCTTGCAAATCCAAGCTCCAATGCTCCTTGCTTGGTAAAATTGAGTAAAAAATAAGGGTGAATTGATGGAGGGATGAAAAGAATTGGGGATCTCAAAATGAATAAACAAATTGAGAGGAGAGAGAGAGAGAGAGAGAGAGAGAGAGAGAGAGAGAAGCCCTCTTTGTATGGCCGGCCCCCTCTTCCCCTTTCCTAAGCAACAACAATTGTCCTCTATGCCCCTCACTCGCTAGTTATGAGGTTTAATTAGGGAGGACTATATTAGGAAGCTTCTAAACTAATGCAAATTAATCTAGTCTCCTTAATTAACCAAGAAAATGAGTTTAATTGGGCTTAGTCCATATTGGGCTCAATGTTGTCATAACAAGTCTAATTTGGGTTCACTAGTGTCAAGTTTAAATAATAGGCTAGCCCACTAACTATAGAAAATTAGCACAATGCACAAATTAAATTAATAGCACACTAATTATTTATTAATTACTAGAAAAATAAAATAATTTATAAAATGATAAAAATATCCTTATTTTAAAATGTGGGGGTGACAAGCCCGTATTCATTTTACCCTATAACTCTTCCTCCAACTCCAACACACAACCTGCTGATTCTCCTCCTTCTGCTACTGAGCCACCTGCTACCTTAGAGTCCATTCTAGTTTTGTTGCGTGATCGCTTCAAAATGAAAATGAACGATATCGTGCTTTTGATCACCGTCAAACACTTCAGACTCAGGATCTTGAAAACACCATGATGGATATTCAGTATACACTATCTCAGCACCCATCCCGACCATTTCTGATACTCAGAGATCCCAATCGTCCAGGTTATCGCATCGATAATGCTTATGTACAGAGATATTTGGATCCAACCGACGCCTTCTATGACCATAATAGATCAGTTGAACCAGATGATGATAGAGATGACTAGATAGATACTATAGTAGATTTTTAAAGCTTAAAGCTCTAGTTAAATTACTCTACTATGATGTTCTTAGTTCACATAACTTTATTTTTTTAACTTTTTAGACTCATTGTATGCTTTTTGGTTTGCAACTAGTTGTTTAAATTCATTAAATGCAATGTTATCAACATTTGACAAAGTGTTGCTTATTATTTTATATGTGTTGTTTCAATCTCTTATTTCCTTATCAAACATAATATTCTACCAATTTCAGGGGAGCACGCCATTTTGATCAAATGACAACAGGGAAGAGAAAAATGATACTTGGATACTTGACATTATTGTATCAAATCGCTCCACAAGTTGCGGTGGAGCTGTGCACATTTAAGACTTGCAGTATTATTCATAGATTGTCAATTATGAAAATAGGGGAGATCGTTGGCCCATTCGGTCTCAATCAACTTGATTTTGATAGTTAACTAAACCATGTTTTGATATGTCACAATATGATACAACTGAATACTCAACAACAATGCTGCAATGATTAATATTTGCACTATATTTTATTATAATTCTTCTATGTAATATTTTACTTTATTTAAGTCTAGGACTTATGTACATCAAGTCGCACTGGCATAACTCAAGTTCACTCAAATAGCCTAAAACCCATTCACCTATATAAACCCAAACTAGTCCATACACAAACCAAAACCATTCTAGAATAAATCGACCAAACTCGGACCGAGCTCTTGCCAAACTCGGACCAAACTCGGTCAACATATTTTAGAAATATGGAAAGATGGACATTGATACATTTTTGCTCCATCCAGCTTAGTGATAGTAATTTTTTGAGCTACAGTGTTTTGCATGGTAAGATGGACATTGATACATTTTTATGCTTCTAATTCTGCTTCTAGTTCAAAGTATTTTGAATTTATGCAGATATTTAAATTTTTTAAAGGGAATCTTGTAGAAGCACAAAAAATGCTAAAGATTTAAAGACACTCTTGAGTATAAAAGGGTGTCACTCTTAAAAGATTATAACTTGGCATCTATCAAGCATTTTTTTGTGGAGTGCTTCTGCACAAAAATCTGAGCAGCTACCCACAATGAGGAGCTCATCAGCTATAAAGCTTCTTGTGTAGTTGGATACACTACAATTTAGTGCTATAATGCTCTATGTTGAAAAGAGTTTCCATGTAGCAAACATTGATGGTTGTAGTGCCAACTCTTCAGTAATGAACCAAAACACTCATCATTTCAACGCCACAATAGTATGTACTGAAAAGATGAATAGAGAAGACTCTCTACGTAGAATATATGCACAACAGCAAGGCAAATGTGTCAGGTCGAGAATGCTTAAAACTGTCATAATTTTTAGTGCTATAATTCTCTGTGATGAAATAAGCCTTAC
This sequence comes from Iris macrosiphon, assembly GCA_036927795.1. Taxonomy (NCBI): domain Eukaryota; kingdom Viridiplantae; phylum Streptophyta; class Magnoliopsida; order Asparagales; family Iridaceae; genus Iris; species Iris macrosiphon. The sequence continues at coordinate 29,386,372 of JAYESA010000011.1, forward strand.
TTACCCGCTAAGCATAAGCACAAAAATGCTCTACATAAAGATGCTGCTTCATATTCCCTAATAAAGACAGGAAATTAATGTTTGACATTTCGAATCCTGAAGCAAGTATTGCTTTTAATAGGATTTGTTATAGAATTTGAAGTGATTGCAATGATTACGCCACCGTAATTATAAGGATAAATGATATTCCATTCCTCGTAACTGATGACACTTGGAACGCAGGCAATGATTTACGTATACGTTAAGCATTGGTTCTGAATAGAATTTATGCTCAGTGAGGGCATAAAATTTTAGCACTAAGGCCTTCAGCGCGAAAATGAGTGAAACAATGCAGAATTGCTTTTTTTTTTATAGAATCCAACATTTAGCCGTTATATCCAAACATGATATAAATACCTTAATTTTTGTGCTGACAAGGCATCAAAAGCATTGATTCTTTAGCACCAAAGCTATCTTGTTGTTGCACTTTGCCCTCCAAAGCGTTTGTGACCCAGAGACTTAGCAAGTTTTCCATCTTTGTATCGGATAGTTAACGGAGCATAGCAATCCTGCGCCAATCGAGTTCTCCACCGCTATAATTTCTAGTTCTCTTGTTTTAATCTTTGTAATCAGATTTTTTTTTGTAATCACAATAGGAATTCTTTGTACTACAAAAGTTTTTGTTAAAAGAAATAGTACTTTCTTTTCTAAATGAAAGCAATCGGTGCGACCATGGTGCGACCATGACAACGTTGGTCAATGAATTTCAAGCATAGCAGTGGGATGTGTCCAAGACGTATCTAGCAGCCCATTCATCTTCTACAAGTCATACTTTTGCTACGACATCCGATATGTGATCCATTTTCAGGTAACCCTTCATTGTAATGTCTATTTTAATTTATACGGATAGATCATCCAGATTCTAACCCATGTAGTGCATTGGAACCCTAATCTTGTCTATCGTCCAGATTCAATGATCTAGACTTTTTAAAATATGTGCAATTGAATCTTCGATCCGTTTCTTTCTTTACACTCCTTTTTTGTCTCTTTATATCCCTATAAAATTTTGTATCGATCTGACACCATTAGATAGATCAAACCACCATTGTCTTTGATTATTTAATCAGTTTGTATCAGTTTGATACCTCAAAATCTGTGTGATAAAACTGAAATCTATCAATTCTAGTGATCTCATGTCATTGAAATTATCAAACTAATCTACGAATCATCAAAATAAGATTGTTAAACTTGTAGTTGACAATTTGTCTCGGTTTGTGTCATAGGATCCAAAAGTGTGAATTTTATTATATATACTTGAAACGTTAGAAGTAAATTGATAGCTCAGAATTAAAATAGTTTATTAAAGTTACGACTTAGCCAATAAACAACCTAGCTAACTTAGTTGATGAGTAACCTAGTCCGATATAACATATTTAGAAAGTAACTTGTTTAAATTGTCTTGATTATGTGATTTTTTTTTTTTTATTTTTTGCTATGATAGATTCATGTGGATAGTTACTTTTTGGTTAGACTTGTTGGGAATGAAAGTGCAAAAACTGCTCCCCAAACCAGAGAGTATCTGCGAGAGAACCGAGCAAAACGCACAAACCAAAAAACGTAAAACATAAATTGCAGACACAGAGATTTTTGACGTGGAAAATCCTTACAGGAAAAATCACGGGACGATCGGGGTCCAACTCTGAAAAGCCTCCACTAACGAAATAAAAAATACACCGACTCCAAATCAGAGAGTACCTGCGAGAGAACCGGTGTATTTCTTATTTCATTAGTGGAAGCTTTTCAGGGTTGGACTCCGATCGTCAGTAACTATCCATAGGCTTGTATTTCGTTTAATGTCCTTTTCAGTAACTTCTGGAGAGAAAAATTTAAAACCTTTAGTGTCACTAGTTGGTTTTATTGGTATGTTGTTTACTGCTTTAGAAGTAGAAGCTTTTGACATAGTTTTAGGTAATTTGAGGATAGAATTGACCTTATGGAAAGGACCGTCTAGGTCAATGATACTAAGCATTCTATCAGGTTTCTTTCTGAAGAAGACCTTGAACCCTATATAGGAAATAATGCTTATAACTTTATCCATATAGGATTAATACAGGTTGCATTAAAACCTCTTACACTTCAGGGTTTAAATGCTTCTTTTATATCCACTTTAAGAGATGCTAGATGTCTTGATTGGCAACCATCTCTTATGGACGTTATGCAGACGATCCTAATTATTGGGATTTGACTCAGGATAAAAATGTTCATAAAATTATAGTCGAAGCTTATAATGAAGAAATTCAATTTAAAGCTTGGTTTGAGAAGAATCATACTATTGATCAACGGTATGAATTCAAAGATAAATACTATGTCCATCTCAAGGAGATAAATAAAATTAAATAGTTTGATAAATGGTTTATTGAGAACTATATCAACCAAGAACTCTCTAGCCTCAATATGCTAGAAGAGGGTTATAAAAATTGGATCACTGACACAGGTAAACGTGTTCGTGCTTTATATCCATCAAATGAACCTTTAAAAATTTCGGTTAATTCCGAAAAAATGAATGTTATTTCCTTCATTCGAATTATCGATCATAAGGAAGAACAAATAAAAGAGGTTCAGAAAATCGTGAAGCAAAATAACTATACTAATGCTTATATTCAAACTATTGATTCTCAATTGGTTAGAATGATATATATATATATATATATATATATATATATATATTATAGAGCTTCTACATAGGAAAAAAAAAAAAAAAACTTCCATAGGAATTTTGTCAAAAAGGTTCTATCCTAAACATGTAGACTTGATAGAGTATTTCTATGTCAACGTAGCATATGATGGATCCCAAAACATTTTTTATAGTTGGAATCTACATTAAACATATAGTTGATGCATAGAAATCTATTTAAAATGACAAGTAAAGATGTGAATAAATATAAAGATCAATCCTTAGAGACAATTTTTTTATATAATTGAATTTCTGAATATAAAAAAATATTTGCTACACGTAGAATAGAAATTCAGAAATTGACCTAACCATTAGAGAAGGTATCAGACCTTCTTTCACAGACCGGAGAAAACATCTTTTACTTTTTTGTTGTTAGTCTAGTTCAAATTCAAAAACACTTTTAGTTATTCTCACTGGCTATTGCCGACTCATGGTGTATAATGGACCGGACGGTTCAGAATTCGGCCCGATCAACGTCGCTCTAGGTCGGTCAGGACCTGGTCAACGGACCAGTCCGACTCGGTCCATTATTTCAGTGGGTCCAGGTTGGGTCCATTTTTTCGACCCGTCAGTCCGGTCCGGTCCGACCCGACTTGTTTACGGGTGCGGTCCGGTGAAACCCGAAAAGTCCAGTCAAACCAGTCCGGTCGCCGATCCAGTCCAAGTCCGGTCTAACTCCGGTCTGATCCGATTTTTTTTTTATTCCATATATCCGTTTGAGAGTATTTTTAACAAAATATTTCCGTTTTGGTGGTTATTTTTTGATCATTTTAGGTATATTTTGGTCATGTTTGCTAAAAATGACTAAAATATCCTTATCACAACTATATTTTAAGAATATATGGGGTCATTTTGTACCAAATTTTTTCTATAAATAGATCATAATTCATGAAAATTAAATACAACAAAAATTGTTCCCTCTTACAAAATTTAGAAGCAAAGCAATTTCTTAATATTGAAGTAACAACTTTCTGGATTTTGGAGTGCACTTTCTGAAGTCCAAACTGCAGTATTCTTGAGGCTTCAACTTGTACGAAATTTTTTGAAGGCTTCAAGTTGACGTTTCAAATAATTTTAATATTACAAAATAGTTTTTTTTTTCTTTTTTCTGATTCAGAACTCCCCTCTCTCTCTCTCTCTCTCTCTCTTTTGGTAGAAAAATAAATTCTCCTCTTATTTCTTTTAAAAAATTAATTTTAAAATATGGATGCTAGTGTTCTAACCACTCTTATGGAGGTGATTCGGAACAAAACGTTGCTTATTATGCTAATTTGTTTAAAAATGATCATATTCCTGATTTTGTGCCACAGACACAAATGTCACCTCCTGAAGTTAGGAGTATGGCTACAAATGTTAAAAATAGAAAAAAAAAAAAATAGTTTTATGGAATTATTATGATAAATTATATGTCACTTCTAATGAGGGTGCATCGATTTTAGATCCAAAAGATCATAAACTAATAGCTAAAGGTGCACAATGCAAGAAATGTAAGAAAACTTACAAATGAAAAAAAAAAAATGTCGGCACGGACACTTTAAGAAGACACAATAAAAGTTGTTATGGTAAGGACACACTGCAAGCTAGACAAACATAGCTAAATAGCGGTCCTCAAGTATCTTTTGTAGATAACTTTACTTATTCTGGTGCTCGTAATAAAATTGAGTTAATAAAATATATTATTTGTGATGAACAATATTTTACATTTGGTGAGAGTGACCGGTATTATGATTATGCAAGTAGTAATCTTAATCCTTGTTTTATTAAAGTTTCTAGTTCTAGTACTAGAGTAGAGGCTATAAAAAAAATTCAAAAAGAAAATGTTGCTTTAAAAGAAAGTTTTGTAAATGTTAGTAAATTTGCTCTAACTTCTGATATATGAACGACTAAACAAAATTATGCTTGTATTTGTATCACGACATATTGTTTAGATCCAAAATGGATATTGTAAAAACGTATTATTTGTTTACGACCTTTAAAATTTTCACATACTGGCGCTGCAATCGGTGGCGCTATAATCCTTTTTTTTTACGTGAATATGATATTCACAATAAATAAAAATTCAATTTCTTTTGATAATGCTAGTAATAACACTTCTTCTATTAATGTTTTAAAATCATAATTTTTGCATATACTAGAAGGTCGATTTTTCATGTTAGATGTGCTTGTTATATTGTTAATTTAATTGTATAAGAATGCCTTCAATTATTTCAAGTAAATTTAAAAAATGTTAGATTATGTTTATAAAGTTTGAACACTTCTGCAAGTAGACAACAAGCTTTTAAATTTTTTGATGAAATTCTACTTTTTTAATGTTGAAATCTTCTATTAAATTAAAAGATGCTATTACACATTATTGTAATGTTAATCCTAGTTTTGATTATCAAGTACCTGAAAATGATTGGTTAATTGCTAGTTCAACTTTTAAATTTTTAGTATTATTTTGAAAATTTTAAATTATCTGGAGTTTACTATCCAACTTCTCTTTTAGCTTTAACAAAAAATATTAACATTTCTCATTTATTTTGTAAATATAGAAATATTCCTGGTTTTGATTATATTGTTTCCAAAATGGAAGTAAAATTTCTAAAATATTGGGGTGGTATAGCTTTTCTATATTGTTTAACTTCAATTTTTTATCCTAAGATTAAATTAGATGGTGTACTTATTTTATTAGACGAGTTTAATGACAATATGAATGTTGAGGTAGATAGTTTAAAAGTGAAAATTAAAGACGTTTTAGATAATTTAATTAATTTATATGAAGAAAGAGTTGTATAGAGTCGGCTCGGTACAACCGTTCAAAATAGTAGTAGCTTTGGTTTTATGTCTAAATTATGACATGCTAAAAGCATACTGCAAAGGAAGAGACAAATTTTTCCCCCCCTACTAACTCATAAATTATCCTTATATTTAAATTCTTATGAAGAAGAAGAAGATGAATCTGCATCTTATTTTTTAATTTTAGAATTGTGGAAAAGATACGGAAAAATGTATCGTATACTTTCTTCTATAGCACGTGATATTCTAATGGTTCCGATATCCACGGTAGTATCACAATCTTGTTTTAGTGCATGTTCAAGGATACTAAGTAAGAAGATGAGCATGATGCTGCCAGATATTTTGGAAGCATACGTTTGTGTTCAAGATTCGGTTCGTGCTAAAAAACGAATTCAAAACTTAAGAGATGAAATTGTCAACATCAGTGAGCTGGACTTTCAGTCTCTTACTCTGGAGGACATTACTGGAGGAGAAGCTGAGCAATAAACTTGGACGACGAAAAAAAAATTGTACATTTTATTACAAATTTTTTGAAAATAAAATATCAACTTTAAACTTTCAAATTTTTTTTAGTTAATGTTATATAGCATATTTAAATTTTATTGACATTAATAATTTTTTTTAACTTTTTTCTCAAAATTTTGTCTCAATTATATGTTTTGTTAGTTAATGTTGTTTACATCTAATATTTTTGGTTATGAAAATAATAATTTTCTATTTAAATTTATATAACAAAATTTTAATTCACTTATAAAACAAAAAAATTTGAAATTTACAAATCTTAACTTCTATATAATTTTTCTATTTTAATTTACTAACAAATAACTTATATATGGAAATCTTAACAAAAAAATATATATAACATATAAAAATCTTAACAAATGACTTATATATATATATATATATATATATATATATATATATATATATATATATAATCTAAATTTTTATATTTTTTATTTAAATTTATTAACTTATTATTTATTTAACTTATATATACAATGCTTTTAAAAATTTAAATCTGGACCCAGACCGGTTCGGTCCGGTTAGAACCTGATAGGGTCATGTCCGGGCTGGGTCCATTTTTTTTCTTCCGGGCCTTGCTGACCCGGCCCGCTTCATCTCCTAGATTAAGTCTGGTCCAGTCCGAATCAAGTTAGTGCAGGCCGCGAGTCGGCCCAGACCGGCACAATAAACACTATGATTGCCGACTGGACCAATCCATTATGATTGGTGACCCAAACATCTTTAACTTATATTTTGCTTATACGTGATACTTCTTCTTCTTCTCCACCTTCTTTTTTAGCTTAAAATAAATAAATAAATAAATAAATAAAGTAGAAATTAGTATAAAAATTCCTTTACACATGAAATTAATTGAAATAAAAATTTAAATATTCTCTCAACCAGTATCTTGTTTATCTCCTCTACTAACTAAGGTAATCTCCAACGCGAGTTTCTATCTCTCCTATTTCTGTGGTAACCTTTTTTTAAAAAAAAAAAAAATTCTTCCAATAATTGTTTCTATGCCAATTTCTATACTAGTAGGCATTGATGTAGGATGCAACTTTTTTATGAGGGTTTCTAAATGTATAAACTTTCATATAAATTCTCTATCTCACATGACAATTATTATTGGACTCCATATCATTAAATTGATTCTTTTATTTTCTGATAAGTAGAATATAAATGAAGAATCATTAAAAAAATATTTTTTTATTTATTTAATTTCTATGTAGAAATTTTACCAAGTATGATAGAATATTTTTTTTAAAGTACAGTACCAATAATTTAGAAAGTCTATTTTAGAAATTCTACCAAGTGGGTGAAGTATTTCATCTCTAATCGTAAAAACCTACTATATCCTCTCTCTAATCCCATTATTTATCCTGAATAAATTAATTCAGACAACCAACAATCATTCGATTTTAATCTAACGGTCAGGATCATGAACTTTGTTTTGTCCGGGATTCTATCGCGCTGTGATGTGGTCGAGTAGGCTGGTGAAGGGATTAAGGGGCACATGGCGGGGCCCACCTGCTTAATTGGACTAATAAAGCTGCTAATTTACTACGGTTTAGTTAACGTTACGATTTTCTTTGCATATATGTTCCTTAAATCCAACTTAATTTTATACTACGTTATGGTTTTCCTTTGCATATAGGTTCCTTAAATTCACCTTAATTTATACAAGTCTATAGAATAGTATTGCTTGTTTGGAAGAAAATAAATGATCAAAAGAATGTGATGAATAATTATCCTTTCCTTACTAGTTCAAGACCATGAAGTAAATTTTTGGAATGAACACAATTCAAACAAGTTTCAAGTATTGAGTTTGGCATTGGAACCACTACAAAGTGGTGGTGTATGTGTTTGAAGTATCCATTTTTAGGACGTCCATTGCTCTATCGTTCTAGAAATACCTATTTAAGCAAATGGCCATCCAAAATGCAAATCGTTTGGTTCCCTCTTACTCTGACACCAAAAAAAAAGTTGCAAATAAAATGTAAGTGCAATATAAAATGGTCTTTATTGATTTGCTTCAAAAGGTGTTACAAATAAAATATAAGTGCAATATAAAATGCTCGTTATTGTTTTGTTGGAGCATCCACAGTGGGAACACTTCAAATACATACTTCAAATTATTTATTATTATTATAAATTATTAGTTTTGGAACGTTCTCATGATATTGACACACAATGGTACACTCAAAATAAATATTTTAAATTAATCTCCTCTTCTTCCTCCATCTTTTTCTTCTTTATTATCTATTTGGTAATATTCTTCCTCTTTCTTTTCTCTTTTTTTTCTTTCTTTCTGTTTGGTTATTTTTGTTGGACCCACTAATTAATATAGAGGAGTTAGGACACGCTCCAAATATGAAGTGTCTTGTAGTTTTCTAACAAATTTAAAGTATTCATAAGTATCCATTGTAGCCTTTAAGTACTATAAATTTTGACTAATCAAAATGTAACATTGAAATATCTCTGACTGTGGGTGCTCCACTCGAAAAATTAGTATTGGGGTAAGTATACATTAAGATGCAAAATCCCAAAAACTTAATTTAAAAATGAATCCGAAAAAAAAAGTGAAAAAAAAGGAAAAAGAAAAAGGTTTTTCTTAGTAAAATTAGTATTGGGGGTAAGTATACATTAAGATGCAAAATCCCAAAAACTTAATTTAAAAATGAATCCGAAAAAAAAAAGTGAAAAAAAAAGGAAAAAGAAAAAGGTTTTTCTCCCTCCTATCAAAAGAACTTGAGTTGGTTGCTTCTCTACCTCTACACTCTTCTTTTCTACTCTCTCTTGTGTGTATATATAAAGAGAGAGAGAGAGAGAGAGAGAGAGAGAGAGAGTACCGATGGAGTGCGAAAGTCCTCACTTCGAGTTCGAGAAATCCTAGTTTTCATCGTCGAACAAGGTGATTTTTTTCTATTTTGGGATTTTTTTGAATTTTTTTTATGAAAATCTCGTTTTTTGGGGAAATCTTTGGATTTTTTTAGTTTCATCATGTGTTAGCTACAGATCGAATCGATCAGAAGCTTCAAAATGTGACCCTTTTCTTCAAAATATGATTTTTGTTCTAAATTAGGGGGTTTTGGTACAAAAATGTTATTTTGGGGGAATTTTTATTGGACTTTGTGTTGAGAGCTGCAATTATAATTCAATTATCAACAAGATTTTATTGGATTCCATTCAATCATGATGCATGTGCTTGTATTATTACAGAGATTAAATAATTAGGCTAAACTTTGCTTTTTTATGGTTTGTTTAGACGGTTGGATGCTTAAAAGTGGAAAGAGAGTCAATTCCAGTTTGCTTCATTATTACATCTTTTGGTATATTTGGTAAAATTTGAGGATTGGGAGCTTCGGAGTGTAGTTGATGCTACTAGAGTTCATCTGGCCATGACTAACCTTCCTGAGTCGAAGATTTCGTCGGGGAAGCCGCCTGCTCCGTCGAGGGAGAAAGCCCGTCCGTCCGCCACAAAAAACTCGCAAACTTTACGACAATCCGCACCTTTGGAAGAACGGAAAGGGAAGGGTTCTTTCAAGAGTGATGATTCTTTTGAGGAAGAGGGGAAGTCTTCTTTCTCTGGCGTGAGCCATCCACTGGAGCCGGTCGATATGGATCTGATGAGGAGGGTGTACGTAGCTGTCGACCAGAACAAGTCTGAAGCAGGGCGCTTGACGAAGGCCCCGTCTGTGAAGAAAATTGATATTGCAGGGTCGAAGAAGAATGTGGTTGGAGAGCGTAAAGAGTCGGGTGTCCCGTTGCCAGCTGCGGAGACTGCTCATCTGCCGCAGGATTCCGAAGAGAAGGATATTTTGTGGGATGCTTCTCTGACCCCCAGCGGCAATGTCAGCCCTCACAGCAGTATCGACAGTGCTGGGGTGGCAACTGCGACGAGTATCGAGGATAGTGTTGCGGGTACTTACAGAAGTGACGGGGTGGTTAGTGATGGTATGCTTAATATGGAAAATAATTGTGAGAGTGCCAAGGGGAGTGTTAGAGGTGACTCGCTTGAGAGTGCAGAGACTAGCATTAGCAGAGCGAGTGACAGCAGTGGTGTCAGTGATGATAGTAACTGGAGTAATATGACTGGGAGTGCTAACAAGCCTCACAAGGGGAATGATCCAAGATGGAAGGCCATTCTTGCTGTGAGGTCTCAGGATGGTATTTTGGGCATGAGCCATTTCCGGTTGCTTAGAAGGCTTGGATGTGGTGATATTGGTAGCGTTTACTTGTCAGAGTTGAGTGGGACGAGGTGCTACTTTGCTATGAAAGTGATGGATAAGGCATCCCTAGCTAGCAGGAAGAAGCTGACGAGGGCTCAAACTGAAAGAGATATTCTTCAGCTTTTGGACCATCCGTTCCTCCCGACATTGTACACACATTTTGAGACCGATAGGTTTTCATGTTTAGTCATGGAGTTCTGTCCGGGTGGTGATTTACACACGCTGAGGCAGCGACAGCCGGGGAAATACTTTTCGGAGTACGCAGCAAGGTATTGTTTACCAAATCAAGTGCTTAGTGCTTTCATGATATATATATATATATATATATATATATATATATATATATATATATATATATATATCGGTTATCTTGTTTATATTCTTTCTTTACTACTATAGTAATCTATGGCTCTATGCACTTCAATTAGCTCTTCTATTTGTGGCAGTTATTGGCAAAAATGACATATTCTTCATGCTTTTGGGGCTGAAAATAAACACAATAGTCTAACATATCTTTAGTTTCTTTTGCTATCTAACGAGTCAAAATATTTGTTGTTGAAATCCTTGCATCGTTTTACGAGAAAGGAGTCCATTCTTTTCAAAAAGGAGAAAGTTGCCATTGAGCTATTTATTGGGCTATACTCTGGTAAGTGCTACTGCAGAGTGAACTGTCATTCTAGTAAATTTTATGACCCTTACCCTTTCTTCTTCTTGCCGTATTTCTCAACATTTTTACCTGTGCCCTGACCAGGGAAATTTAGCCATCCCCATCCATTAGCCCATAAATAAGCACAAGTCACTTTTGTTCTTTAATGCATATGACATTGACGTTTTCTTAGTCTACTTGGAGGAGCCTTCTTGGCTTTTCGTGTTTGGAATATTATTTCTCCATGTTTGTGACGGTAAAATGGACTGTTTTAAACGTACATGCTGCTTGTATGGACCTTAATAACAAGGAACTGGTACATTACTGTCTTTTCAGAATTAACTTACCAGTTTAAGCTGACACAGGGTATCCATTAGATGTTAGAACATGCATATGGTCCTTTGCAGGTGGGTAATCTATAATACATTCCTTTCTAGATTGAGCTGCATATCTGGCCAGGAATTTAGGTTTGCACAAAAGATCCACTGTTGGATTGCCATTACTATAGACTAAGGCGCAATCATCAGGAGAGAAGTGCTGAGTTTCTCGTCTTTACTTTCTAATATCACTCTAAGTATGGGAAGAAAAATTATTCAATTTTTACTAATTCTGCGGCAGTAATAAAAAATATTGAGGTCAACCACAATCACCAAAATTGTAAAGACATTAGGTCACAAATGGAGAGATTATATCTGGTAACAACAAAGATGGTAAACACATAAGATATATAACCATATTACTTGTAATATATCCCGCCTTTCTTTGCACACTCAGAGATCACTTTACCCCGGAAGTTCTTAGTTATTTGGTAGTGTGAATGATCTATATTAAGCCAATTTACAAATATATATTAAGCCCAAGTTCCAAGTGTTGCAGCCTTGCATGTCATCATGATCAAATGAATTGGAGCAAAATGAATAGAAGCCAGGTTTAAACCTAAAGGACCTCAGGGAACGTGATGTTCTAGTACAATACAGTCGGATTCAGAAGCAAATAGAGAATCAATGTACCAAATAATTGAAATGACAAACGAATGTGGTACACTACATTTACATACAATTATGGGTAGTGGATTAGTTCCGACTTTCACTCCAAAGGATTTCTAGTCAACACCAAAATTTTAAAGACATTAAGTCACAGATGTAGAGATTATTGCTGATAACAACAAAAACAGACAAACAGGTAAGTAAAATATAGACCATATCACTTGTAATATGTTCTTTTTTTCCCCCCCTTCCCGTGGGATTATAATGCTGTAGAATAATTTTCTCAGCATTCTTCTCCCAATCAGAACTCATTTAGCTTATGCCCCTTCTCCGCAATGCTTTTGTCTTTGTCACACCGCTTTGTTGTTTTAATTTAAGCTTCTCTACAAACTCTATATTTTCATCTGAAGGTTGATAGTAAACTTCACCTCAATTTAAAACCATGGTTATTTGACACTATAGTTTAGTGGAACACATGTTTCTGGGGAATGCCTTGGCAGACATGGTCGAGATACTTCTTTCATGAAACAGGAAACCATGTCTTGCACTCATGCAAAATTGTTCCACACTCATTGGATACCGTATTTCGTAAAAGCCCTACATTTTGACATGTAGGACATGTTGAACAAATGGCTACTTGTCCATCACATGTTGGAGTCTATTACTGAAAGGTCACAGTTGGTTGCAACAAAAACTGTGCAGGACTAGAAAATATACATGAAATTTATATCTTCTTTTCTAGGAATGTTGGAGAAGGAAAAGAAGAAAACATAACTTCTTATTTTCTTTCTTTTCTATTATTCAAATTATGAAAAAGAACATGATTCAATCACAAATATTTTGCTTGTCCCAAAGATATTCTTTTGTGTTCCAGGGTTACGAAATGTAGTACTGTTGTGAAGGATTTCTCGAGATTACTGAAATTGTTTCCCAATTCAAATACCTTCAAACAAATACTATAACTTACTGGTTTTCAAAAAAAAATTCTATTGTTTTTGCCTTGCATGGAATTAGACCCTAGGTAGACATGTTGATAACACACGGAGTTATATTCTTTGTACAAGTGAATTAGAATGTTTCCATAGAGTCGCCTGTATTATTAATTAATTTAGATATCTTAATTTCATTTGAAAAGTTAAAAAGGGTGTCCTAGAGCAACCAGGCTCCCACTTATGTTGAAGTATTTGGTCATATTCAGTATTGTTCCAAATAGTATCACATCGATAGTAAATATGTTTTCCAGAGGTTTCTGAAGGTACCAGTATCCTTTCTTTTATAATTTTCTCTTAATATTCTCAAGCTTCTTATCCACTTCTAGTTATTTTCTTTTGCACTTCTATTAACATGTAGCTGTATCAAGTTTCTTAATGTATATGAAGAGTACATATTCAATGTCCATATCTTGCTGTGTCCTATATTGGAAACTGTGCTTAAAACTGCAAGTTTATCCGGTTCACAGGGGAATCTTTGTGGATCTAAGTTCTACTTAACTCTGAATGCTTCCGACATTTAGGTTTCAACTTGAAATAATCATTCATGATTAGATTTATTTTATTTTATTTAACATGCTTGGTCATTTGGAAGTTGGAAGGAAAGGGTAAGGTTGATGATTGTCATCATTTATAGTGGACATATTGAAGGGAAAGAAATCCTATTGTTGTTCAATTTAAGCTCATTTCCTGTAGATTCAATGTGACGCAGGACAAGATTTATAGAGGTGATCTATATGGGAATGTGTTATGATTTCACAAACTCTGATTAGCAGAAGCTTAATTATAAAGCAAAAATTGCTAAAAAAAATTTCTACCCAAACAATCCTAGAAATTCTCGAAGCAATCAGTCGAATTTAGGATCATGGATCAAGTTTACCTGTGGATCGCGAAGTTGCACTTCACAATCAAAACATTCAAATCTTGCTCCACGAAGAAGATGAATCATCACATCGAGGTTTATGTATCGTGATCCAATGATCAATCTTGATGCAATGTAAAGAAATCTCAACTTTGGGGTGGGCATGTGATTTGTGGGTTAGGGTTTATGTAAGATAAGGAGAAGAATACATTTATTCTAAGAAAGGAAATACACTGCAACTCAAATAAATCTCTAAACTCTTTAATGAATAAAAATTAGAGAGTACATCATTTATATAGCCGATCAAGCCTTGGCCGCAAAACTATTAGTCCTAATAAAAACAAGTCACCAAAATAAATTAATCTTAAATACCAACTAAATCCTAATAAGTGTAACTAATCCCAAGAAGTCAATCATGTGCGCTCATATGCATAATTAATAGCTACCAATTGCATAATTAATTAAAACTCATGCATCGAACTTAGAGGAAAAAACAAATAAATCATGTCCACAAATTCGAAATTTGATTTCAAATAGGAGCCATGATGATACGGTCCTCAATCAGAATATCTAGTTGAAAAATATTATGCTTTGACTATGTTATAAAGAATCTTAATGAGATTATTTCATGCTAGTTAGTCTTTTTGATTACCTTTCTTTGTTTAGTTAATGTTGCAGCTCGTTATCCTTTCATGTTTTCATGTTTTAAGTACTATCACTTCCTGTTCTTGCTTCTTTTGAAGGTTGACAGAGATTTAGTGTTAAGATATTAAGTACTATTATGCAATATCTCAATAAGTGTGTACCTATATGTAAATGTACCATTCACATCTCTATATATATGTTCAAACAATCACTTATAGGTTGAGGGGTTCATTATATTTCTACATGGTATCAGAGCCAAAACCCTAACCCTAGCTGCCGTCTCTCTCTCTCTCTCTCTCTCCTTCGCCCTCTCAACCCTAACCCTAACTCTCTTCCATATCTCCACCGCCGACCTCCTCCCAAAGCTCCTGATCCCAGTCGCCCGCCTCTGCACCCTATCTGCTCCCAGCCACGTCAACCGATGCCTTCCCCATTGCCTTCTCCATTGCCTTCTCCACCGCTGCCTCCCATCCAAACCCTAGCCGCCTACACCCGACCACGACCCTGCCTAGGTGCCTACCCGACCACCAAATCTTGCCCGCATCCCATATTTGCCCGCAGCCACGCTAGATCTGCCAACACCCGACCCTAGCCACAGCTTGCAGCCCGTAGCCCCCCACCAAACCGTAGCTGCCCTCTATCCAAACCCTAACCTTAGATGCCCTTCACATCCCATAGCCACCAATAACCCCCCACTCCAAAGCCCTAATCCTCGCCGACAAAAATTCTAACCCTAGCTACTGTTCAAAAAAAATTGTTGGAGTTGAGATCTTCAGAGGGCAAACTTTAATCGTTTGTATGAACTTTTGAACCTCGACAACGACATCAAGAGTTAATAGAGAGCAAACTTGATTGTTTGTGTGAATTTCTGTTCCTGGTCCGATATCCACATCAGGATCTAATAGAGAGCAAACTAGTTTTGTATGAATCTATGTCCTGTTTTGTGTGATCCACCTTCGATCTCTGCCAAGAATGTGCAAAGCCAGTAGTGGCAAAGTTAATGTGAACATCGCGCATTGGCGAGGTTGATGTGAATATCGAGTTGTGACGATCAACGAAAGTCGAATCAAGAAACTGAAGGATGTCGAACATTGAGGTGAATAGCAGTGTTGACAACACCAGTATCAGAAACACAGCGACGGGGACATCGAGCACTGGTATGACAATCTTATCGATTCGACTTGTTGATTGAAGGTTGGAGGGTCCGAATGGTTACTACACATGGCGCAAGAAGGTCGAGAAGACAATTCGGGAAATGTGGTTGTCAAAGTATCTCATCGACAACCCTCCAAAAACGGATAATCCCACATACGAGCAGTGAGACGGATGATAGCAGACTATTTACACAATTGATGAATTTAATGTAACCATCAGGTAAGGACATGGTTCAGAACACAGATTCGGTGAAGGACTTATGTGAGGTCATATTGGTTGCGTTTGATGGAAAGCGTGATTTGTCTCGTATTTATGACTCGGTTGTCGATGTCTACCGAGCTGATCAAGGAGACAAGTTACATAAGGATCACTTTTGAGCCTTTGAGGTCCTAACTGATAAAATGGATCGCGTGTTACCCTTGACGACGAATATTATTGAGACGAAAACTCAACGTCAGCAGCTCTATGTTATGACGTATCTCGTCTCGCTTCGTCCCGATGCAGATTTTGTATGGTCTCAGATTATTGCTGGGGCTGAAGTTTCATCTCTGATGGAAGCCTACTTTCGTGTCATACGGGACAACGAAAGTACTTTGAGCTGATACAAGTGATGCACCTGTTGACTGATCTGCCTTGGGTACTCCTCGTGGTGGATTCCGTGGGGATCGTGGTGGTAGACGTGGTAGCCAAAATGCTGGCCGAGGTAATGGCGGCCGTGATGGAGGACGACCGCGCACAATCTTCAGTTGTGTTCAACCTGGATATTTTCAGTGGAAGTGTCTCAAAGCTCCTACTGCCAAGCTCAGCGACGTAGTGGAGCCTCTAAATATAGATTCACAACCGGATATTCAGCGGCGTGTGTGGTAGGACCAAAGCAATGGGTAATAGAATCGGGTGCGTCTGATCAAATGACAGGCGATGCATGTATGTTGCGTGACTATGTATCTATGGGTCGTGTGATCGATATTCCTGTTGCGAATGACAGTTCTCAGAAAGTTTGTGGAAAAGGAAGTATCGGTCTTTCTTCCAATCTGCCACTAACTTCAGTTTTACATACATGAAAACCCATTCAGTTTATTATCCATTAGTCAGATATCTCGTGACTTACATTGTCCTGTAACATTCTTTCCTGATGGTTGTGTTTTTCAGGATTTAAAGACGGAAAAGACTATTGGTAGGGGGCATGTGGCTGGAGGTTTATACCTAGTTGAATTGAATTCATCTGTTGCCTGTGTCGCCGTATCCCGAGACCCGTTTGAGTTACAATGTTGGTTTGGTCATCCGTCTATCCAAGCTCTCCAGAAATTGTGTCTATCACTAGATTTTCGAGTTTCTTTTAATTGTGAGTCGTGTAGTGTAGCTAAACATCATCGTGCACCTTTATAGTGAATTTGGATAAAGCTGTTTTTGCTCCCTTTGATCTGATATGTGGGGTCCATGTCCTGTTGAATCTGTGATGAGGTTCAAATATTTTGTTTTCTTTGTTGATGATTACTCACGAGTCACTTATGTCTACCTAATGAAGAATCGTTCTGAATTATTTATCTGTTGTAATTTTTTTATGGAAATAAATATCTAATTTTAGGTTTTCGTTGCGTCTTCAGAGCGACAATGGTCGTAAATGTACCTCGAGAGTTCTTTTTTCATCTTGCTAGACATGGAATTATCCACCAAACTTTCTGTTCTTATACACCACAACAAAATGGTGTGACAGAGCGTAAGAATCGTCATTTCTTAGAAATAACTCGAGCAATTATATTTCACGATAGTTACCTAAGAAATTTTGGTCGGATGCTGTGCTTACGGCTTGTTATCTGATTAATCGTATGTTGTTTCGTGTCTTCAATGGAGCTACTCCTTTTTCTAGGTTACATCCCGATCATATGTCATTTTTCTCTACCCTCTCAAGATTTTTGGGTGCTTGTGTTACATTCGTGATGCTCGTCCTACACTTTCTAAATTGTATCCGAAGGCACTCAAGTGTATTTTTCTTGGGTATCCTAAGGATCAGAAATGGTCTCGTTTTTTTCTTGACTTTGAGGAGGTATATTGTGTTTCGGGAAGTTACATTTGTCGAGGCTGAGTTTTCCTCATCCTCTTCAATTAAAGAATTTGTTCCCGACATTTACTTAGATGAGAATTTTCTTTTGTATCTGTTTCAACCACAACAGTTGTCCGTAAGGGTGTCCTACCCTATCGAGCCAGTCTTACCGTCTTACGGTTCGCGAACACCAGCTCCGACAGAACATGAACCACCATTAGTGTCCACAACCGTGGAGTCAGTGTCATCATCAGAGTCATCCTCCAGCTCTTTAGATTCACCACCGCCTGATATACTGACTCGCCTTCGTCATGCATGCCGTGACCATTCTTTGTATCTTGACAGTTACAAAGAGCTCGCGAGTCACACTTAGTCCTTGATGGCTACTATTGATGGGATTCAGATCCCACATATTCTGCCGAGGAGGGACTCCAACATCCTGGTAGACGTGCCGTTATGGAATAGGATATGCGAGCGCTTCGGGAGAACCATACATGGGACTTGGTGGATTTGTCTACTGGCAAAAATGTGTTATGTTGCAAATGGGTCACAATCAAGATAAAGTCGGATGACACTCTTGATCGTCTGAAAGTTCGTCTTGTGGCAAAAGGGTGTTATCAGATTTACGACATGGATTATTTTGAGATTTTCTCCCCAGTTGTCAAGATGATCTCTGTGCGATTGCTTAAGTCATTGGCTGTTCGATATGATTTGCCCTTTATTTCAATTGGACGTGAAGAATGCCTTTTTCCATGGGGATCTTGAAGAAGTATATGTGGTACAACCTCCTGGGTTCGTTGCAAGGGAAGGTAAAGTGTATTGTCTATGTAAAGCATTCTACGGCCTTAAACAATCACCTTGTACTTGGTTTGGCTGATTTATTCATGTTATACAGTTTGGAATGCGCCAATCAAAGAAGGATCATTTAGTATTTTACCGAACATTAGTCGGACGAATACTACTTGGTGTCTATATTGATGACATCGTGATTACGGGGGATTAAAGTCAAGGTATTGCATAAGTGAAAGTTTTTGGACGAGCAGTTTCAGACTAAATATATGGAAGCATTGAAATACATCTTGGGCATCGAAGTCACACGGGGTGAGCGAGACATTGTAATGTCTCAGATAAAGTGTGTTGTTGCTGAAGCATGGATGATGCAAACTAATAAAGCTACCTTACCTATGGATTTAGGGATAAAGTTACTCCTAGATGAAGGGATATTGATTAGGATTAGTTTCGTCGGCTGGTTGGGAAGCTCAATTACTTGACGATTATGACTCTTTCAGACATTTCATTTGTTGTAAGTATAGTCAGTAAATTTATGGCTTCTTCACGAGTTCCGCATTGTCAAGCATTTTTCAGGATCTTGCGTTATCTAGCTTATAATTCTGGAAAAAAATCGAATGGAGAATTAGGGGCATACTCGTGTCTTGAGTGTTTTACAGATGCTGACTGGGGTGCGAGTCTTACATATCGACATTCTGCATCCAGCTATGTAGTATTTATTGGCGGGAACTTAGTGTCATGGAAGAGGAATAAACAGAGTGTGGTCTTACGATCGAGTTCAGAAGTGGAATACGGAGCCATTGTTCATGGCACAACAAAGGTGTTTGCAACTTCTTCTAAAGGTGCTGGGAGAAGCAGAAAAAATGGAAGCAGCAAATATGTGGTGTGATAATCAGTCAGCCATTCATATTGCTACTAATCCTTTATTTCATTAAAGGACGAAACACATTGAGATCGATGTCCACTTCGTCCGTGATGAATACCAAAAGAGAATGATAATATTTTACCATGTGAGAACCAGAGATCAGATATCTTTACGAAGTCTCTTTTAGGCACTCGTGTTCGTTTTCTTTGTAACAAACTGGATATGATTGATATCTATGCTCTAGCTTGAGGAAGGGTGTTAAGATATTAAGTACCATTATACAATATTCCAACAAGTGTGGACCTACATGTAAATGTATCATTCACATCTCTATATATACGAGTCCAAACCCTCACTTATAGTTTTGGGGGTTCATTATATTTCTACATTTAGGAAACAGAGTTACTTGAATAACATGACTCGGTCTACTTGACCTTAACATCCTCATACGAGAAAAGGATAAAAGAGAAACTTAAATTGTAGATTTAGTTGGTATTATGCCTAGGAGATCTACTTTGGAATATTACTTATTTAGAAGATTAATTGAAGACTTTAGGGAGAAGAAGAGAGATCTTCAAAATAATTTTTATTGAATTAGAAAAAGCTTATGAAAGTACCCAATGGAGAAAATATAGTGCATTTTAGAGAAGAAACAAGTCTCTAGCAACTGTTAGGATATGTATGATGGAGTTGAGACTATCACGAGGACTATAGGGTAGATACCACATTGTTGACATACATTAACGATCATCATCAAGTGTTTTACATTTTTGTGCTAGTTATTGGATAAAATTAACATCCATAGGATGAAGTTTCATGGTGTGTGATATTTGTTGGTGATGTTGTCTTGGTTGAGAGTAGATCAAGGTTCTAAACGGCGGTAGACGGGTGCGCGACGGAGAGAGTCCGCCTTCCGCCTAGGCCGCGTGCGGTTGATAAATTTTGAGCATTTTTTTACTATTTTACCATTATTATTTTTGCATATTTTAAGGTGTTTTATGCATAATTAAGTTGTAGAACGAAAATTTATAAAGTTTTAGTCTTGTAAAAGTGAACCATAGTCCATAATGCTTGCAAAATCTTTTGGCTAAAACATCTTGTTAGATATTGCTCCCCTCTTAGGCATCTGTCTATGCTGCCTCACCTCTGCCTACGCCGCCAAACCTCCGTTGATCACCTACTCCAATGCCTAACAGGAAACTCGAAAATACCAAAATGCCCTCTATCTTTTCATAATAATAATATTTTTTATTAAAAATAATAATGCACACTTTAATTGAAAGTCAACCTAAAAATAATAATACACTTTAAATACATTTTACCCTAAATTTTTTAATCAAAGTTGATTAAAACTAATCTTCTTCGTAATCCATATTAGGATAAATTGTTTTTTTAATAACTTTTTGAAAAAGAAAAACTAGTCCTAATCTAATCTCTCCCAACCCTATAGTCACCTTCCTGCATCCGACTATTTTGTTCCTGTAGCCGCTTCCCATACGTCCTTGCCGTCATACCCCTGGTGCTCTCGACGTCGCATTATACGCAGCCGTAGTTGCCTAATACACTCGTCGGAGCAGCCACAACCACAACTGTTGTCAGGGCCGGCCCTAGGGTAAGTCCAGCAAGCCCGCGGGCTTGGGCACCCCCCATTCATAGGGCAACCATTTTCACCGGAGCCAACCCTTTAACAAAAAAATTAGCGGCTACTGCATCCGTACTGTGAAGAAATGTGAAAAAGAAACCGGAAATTGGTTTCTAAATTCTAATCCCGGGATATGCCGACTCAGCCCTTCCTCTCTCTCGGCCTCTCTCCTCCTCTTCTCTTCTCTTCTTTCTTTTTTTCTCGCTCCGACTCCGACTCTCCGAGAGATCTTATCCCGTCCGCGCCAACAAACATGCATCAATAGGTATTCTTCTTTCCTCTCCTCTCCCTCTAATTTCGAATCTTCGATTAGGGTTAGAAACTTAAGGGTTTTCTAGGTAGAGCCCCAAATGGAAAAAAATCAAGAATGGTGAAGAAGAGAGTTCATGAAGAGGGAAGAGTGGTTGAATAAACGGAGGGGAGTGGGCTTAGTTATTAGTTTGGGATTAAGCAGGAAGAATGGACTAGGCTGTAGGGATTTTGGAATTGCGTAGGAATAATGTGCTACTAAATTTGCTAGTGTAAAATATAGGTGTTTTTTAGGTAATGAGTGGGAAACTAAAGGTAGGGATGGGATTTGATCCATGACCTTACCCGGCCTCTTTATGTGTCCTAAATTCATAAATTATATTAAAGCTCCTATACTATGTCACTTTGGATGATCTAAATTCATAATATACTTGATTTGTATAGGTACCATGACGAAGAATGAAAATGATAAGAATCGTGAAAATTTTCGATAATAAAATTATGGAGCTTATAATTGAAGGGTCAAGCAATGTAAAGATGCAATGACAGAAGAGAATATTTAGGATCTATAAGTGTATTAGTTGATTATAAAGGTGCAATGACATAGAAGAGAATATTTAGGATCTAGAAGTGTATTAGTTGCTTATGACATGGTTTTATATTGTTTTTCAATAAGGACCAAGGGACAACCAAAATTAGCTCCGGTTAGGATAACCTAACACCCTGGGCCGCCCCTGACTGTTGTATAAACCATACAACCACCGTTGCTGCTCTGGGGTGCGGGGCGACGATGTTGATGACACTGGAGGTGCGGCGACAGGGGTGCGGGGGAAGCAGGTTGATGAAAAGATGGGTTCTTGCTTCCTTCTCTCTCGTCTTATATACTTTCTAAATGTTGATATTCTGCTATCCTTCTGACCCATGGTCAGGATAGGTTCACACTTGTTGTGCATCAAGTAACACGAGCACGTGTTCTCACTGGGTTGTGATCCAAGTAAAGCTTCCGGTAACACCAAATGTCAGTTGTGAGCTATGTTGTACTGGACACTAGGCGAGGCGAGGCGACAACCTACCTGCCTCGCCTAGGCGTCCGTCCAGGTCAGACATGATCATGTGCATGAAAAAATCTGCAATATAGCAGACAATGCAGAATATAAGATATGTATTTATAAATTATATTAGCAGACAATACAAAATATAAGTTATGCAATATAAAAAAGTAGCAGCAGCAACATGCAATATAAAAAAAGAAAAAAAAAAGCAGCAGCAACAGGCAATATAAAACAGTAGCAGCTTAAGCAGAAGTAGTACCATCAAGTAGCAACAACAAAATCGTGTAGGCGCCTTCCTTTCACCTACCCTGGTCGACCCTAGGCGTCTAGACGCCTATCGCCAGACACGGGAATTATTTTTCCAGGTCGAGATGCCCTCCCCTCAACCTAGATGCATAGGTCGCCGGGCGCGCCTAGAGGTTGCCTGTAGCAACGTAGGTTGTGAGTGGGTTAATTAACACAATAGACTGTAGTATGATGGTTTTGTTTTTGATTAATTTTCCCACGTTCGACTATTTTGTGTCCTTACTCCTACTTGATACCTTTCAGTTTCATTCTACCAACCGGTGGGTCACTTACCACCATGAGACATGAAGTTGCTGATCCAAATCTCCTAAAAAATAATTATGATCCCCAATTCTGCACTCTTTTGATTTAGATCTTAGGATGTGTAACACAAGCAGCCGCCTATACATTGCTCTTGCATTGTGTTAGGTGGTTCTCTTCATCAGCAAGGTGCTGGCGTTTTGCTTCGTCTTTCAAACCCTTCCACCAGTTAATTTCACGCTGTAACCTTACCCCTCTGAAAAGGTAGCTTTAATTTTCTCCGAACCTAGCAACACTCTTGTACCAACTTTCTTCCTCACATTTGATCCCATTTTTTGAACATACATGCATGCATGCATGCTTTCTATTTTGATGATTGCACGCAAACTTATAGGTGAACACTACAAATGACACTAGGGTCCTCATCCAAAGACCATGTTCCCAGCTAGTGGCGTAGCCAGGATTTGGGTACAAAGGAGTCAAAATCGACTAGTAAATTTTTAATCCAAAAATATTATAAAAATGTTAAAGGAAAAAAAATAGCATAACTTAGTTACAGAATATTTTGACGACAAAAATATATTATAATAGTTGCATTACATCATAACCGACAATAATTGTTTACAATAAGCTCCTAAGAGGCTGTATATTTTAAAAATGTTGCAACATATCCTTTCCAACTTTTGCGAAAATGATTTGTTCAATTCATGTCACCGAACAATCATTTATTAATTCATCTTCCATTCGTTTATGAAGTGTATTTTTGATAACCTTCATTGTCGAAAAATGCTCTTTCAACACTTGCAGTTGCAACAAGTAAGACTAAAGTCAACTTTAAAAGCAAGTACACCAATGGATATGATTTATTCTTTATTCACTCAAGTAATTTATTTTCGCAACTTACAAATTCCCTTTAAACCAGAGAACTCATCATCATAATGGACATCCTTCGTAAAGTTCTCAAGTCGATAACCAAGTACCTTAAACTTCATTGGGAAAAAATCAGAGAGATAAAACTTAGCAAATTGAAGCAATTTTTTCTTATAAGAAGTCCTAAATGAATCATATGGATCAAGACATGCCATACACAAAAACAATTCTGCACTCACCTCAGAAAAATGGTTATTCAACTCCTGAAGTTGTAAATCTATCACCATATAGAACAACTCAACACGATAGAAATGAAGGTTTGTCATCTTTTCAACATTGCGACGTGATCTCCCCCGAACTACAAACAAGCTTTCCATGTTTGGAATTTCTTTCTCATCCGTATTAGAAAAAAGAAGATACAACCCCCTAACAAGTAACAAAAATTACATCAGTTAATCTCTCATTCTTTGTAGTCGTCGCTTGGCTGCTTTATAACTTGCGACATGTCATTGACAATATCTTGATCTTTTTTTGTAGCCCTTGGGAAAGTCATTTTTAATTCCCAAAATTGCTTTTATAAAAAATAATTTGAAAGCAAACTCAAAACATTGCATGACATCCAACAAATCAGTTGTTTCACCTCAATGATTATCATCTAAACCATCATCTTCAATAACCTCAAGCACGTCTATAACCGAAGAAAAAAAGTCAATCAAACTCAGAAGTGTACCATAGTGCAAACCCCAACCTATGTCACTAACCCGTTTCCAGTGTTGATTTTTGATTCAAACCTCTCCGTCTCTCTCTCACAACTATAAATTTTTTCAATAATCTTTTCAAATTGTTTCTCCCGAAGAATATCTTGGCATTTGCACGAGGCTCCAACAATATTTGACAAATTTCCAACTTGGTTAAAGAATGACACAATCCTTTTGTGTTTTTTTGAAACAGCTACAAGTGTCAACTGCACTTGAAGAGCAAAGTAACGGATATAAAAAGCGGAATTATTCTCCTTTAAAATTAAACTTTTGAGACCATTGAACTCCCCACACATATTGCTAGCGCCATCATTGTCTTATCCTCGCAGACTTGCTATACTCAACTCATGTTTGGAAAAAAAAAGAATCAATGGCTACCTTTAGTGTCAATGTGAAAGCCTCCCAATCATGTACAATGTCAATAAAATGTTCAACAACACAACCATGTTTGTCCACGTAACGTAAAGCCACCGCCATTTCTTCTTTGACAGATATATCTCGTGATTCATCAACTAAAATTGAGAAAAAGCTCATGTCCAATCTTTTGGAGAATGCTTTTTGTGGTCATAAATGAAGCCGCTTTGATATTTTCTTTATGAATTTTGGGAAAACTTATTCTATGTTTGTCGGGAGCATTTTCAAAGACAACTCGGTCGTCATCTGCAAGAAAGTGAAGAAGTTCAAGAAAATTGTCCCTATTTGAAGATCCTTTAGCTTTATCATGCCCAGGAAAAGCTATTTCTTGGCCTAAAAATTATTTAAAGCAATCAAAAGATGAAGTCAAACGAGTACAATAATCTAATTTTGCTTGATCAGGTTGATTGGTCAAACCCACTTCTATGATGCTTTTGGTTCATTAAATCATCACAAGCTTTCACACATTTACTATGAGTACTTAAATGACCTCCAACATATTTCTTCAAGTCTTCAACCTTCCTTTATTTTTTTCAATTTGTAAACCCTTCACCAACAAACGAATTACCACCTTCTTAGCCCCCTTGCTTTGGTTTAAACAAATAACAACACAAACAAAGACAACATTTTTTTCTACGATGTACTCTAACCCAAGGTAGTCAAAGGCACAAGGCGCACTCGAGGCGTAAAGGGTCCAAATCTCCCGAGGCGCAAGGCGCACTTAAGGTGCGCGCCCGAGCGACGCGAGACGCAAAAATTATATATATATATATATATATATATTCACATCGGATTTCTACATTGATAAACATGTGTGCTTCAAATTCCCCCATGTCTAGGTTACAATCACTTTGAATTGAGTGAGAGAGAACAGTAAAAAAAAAGTACATCAGTTCAAAAAACAGTCTAAAAATAGTACAATAGTTAAAAAAACAGTCTAAACATGTTATTTTTTTCACAAGATTTTCAAGGCGCGCCTTAACTATTCCAAGGCGCTCGAAAAAGGCGCACCTAGGCGCGCCTTAGGTGCACCTTAAGAATTGCGCCTCGCCTGGAGTGACCTGAGGCGCTGCCCCTGCGCCTAGGAGCAAGGCGCGCCTGAGGCGTGCCTTTGACTACACTGCTCTAACCACCTCTTAAATTCAGTAAACCATGGAGGATTGAATCTCCTTTTAATACATGAAAAAGTTCTATGAGAAAATTCGTGATTTTTTAGGTTGACATGGTCCCTTTTGAATGTATATATATCGAACTATCTATATCACTTTAGGATCACGGTACTCATAAATACTTTGTCTAAAAACATGATCTGATGGAAGCTCATCTAAATTAACCGTGTGACGTTGTGCTTGAACTTGTTGTACTTGAGTTTGCACATCATTAGACCTTGATTTTTTAGAAGATTAACGTTTAGGTTCAGAAGAAGAAGCTTCTTGAGCTCTAGATCTTTTTATAAGATACTTTTTCATTCTGTTTCAAGATAGAGTGATATAGACTCGATAAATTTTAACACTTTACTTTGCAATTATCAGTTATCATTGGCAAAAAGTAACGAAACCAATCACTGAAGAAATTTTAACACTTATAAATGAACAGCTACCATAACCAATCACTGAAGAAATTTTACCACTTATAAATGAACCTGGGTGTTTAACAAGACTTACAATAAAGATCATCTGTCTCTGTTTGACATTTCCTATAAAAACGACACAGAAGTATGAAATCATTGCACTGTAAACTATTTAGCAACAACAATATTTTAATTCATTAAGTTCAATAGTATTAAGAACTTGGTCACTTAATAAAACAACAACAATAAGACAATGACACTAAGAGAGCCAATATGCCAAATGTACAAGATTGATTGTTTGAGTTTTTTTTTTTCCCGTTCAGCAGCTCTCTTTATTTATTTCCGCAACTACTATATCCTATTTTCTATATCTAACCTTGGTCTATTATAGTTTTCCTATCATAGGTTGTAGCTTCACCTTTTTTTCTCCATTCAGTTCAAAATAGAGCTTCCATTGGCATTAAAGTGCATATTTCTAACCTAATATTATAATCAAAACATTAAACTTCAATGTCATTCCAGCCAAGGAAAAACGTTGGTCTATTCTAGGGTCTTATGATGATTTACAAGAAGCACATGTAGCTCAGTACTACAAAGGGACTAGTATCCTATGCTACAATGGCGTGACTGCACATGAGGTGGGACCTCGACTTTTAGGTCATATCACATCGGCATAGCACTACATAGAGGCAGGTAGCCTAATGCTAAAAGAAAGAGAGTAGAACATTACTACAAAGAGGCTGGGATCTCATCCTACAATGGTATGACACCACTAGGAGGTTGGACCTCAGTTTCAAGCCACGTCATAGCAGCGTGGCACTGTAAAAAAGCGAAATGCTTTATGCTGAGAAATTAAATCTCTGAAAGGAACTCACTTATGTGTATGAACAAAGATGCATGTCGTCTCTTGAGGTAAACTAGTAGACATCCACGATGTGTACACATATACTAGATTAGCACATGGCCTTTAATATGTGACCCTATGGTACCGAATTCAAGGCATAGTCCATTCTGTATCGTACTATTATTTGACCCATGCAGGAAGATTCAAGTTGTAAGCGACATCTATCATAATGCATCACTTTGAGGAACACTATGCCTATATATTGAAATATGTGGGAGATTGTTGGACTTTGTTGATCTTGAACTCTAGAATAATAGTCCCACATCTTGAGAATCCCAAGTGTGTATTTAAATATAAGATTAATTCTTTTATTGACTTGTACACATGGTGTGGTAGTCCATGTGGTTGATATGATTGAGTGTTTTCCTAGAGGGCAAGGATCAAGACATCATGGAAACATTTTTGGTTTTTGTCGTTCATTCTTTGGGATTTTTCTTAGGAGCTAAGCGACTTAGACTCATGCTCGGACGAAGGGCGCAAAGTGACGCTTTGCTGGCGCACTTCCACGTGAGCTTCTGTGCGGGCTTCTGTGTGATTGTGAGTTGCACACGAAACTATGCAGTCAAGCGTTTCTGTACGGAAATGGCGCTAGTTGGCCGTTTTAGTGAATATTATGTTTAAACTGCTTATCTTCAGGGATTTGGAGATAATGGTTAGTAATCGTCTCTTATCCGTCGGGATTATCTCCGGATTAATGGGGAGGGGTACGACTTTTAGGGTTTGGGTGAGCATTTCCTATATATATTCTCTTTCTCCTCTCTCCATGAGAGAACTCACAAAAATATATGAAAACTCCATTTGTTCTTCCAATTCGTTTCGCTCGAGTTCACAAAAAATGTGACCAGTAGCGTTCCGGAAGTTCAATAAATTGAACTTTTCCTAGGAACATATCAACAGAAATGGTTGCTTTGAGCAACGGTAATCGTCATCACCCTAACAAGAAGTTTTTTTTTCCTCATATTATTTTTGTTTATGTTCTATCTCATTGTACAATTGTGATTGAAAAGATATTTCCGTTTTGAGAAACTTGTTGAAAGTTTTCTATTTCATCGTGTCAGTTTGTAAAATTTACTTCCGTACAAGTTGTAGTAAGAGACAAGAGTTATAGTCTAGTTGCATAAGTCCAGAGCACTGCATCAATTGAAATATTCCATTTTCACGTACATCTGTACAATCTTTGTAATCCGCACTAACAACTTATATCCTTGTCCATTCATTGTATTTTCTCAAAGGATATAATTAATATTTGTGTACGGGGTGGGGGTAGATGCAAATTCTTTTTCCACATATATTCAGGCAGGGTCGACCCTAAGATTCAGGGGATCTTGTTCAAAAACAGAATATAACTCTATTTTATGTATAAAATAATCGATGTCATATATTAATGATGCCAAGTTTAATTTAATTTTTCTTAAAAAATGACCCATGTGTATAAGTAAAAATTAATAAGAGAATATCGTTTAACTTCCATGTTTGATAAGAATTGTATTGATCTAACAACTATAACGTCTACATATTAAAAAAATACTACTAAAATTTACAAAATCTACGTAAACTCATTTGCAGAAGAAGCTTGTTAGCAAAAAGAAGACGAAGCATGTTGATCAAAATGTTCAATAATATAGTAATATACATACTAGAAAAAAAAATTGATTCGAAGGCATTTTCGTTTGAATAATCTTTTATTTTTCAAAAGCTCGTGTTTTACTTGTTATGATTATGTTCAAAAATATGCCAAGTTATTTTTTTCAAGTTCCAACCTTAAATTTATTTTTCGCATAGGCTACAGGTTTCTAGCATGTAAAAGTTATTTTAACAAAACAAATTCAAATAATACGCATCGAAAAAAATTTTAAAAACACATTTTATCCCAAAGAACTTGTGTTTTGCTTGCTAATTAAAAGTTTGTTCAACAATATATCGAATTAATTTTTGAAACATGTATTTTTTTAAGTAGAGGCTGGAGATTTTTGGATATAAAAGCTATTTTCAAAAAATATATATTATTAAAATAGAGATGTAAGGGATTGAACCTTGTACCTTCCACATGCAAAACAAACACTTTACCACTTGAGCTACATTACTACATTGTCATATTTAACTATTCATTATAAACAATTATAGCAACGAACTTCCAAAATTAAGGTAGAGGGCCCTGTTTGGAGCGAATGAACATGCTCAGCGGCGGCCCTGTATTCAGGCCTCGTTGCTTAAACTAATTAGACATGTATGCTTATTCACTGTGTCAAATTGGGCAACTCTCAGTTATTTCTTTACTTTCCCAAAGTATTATAAGTAACATGTTTTTAATTTAATGCATCTTTATGAAGATAATTATATTTCTTCTCTTGAAAAGGTTTTATGCTGCGGAGGTCCTTTTGGCTCTAGAGTATCTGCATATGCTAGGAGTTGTCTACAGAGATCTAAAACCAGAAAATGTTCTGGTTCGTGATGACGGTCACATAATGCTTTCGGATTTTGATCTCTCATTAAGGTGTGCAGTCTCACCAACGCTAGTAAATACCTCATCACTCCAGTATGACCCCGCCAAACAGGCAGGCGGAGTATTTTGCATTCAACCTGCTTGCATTGAGCCTTCAGCTGTTTGCATCCAGCCAGCGTGCTTCATGCCAAGATTCTTCTCTCAGAAAAGCATGAAAAAGACGAGGAAGCCCAGAGCCGAGTCTGGACAGCATATGTTCACCCTTCCTGAGCTCCTGGCAGAGCCAACAAGCGCTCGTTCGATGTCCTTTGTTGGAACCCACGAGTACCTAGCTCCTGAGATCATCAAAGGGGAAGGGCATGGGAGTGCCGTGGACTGGTGGACCTACGGCATCTTTCTGCACGAGTTATTGTACGGCAAGACTCCATTTAAGGGATCAGGCAACCGAGCTACACTTTTCAATGTTGTCGGACAGCAGCTTAGATTCCCCGAAGCTCCTTCTACTAGTAATGCTGGCAGGGATCTCGTCAAGGCTCTCTTGGTTAAGGAGCCACAACATCGTCTGGGGGTGAAAAGAGGCGCAACCGAGATTAAGCAGCATCCATTTTTTAATGGTGTGAATTGGGCACTCATAAGGTGCAGTACGCCGCCTGAGGTGCCCGGACCAGTTGAAATCGAGCTTCCGGCAAAGGTCGGGGTAGTTGAAGGGGTGGGAAGCAGCAGTAAAATGATGGTTGGGACACATGAAATCTGGGGGCAAGTATCTGGATTTTGAGTTCTTCTAAGAGTCGGATACTAGTTTTTTTGTTGTGATTTTTCCCGTATTGACTTAAGTGTTCTGATTAGGTACATGTACTATAACTTCTCCATAACGAGAATTATCAGAAGAGCGGAATTCTGTTCTTACAAGTGGTTAGAGTATGGTTGTTTTACTTCTTTTTTTAAAGTTCAACCCTGTTTTTGTTCTACTTTCTTCCTCGTATCAAGGGCTGTATAATGTTGAAGGTTAGTACTTTCACGAAACATTTGTTGGGATTGATATGTAGCTATAGTATGTTAAATGCATCAGAAAATTAATGCTGGGTACATTTACGAGCAGTCCGAAAGGTCACGTGGCGCCCCTTGTGCCCCCCCCCCCCCCCCCCCCCCCCACCAAAAAAACAAACGTCAGCTCACGTGGCGTCCCTTACGGTCCCAAAAAAACAAACATCAGTCCCTCCCGCTAACGTCAAGTGTTTTTGGGCTGCCAATGGGGGATGCCATGTGGCTTTCGGGCTGGTCCGCGGTCCCCTCTGCGATTTGTGTAGATCAATTTTTATTCAAATGCGATTGGAAATTTAAAAAAGGACTTAGCATGTAATTGATCCAAATAATGACTTATTAATAAAGTAATGATACAATACAAGCGTTCCATAATAGACACATGACAAGGAACACACGATGGAAGCGTATAATCATCAAGCAAATACGAATCCATGTGCTTGCCAGGTAGCTTCTCCTAAAAGAACTATAGCAGCAACGGTCTCATTGCTAGGAGCAACAATAAGGTCTTTAGAATGTTCGAAGAAAGAGACTCGCACAGTAAATTAGATGTGGGCGTGCAGTTGAATAAGCCTTTAACAATAATCAATTTTTGAAACCATGAAGATCAAAACAACCCCAAAGAACATGCTCATATGTGTCGCAAAGCGTAAAGGCCTAAATATAAATCATTATCTCAATCGTACATGGAGCTTGAAAAGATTGTGTCGGTGGGACGACGTATTCATCTTGGCTCTGAATATATGAAGACTCCTCTAGCTAGAAGGGCGAAATATGACTCGTGACTTTTTTCCATGTCCACCAAAGATTTTTCTGTTGGAAAAAAATATATTCTAAGTGCATGAATAATTTCCAAATGTAAATGAATAATTCATATAGGTTGTGTCCATTCCAAATGGTGTGTCCCTTCTAAACAATGTGTCTGATCATATTTTGTGTCTCTTCGTCATTTATAAAAAACAGAGTCATGCTAGTGTTTTACTCACTCATTCATATATTCGAACATTCAGTCTGAGAGAGAGAGAGAGAGAGAGAGAGAGAGAGAGTATCTTTGTTGCTTCGTCCAGTTCCTGCGCTGTGAAGTGCAGCTACCGGAGGAGGAGTACGTTGTATCCTGGAAGACTAACACGATTAAACCGTAAGCATCTGTGCGAGACGAATATTGTCTTAAAGATATTGAACCAAGTTCAAACCTCAGTTTCGATCAAATTATTTATTTATATTATTTACATTCTATTCTTAGATTCTAAAATAGATAGTTGAAATTTTTACTAACATCCTCTTCAATAATCTTCAACTCAAATCTTATTTTTTGCATCTATATCCTCAATTGGAGTCAATTTTTTCTCCACTTTAGAAGCTTCAGGTACGTAGGTCCAACTCAATTAATGGTAGAACGTCATCTTGGACTTCATTATTGTGCTTGTCTGGTACTAGGACATCTGTCTTTGTCGTAGCGAGTAGGTCTTTAGCTATCTCCGCAGGTTGTATAGCTTTGAGAGAGCATCGGAGTGCAACAGATCATACTGCGAGGATTGCTTTGAAGTCTAGTCCTAATTGCTCAACTCGATGCTCCTCTGAGTAATTAAAATATTAAAATCGACGGATGTTTGTCACATATTCCTGTAGTGAGTGCTCTCTTTGATAAAACTTGGATTATTGTCACTCATATAACTCCTAAAATATCATGAGAAGAAATATAGACAAAATAAATCATCATATCTTTAGCCATGAATGTACCAAATTCGTCTTATATGTGACCTCGATGATTGTATGTTGTACCACCAAAACCTTGCGATTCCCTTGAGTCGAGCCTCCACCAATGTAACTTGCTTATTAGTAGGAATCTCATAATGTTCAAAGAATTATTGCATTGCTAGATGTAGAAGCATGAAAAAATCGAGTCTAAGTGCATAAAGTCTATGCGCCAAACTACTCGTCCAGCAGCCTGAACCAGTGAACTCGGTGCTACGCGCCCAAATGCTATGAGTACCAAAGACAGTGAACTTTGGAGGCTATGCGACAAGAGACAACGATTCTTATGCGGCACGGTCCAGAAGCCTATGTGGCATGAGTAATAAACATCATGCAGTAAGGGCCTCAGACGCATATAAGCCTCGTCGCATACCCCCGTCTGGTACCACATTAAATGCTTCGATCGCTTCATAATGCGTGTAGACGATGATTTATGTCAGCGTAATAATTACGTTTGTTTATATACAGTAGAGCTTCGTCACGTGGCACTATGCGACAAATATCTATGCGCCTAAGTCAGAGGATGCATGTAAATCTTTGTAGTTTTTCTTTTTCTTCATCTTATGCGGTAGGGAAGCGACCATGAGATATAATGATTATGCAGCAGAGTAGAAACAGGGCAGTGATCATGCGACATAATGACTATGCGACAGAGTAGTAACTATGCGACAAGATGGTTATGAAACTGAAGGGATTATGTGCATTTAATGCACATACGTTTCAATCTACATTTATGGCGCATACGTTTTAACTAACAATCGCCACATTGATGTGTGATTTTGAACCGTTGTAACGCATGCCACTTGTCAAGTCAACCGGGTTATTTGCATACGTTAAGATCTATTTTATACGTTGCAGTTATGGCAGAATCTTATGCGCCAACGTATTTTTATGCGACATGAGCAGAAAATAGTGACTTTTGAGATTCCAAGTGCATATAATCGTTACAGTGAGAATGTCTATAAATAGCTGGGGCATGTGTCACGCCCCGATTCTGAAGAATCGCTAATCGTCCCCCGGGAGTGATGCCGTGCGAGAGTAAGGCACGCCCGCACAAGTCCTAGCATAATAATATATATTTAAAAACACATCACCAGAGTTTGGAAGCTAAATATTTAAAGTTGACACGAAGAAAAGTTCTCTTTATTGATAATGTACATCATTGATACAGACTCTTAACTCAAAACTAAGGGGTGCCACGCGGGCTTACAAGATGGACGCAAAATGAGATAGCCGTTCCAATTTTATCTGATGTCCCATATGTCACAAATATATCATGTCCTGATTTTGAAGAATCGCTAACTGTCAGGGACATCCGATAAAATTGGAACGGCTATCTCAGACTGCTAAACCTGCTGTTGAATGCTCTGCAGTACACTGGCTCTGCTGTTACTTGCTGCTGTACATCCTTTCTGTTGTGCACTGCATAGTGTTACTGTACACTGATTTCTCACTGCTGCACTGTGTAGTACAGCTAGCTGCTACTGCTATAAACTGCTGTATGCTTCCCCTTGTACCGTGGTAGCACAGAGCTGCACACTTCTCAGTTGTGCTCCCCCTTGCTGTGCTAGCACAGAGCTGCACACTGCTCTCCCTTTAGTTGATCACTCAAACAACCATACTTGAAGGTAGCAGTGAGTATCAGTGCATGTACTGTATTTAACGATGAGTATATATGCTAGGACTAGGAGTATCAATGCATGTACTGTATTTAACGATGAGTATATACTTGAAGGTAATTGTATATTCATTTTTGCTGCAGAAGTATCTAGAAATGGATATAAATTACTATCTGCGTCATCGTTCATGGATGTACAACCGTCATCCTGATGACATATGCGGTGTGCATGATAAATTCATTGAGGGTGTACAACAGTTCCTGCAGTTCGCCAAGGCGTTCCCTCAGTACATGGACGGTACCAAAATTAAGTGTCCGTGTGTGAGATGTCGCAACTTGAAATATTATCCAGAAGTGGAAGTCATATATCATTTGTACTCGAAGGATTTTATGCCGAATTACTATCAGTGGACCGCGCACGGAGAACTTGTGTCTTTAGCATTGGAGTCGGAGCCTTATGTGGAGCTGTATATGGATGTCCATGACCATACTGCTTACGACGACGGGTGGGTGAACATGGTTTTTGATGCGACGGGGCCTAGTTTTGATCCGGACAATCATGATGGAGCTGAGGAGGCACCGAATACCGATGCTGCAAAGTTCATGGAGTTGCTGGAGGATGTAAGGACTCCATTATATCCTGGTTGTGAAGATCATTCACCATTGGAGGTTGTTACAAGATTGTTGAGCATCAAGTCCGATTTTAACATGTCGCAAGAATGTTATAACCAAATAATGTATTTGATTATAGAGATCTTACCAGAGGATGCAAAGTTGCCTAAAGACTTCTACCAATCTAAGAGGATGGTGAGATCGCTCTGGATGGGATATAAAAAAATTGATGCATGTCACAACGGGTGCATATTGTACTACAAAGACAACAAGGATGAAGATGCGTGCAGATTCTGTGGTGCTGATCGCTACAAGGTTACTGGAAGAGGAAAGTCTGTCGGTGGAAAGAAGCCTACCGATTCGATGCACTACTTGCCTTTGACGCCGCGGTTGCAGAGGTTGTTTATGGTGAATGAGACTGCAGAAAATATGAGTTGGCACAGGCGAAAATAGATCGAAGGAGTATTGGATCATCCATCCGATGGATAAGCATGAAAGAACTTTGATCGAGAGTATTCAAATTTTGCTTCGGATCCGCGTAATGTCAGATTGGGGCTCTCCTCCGACGGTTTTACCCCATTCGGACTTTCGGGCTCCCAATATTCGTGTTGGCCTGTGATCGTCACTCCATACAATCTACCGCCTTGGATGTATATGAAGACTCCGTATATGTTCCTAACCGTTATTATCCCGGGTCCGAACAATCCGAAGAGGAACATCGATGTATATTTACAACCTTTGATAGATGAGTTGAATCAGCTGTGGGAAGTAGGTGCCAACACGTACGATGTTTCCAGAAAGCAGAATTTTCAGATGAGGGCAACACTTATGTGGACCATCAACGACTTTTCGGCATATAGAATATTATCGGGATGGAGCACTCATGGTCGTCTCTCATGTCTGTATTGCATGTACCATACTAAGGCTTTCCGTTTGAAACACGAAGGCAAACCGTGATTCTTCGATTGTCATCGACAATTTCTGTTGAAAGATCATCCGTACCGGAGGAACATGAATGCTTTTCGTGCGACGTTGTGGAGAAGGCCAATCCACCGCCAAGGTAGCCCGGATACATGATATGGGAAGAGGTAAAAGGTTTACCAAGTGTTATCGAAGAGCCTGCTAAGGGGTACAAGTGTGACGGATTTGGTCGCACCCATAACTGGACGAAGAGGAGTATATTTTGGGATTTGCCATATTGGAGCACTGATCTGATCAGACATAACCTTGATGTCATACATATCGAGAAGAATGTGTTTGATAACATAATTAATACTGTAATGGAGGTAAAAGGGAAGACGAAAGACAATCCGAAGGCCAGGTTAGACTTAGAAGAAATATGTAGATATCCTGCGTTGCATTTGATAGAGGAGAGGAATGGAAAGTTAAAGCAGCCTAAGTCAGTTTTCTCACTGGAGAAGGACGATAAAGGGAGACTTTGTAGGTAGATTCAGGGTCTAAAATTTCCAGAAGGGTACGTGTCAAACTTGAGAAGATACGTCGAACTCAAGGAGAACAAACTGGCGGGTATAAAGAGCCACGATTGTCACGTATTCATGGAGAAGTTAATTTGATTGTATTTCAGAAATTATTACCGTAGGTAGTTTGGGATCCATTGACAGAGCTCAGCATATTCTTCAGAGATCTTTGTTCTACTAAGTTGCTCGTCGATCGTCTAGAAAAGCAAGAAAGGGACATTACGGTAACACTATGTAAGCTCGAGAAGGTGTTTCCTCCTGGATTCTTCGACTCTATAGAGCATTTGCCAATTCATCTTTCCTATGAGGCACGTGTTGGTGGTCCTGTCAGTTATCGGTGGATGTACCCCTTCGAGCGCATCTGAATCACCTAAAGAGAAAGGTAAAAATAAGGCATGGGTTGAGGGCTCTATTTGTGAAGCTTATATTCTCGAAAAGATTATAAACTTTTGCTCAACGTTTTTCAAACCTCATATTGCTACTAATAGAACGAGAGCTCAGAGAAACGATGACGAATATCAGGAATCTAATGATGCAATACTCAAAGTATTCAATGCGTCCGGAAAGCCTTCGAGGAAAATGAAGAAGAGATATTTGAATGACGATGAGCTAAGGGCTGCTCAGTTGTATATATTACTCAATTGCGACGATGATGAAGTGGAGAAGCTAGAGGGGTAAATAATTAATACGTTCATGTTTACGTCATCTCAATGTAATAGTATAAGCTACTATTATACTACTAATCAGCGGTTGCTTCGTTGTTTTTTAGCACATATAATGATGAGTTGAGGTCGGTTAGACCCTAGCATAACAGACGAAAAAGTAGAACAAGAAATGAGATACCATTTTCCTTCTTGGTTGAGCGCATATGTAAGGAGCTTGGTAATTACTTTTTCTTTCTGCACTTGCACAATAAATAACTTACTATCGCTACTTTGATATTTAGGTCGATCGTCTAATAACACCCGAGACTGAATCTATTAGAACTTTAGCCAATGGACCAATTACTGCCTTCAAAATATGGCCAAGTTTCTGTGTGAATAGGTTTAGGTTCAAGTCAACAAATGCTCCGATCAGAGACAACTTTCTGGATCTTGATTCCACGAAAAATAGTTGTTTGTGTATCAAATCTTTGAACTACAAAGACGTCGATCCAGGCAATAATTTTTTTGCATCTTATGAGAGATTGTGGAGTTGATATATAATTATGGCATAGAACCTGCTAAGATCGTGCTATTCAAGTGTGAATGGTTCGATCCGATTCAAGATCAAGGTTAAAAAATTGACAAGCATGGCCTTGTGGATATAAACTACAAGCATAAATATTAAGGCTACGAACCATTTGTCCTATCAAATCAGGCTCATCTCATGTACTTCATAACTTATCCTAGACGGAGGATAGCGAGGTCAGATTGGTGGGCAGTATGCAAGACTAAAGCTAAAAATACCTTTGACATTAACGAAATAGCTTATCAGGAGGACGAGCTACCTCTTATAACAAATATTGTACATGTGGACTCAACGAAAGTTACTCATTACACGAGTAATAATGTAGAAGATGTAAAATTATCCAAAAAGGAAGATGAAGACGAAGATAAAGTAGATAAAAGTGAAGAGGAGGAGGAAGAGGAAGAGGAAGAGGAAGAGGAAGGCGAACAAGATGAATTTTCTGAAGATGATTAAAAATAAAATATTTTGCCTGTAGAATGTACTATATTTTGACTGTAGAATATACTATTTTAACGAAGATATGTATTATATTTTGACTGTTGAATGTACTATCCATTTAGACTTGTGACACCACTAGTTATTTACTGTACAATTCTATGAATGCTGTGAGATATGCATAACATTTTGACTGTGGAATATCCTATATATTTATGTATTTCTTTATTCATCATATATTATTATCAGTTATGACAGGACGACACAGAGGGTTTGGCAGGTCCCGAGGTAGACAGAGTACTCGTCCGGTACTGCCTATTGTTGGTTCTGGATCATTGTCGCCTAGTACTCCAGTATATCGATCATTCATATCTCCGACTGCGACGACGTTACGTGGCATCACTCCTGGGACGAGTAGTTCCAGGCCTGATAGTACTCTCTCGTCCAGCGTTCCTCCTGCTGACGAAACCATGAAGACAGATGAGCATATGGAGGAGGTCGAGCCGACGTTGTCCCAGCATCAGCTAGATCCTCCATGCGCACCTCCGGAGGAGACGAGGACAGAGATTTGGGCCGGCGGTACAAAGTAAGTTAATTAGATGGTTTAACATCATATATATCGAGTATTTCTTTATTCATCTTATATTAACTTTTTCGATAAAAATAATTATCTCTGTATAGATATCGTCCCTTGTCGGTACAGAGACGCCTGGGCCTCTTTGTAAGGAACAACTATGGTGGCCCTTGGATCAACTACTCTGAAGCTCCGGAGGAGAGGAAGACGTTCTGGTTTGCGCACTTCAAGATAAAAGTATATTATATAAATTCTCTAATTTATGCATATTATATAACTTACTAAATTATTTATTGTAGCAAATGTATTTCTATCCTCCGTACCGGACCAAGTTGATCGAGCAGATATTTCCTGCCGTTGTCGCCAAGCTTATCCGTGATGCTCTAGATGACCAGAAGGCTCGTGATCGCGTTGAAAAACCGATCCAAGGTTGGATCACGCCTGAGAAGTTGATTGCGATGAGGGCTAGATTCGACGATCCGAGGTACAAGGAAATGTCTGAAAAGGCCAAGGCGGCTAGGCGAAAGACAGCAAAGGGG
The DNA here is from genome assembly GCA_036927795.1 of Iris macrosiphon. Lineage (NCBI taxonomy): Eukaryota > Viridiplantae > Streptophyta > Magnoliopsida > Asparagales > Iridaceae > Iris > Iris macrosiphon. The sequence continues at coordinate 29,425,310 of JAYESA010000011.1, forward strand.
TATGGTGGCTCGATTCCGATGACGAAATATTTTCGTCGTTTGGTATATTTTTTATTTCAGATATATTATTTTAATACAATTATGATAAAATGGTAGTAGAAAAAATATTTAATTTTAGTACTAAATAATATATTTTTAACAGGTACAGAGGGGTGAGGATGTAAACATGGTGACCGTCTTCCTAGGCACCCATCGAAAGGACAAAAATCTCATTGATGAGAGGGCCTCCCAGACCTATATAAGTATTACTTTACTTTGTGTTAATTTTAATATAACTTAGGCAATTATCGAGTATCCAAACTTTTCTAGGCCGAGTATCTTAGGCTGCGTCAGCGGACGACTGCTAGTGCACCTACAACATGAGAGGCTGGTACTTCCTCGCAGCCCTCTCCAGCTCCATCGGCGGATGAGCTGTGAGTGACCGTCGCTGGTGGTCTCCAGAGGGGTATATACTACGGTACGGGATCCGATGGCGCCCTTGTTGCGACGCAGTCATCTAGGGCCTCCCCAACAAGTGCGCATTCCATACAGCCATCGCAGTCGTCGGCCCAAGTCCAGGAGGCTGTTGACCGTCAGATTGTGTCTCTCCGTGACGAGTTGCTGCGAAGGATAGAGGAGCAGCCCCTGTCCCAGCCGCAGGCGGACGATACGACGCTCATCGCACGATTTGATATGCTCGAGAGCAGCATCAGGGAGCTCTGGGATTTGACAGCTGATCTTAGAGCATCGATAGAGCGTAACATGATGGAGCTGCATGCATCACAGCTGTCCATGGGTGAGAGGTTGAAGATGATGCAGGATTCAATGGTTCATAGCAGTACGAGGCTGTTATCTACCATGGATTCATACAACCAGCGACTAACAGAGTTGGAGCGGATACGTCCTCCTGGTGCGCCTACAACGACAAAGACTCAACTGACGTCACTGCATTATCCATCGATATCGGTGTTGATTTCACGGGAGCAGTATGATCTGTTCTTATCCTTCATGCGCGCCGGTGGTCATCCTCCTACAGATCCGCAGTAATCCTAGTTAGGACCGTTTATTGATTGTTTGTATTTCAGACCTATGATATTTGGTCATTTATCAATATTTTTTATTTTTGAGGCATTCAAACATTATTTCTTGTATTCTTTAGGACAAGACTTTCAGACTCAGTTGTATAGATATTTGCTGTATTCTTTTCGACGATATTTTCTTCTGATTCGGTTTATAATCTCAATGTTTTATTTCCTTCAAATTTTATTATATTATTTATATTAAATATATGTTAATTTATCGGTGTTGATTGTTCAATCAAAGTGGGTCGACGAACCCAGCAAATTCAACGGAGGGTTGCATCGGTTCTATTAGTACAAATTATGAATTCATAAACTGTAGGAAGAATAGTTTGGAAACAATTCAGTATTCATTTTTTTATTTTTGCACTGTATCTTTAGCAACGTTTTGCGACATTTAACGACGTCTACTCACGTCACTAATTACGTCACTATATTCGTCGCTAAACAAGTCGCTGTCCGTCGCAAACTGCTGAAATGGCTATATTGCTAGGTCATAATAACGTCGTTAAATTAGTCGCACAACATCGCTAAATGAGTCGCACATACGTCGCTATAAAAGTCGTTATTTACGTCGCTACTAACGTTGCTATCTACGTCACTAATTTAGCGACATATAGCGACAAAAATACACGTCGCTAATTTAGTAACGTTGGGTCGCTGCACATCGCTAATATAGCGACGCGTATACGTCGCTAAAAAATGGTGGAATAGCGACGTTTGACGATATTTTTTCTGTCAGCGACTAGTTTAATGACGACTTCAATAAAACGTCGCTAAAATTATTTAGCGATATTTTTTGGCCATTAGCGACATTTTTTTACGTCGCTAAATTGACTTATTCTGGTAGTGTCTGCTGATGTGTTTCTAAATATATATCATTATGCTAGGCCTTGTGCGGGCGCGCCTTACGTTCGCACGGCATCACGTCCGGGGGACGGTTAGCGATTCTTCGGAATCGGGGCGTGACATGTGCTTCCCAAAAGAAAAGAAAAAGTTTACTTTTTGAGGGATCGTTATGGCAACTCTAGAGGGGGGGGGGGGGGGGGGGGTGAATAGAGTGCAAGGGAACAATTATATCAAATTTAAAAATTAAGGCAAGGAACTAACTAAGATATAGCAACAATATAGCAAGTATGTGGAAAGTAAATAAAGTTTGGAGAGCAAACATAAACACCGAGATTTATACTGGTTTTTCTCGTGGAGGACTAGTCCAGTCTTTTTAGTTGACCCGAGCTTGGCTGCATCAGATTGAGTCAAAACTTTCTCATCAGAGGAGAAAGAGGTCACCAGCAGGGTCATCATCTTGTTCGTCATTAAATGAGTTCTTACAAACTTTGTATTTAAGGAACGAAAAAGAGTACAAAGATTCCTAAACAAAATTATCTAAGTACAATATTTTGATCTGGGGTGTGACGATGGAGGTTGAAAAGTGAAGCGACTCTTTTGCTCCGTTGACGATCCGATGCAGGGTGAAGAAGTTCTTTGTTCTCTCCTTGCTCGTCTTTGTATGCTCTCTCTTTGTGTAGCCAGGGGTTGGTATGGGTGTGCTACTCTGCTATTTATAGCTATCCTGCTGACGGACTATGGAGGCCGCATATGCCGCTGTTTGGTGGCCGCATAGGACTTCTTCAACAGAATGCAGTTGTAACTATAGCCGCATGTCACGGGCAAGCCGCCACGTGGGTTCAGTTGAGATACGTTGTTGATGAGATCTCGGGTTTGTTTTCAATCCGTTGTGTGCGTGACTTGCTCAACTGGACATATAGTCAGCACCAACTGTGCGAAGATCTCTTCATTTATAACGGGAAGATCCTGTGAATTGGAGGCTACATAGCAACTTGGCGGCATTTGTGCTTCTATGGCCTCATGGCGTCATAGCCGCATACGCACTCTCGTTTGGCCTTGGTCAGATGGACACTCAGGCCGCATGATGATGAGGCCGCATAGGGCTGCAGCCGCATAGGGAGGACACGTGGCATGGCACGTCTGTCGAAGCAATTAATGCATTGAGGTGACTTGTTGTCTTTTTCTGAGCCGCCGTCTTCACGGGTCTCGAAGTGTCTCATTGTAATGAGTGATGTGTCAGAGCTTATAACAGACATCGGATACTGTGTCAGGGGTCTTATGCGGCCCCATGCTCTGTGCTCGTTCAGGCCGCATATTCTCTGCTATGCGGCTTCCAGAGTGTTAGTTGTTCAGGCCAAATATGGCTTGTCTGCGGCCTACTTTCGTTGTGAGTGGGGGGCATGGCCTCTATGCGGCCTGCTTGACTATCATGCTTCTACAGAGACCATTCTTCAAAAGGATACGTCCAAACAAATATGGGATTCAATGAAGAGAAAGTGGCAGGAAGTGCAAGGTTCAGCTTGCTCACCTCCAGGCACTCCGCAGAGATTTTGAAGTCTTGGAAATGAAGGTTGGTGAGACTGTTTCCGATTACTTCTCAAGAGTTGAGTTATGTTAGTTGCAAATGGATATGCGAAACTATGGAGAAGACTTGCAAGATATTAAGGTGGTAGAGAAAATCCTATGCACCTTAACCAAACAATTCAATTACATTGTCTGTTCTATTGAGGCATCCAACGAAATTGATTAACTCACTACTGATGAGCGGCAAAGCTCTTTAATCGTGCATGAACAGAAGTTTCAGAAAAGAGCTAGTGGAGAACAAGCATTGAAGGTTACTCATAAGGATAGAGCTGGTGGTGGAGCAAGCGGATGTGGCAGAAACAATTATAGAGGCAGAGGCAGAGGCAGAGGAAGAGGAAGAGGAAGAAGCAGAGGGCGTCAAGCCTTCAATAGAGCCACAGTAGAATGCTACCGATGTCATCAACTCGGGCATTTTCAGTATGATTGTCCTACATGGGACAAGGAGGCCAATTATGTCGAGTTGAATGAGCATGAAGAAATGTTGCTGATGGCTTACGTAGAAGGGCAGGAAGGAAAGCGTGAGGATGTATGGTTTTTAGACTCGGGCTAGTCAAATCATATGTGTGGAGATGCTATGACGTTCAATGAATTAGATGAGAGCTTCAGGCAACAAGTAGAACTCGGGAATGACTCCACGATGACAGTAAAAGGAAGAGGAAATGTCAATCTACAGTTGAATGGCTTCAACCATGTCATCACAAAAGTCTTCTACGTGCTGGAGTTGAAGAATAACCTTATGAGTATCGAACAGTTGCACTAGCTATTCTAATTCATGGCAGAATGTGTAAGATCTACCATCCATATAGAGGTTTGATTATTCAAACCGCAAATAGAATGTTCATCTTTCTAGCCAATACTCAAGAGAAGAAGGAGGCATGTTTTCACACAAGTGAATAAGATCTCTTTCACTTATGGCATCGCAGATATGGCCATTTTAGTCATAAAGGTCTCAACACCTTGCAAACCAAGAATATGGTACATGGATTGCCTCGTCTTCCTCCTCCTACTATGGTGTGCACTGATTGTTTGAACAGAAATCAACATCGAGACCCCATTCCTAAGAAGAGTGCATGGAGGGCAACCCAAAAACTGCAGCTCATACATGCAGACATCTGCGGTCCAGTGACTCCCACATCAAATAGCAAGAAGAGGTATGCCTTATGCTTTATTGATGATTTTAGTAGAAAAGCACGGGTTTACTTTTTTGATAAAAAATCAGAAGCTTTAAATTCATTTAAATGCTTTAAGAGACTTGTTGAGAAGGAGACAGGCAGTATATCAAGTGTTTACGCACTGATAGAGGGGGCGAGTTCAACTCAGAGGAGTTCAATGAGTTCTGTAGTATGGTATCAAAAGGAAGCTTACCAATGCATACACTCCACAACAGAATGGAGTGGCCGAGAGAAAGAACCGGACAATGATGAATATGGTTTTTTCAATGTTCTCAGAAAAGAAGATCCCTACCAAGGGTATCATTTTATTAGGGAGTGCGTCGAGAGAGGAAAGGTTGAGATCGAGTACATCAACACTGAAGGGCAGCTCGCGGACATCCTTACCAAGGCTTTCGGGCGAGTCAAGTTTGTTGAGATGAGGCAGAAGGTCGGCGTCATAGAGGTGAATGTCATGCAACAAGCTTAGGGGGTGACTTGTTAGACTTAATCCTGTTGCGTCAGGGACTTAGTCCTTTTCTCATACCCTATTCCTTGGTTCTTTTTCTCTATTCTTTTGCTTTGAGCTATTATTAAGGAGTCATATGCTCAGTAGCTAAATCACCTACGAGCATCATTGTATGTTCCTATATAAAGGCTAACACTTGGTGAATAAGATGAATAACCAGAAGTTTTATTACCTCTTGTTGTGTGTGTGTGTGGGCTTCCTAGATCCAATTTCTGGGCCAACACTTGGTATCAGAGCCTTATGGCATCACCGTCAAAGGATAAGGCAACCAAAGCCGAGCAAGTCACCACGATGTCAACACCAATGAAGGAGACCTCATTCGTCTTCAAGTACTCCGTGCCGACACAAACCAACTATGCGGATTGGGCTCTCTTGATGAGAGTCAACATGAAGGTGCAAGGCCTATGGGAGGCGATCGAACTTGGTCTCCACGAAGACTACCGCGACGATAAGATGACCCTGTCCGTCATACTCTGAGCCGTGCCGCCGGAGATGTTGCAGACACTGGCGGTGAAAGACACTGCCAAGGAAGCATGGGACGCTATGAAGATGATGCGGATGGGGGTCAAGCGCGTGCGCGAGGCCAAAGCACAGAAATTTGTCGCAGACTTCGAATCAATCAAGTTCAAGGATGGCGAGTCCATCGAGGACTTCGCGATGTGACTCACGAGACTCGTCAACGACCTGCAACTACTTGGTGATGAAATGGACGACGAGAAGGTAGTTAAAAAATTCATTTGAGTCGTTCCATCCAAGTACGCTCAAGTCGCCATTGAGACTCTAGTGGATCTCAAGACGCTGTCAATTGAAGAGCTTACCGGTCGACTTCTAGCCGTCGAGGAGCGGTACGATTTTGGCGGCAATGCCGGCGACACAGGTAGCCGCCTTCTCCTCTCTGGAGAGGAGTGGCTCGCTCGCACGAAGAAAAGGAAGCAAGGCGTGGCATACTTCAACGACGGCAAAAGCAGTGGTCGTGGGCGCGACAGGCCAAGAGGTCGTGGTCGCGACGACAAGAACAACGACAACGGAAACGTCAACGCATCCAGCGACACGCGTGACAAGAAGGAAAAGTGCCATAATTGTTGCATCTACGACCACTGGGCAAAGGACTACCACAAACCGAAGCACGATGAGCAGTCCCATCTGACATAAGTCGACAACAATGAGCCGCACTACTGATGGCGCAGGAGTACACGCTCGCCGAGACCTCTGTAGGTGCGACCAACAACGTCTTGCTCGATGAGGTGCACGCTCATGTGCACCTGGGCAGCGAGGACGACCACCACGGTGAAGCGTGGCACCTCGACACCGGCGCCAGCAACCATATGATGGGCTGCAAGGAGGTCTTCTCCGAGCTGGACACTCGGGTCACGGGTTCTATCAAGTTTGGTGACGGGTCCGTCGTCGACATTCGAGGGCGCGGTACGATGATGTTCACGTGCCAGAACGACGAGCACCGCGCCCTCACCGGCATCTACTTTATCCCGAAGCTATAAAGCAATATCATCAGCGTTGGGCAGCTCGGTGAGAACAACTGCCAAGTCTTGATCGAAGGCAGCGTGCTCTCGATTCGCGATCGTCAGTGATGCCTCCTAGCCAAGGTAAAACGTTCCCAAAATTGACTGTACATTCTATCTCTTGATGTTGCACAACCAGTGTGCTTAGAAGTACTGTAAAAGCCCTAATTTTAATAAACCATATTATTATTTAATTAATTATTTACTTTATTTATAGTAATTATTAGCTAATTAAAAGAAATATAATTTATTGGATTTTAATTATTAGGTAATTATGCATTTAGAGAATTATTATGCAAACTATTATTTTAGCTTATTTTATTGTATGTAGAAAAATTGTTGTAGAAATGTGATAGAATTTTAGATGTACTAATAAATTTTTCCTGAAATTTTGATACCGTATATACATGTTTAAACAAATAATAATAAATAATAGTTATAATAAATATACTAATAATAATAAGCGTTAGAAGTAATAATAATAATAATAATAATAATAATAATAATGATATTATTATTATTATTAGTAATAATAATAAGTGTTAATAAATAGTGTTATTTGTAATAATAATAATAATAATAATAATAATAATGTTATTATTATTATTAGTAATAATAATAATAATGTAATAGGAAATAGAAAAGAGAAAGAAAAGAAATAGAAAAGAATAAGAATAAGAAATAAAGAAATAAAAGAAAGAGAAAGAAAAAGAAAAAGGATTAGATTAATGAATCCTACCCAAACCCATTATAAAAACCTACCCGCACCCGCCTAAAACCTACCCGCACCCGCTAGAGTAAAATATAAACAGCAGCGGCAACATCCCATCACGCGTATCGCGACGCCGCTCCCACCTATATATACCATTCATTGCGAACCCTAACCCTAAACCCCCTACTCTTTCCTCTTCACCTACTCCCCTGCGACCACCGCGCCGCCACCGACCACCAGAGCGGCCGCCGTCCGCCGGAGTAGCAGCACCGCCAACCGCACACCTGCGCAAGCGCATGCCGCGACAGAATTCACTGCAACTTAGTCCTGTTCATGTCCCAATTTCTGCGCCATCGCTCTACCAAATTTGACACCGTTTTCACCGGTATGTTCACCACCTATCCCTCTTCCAATAATGCATATTAGTTTCCTCCGAACAACACACAAACCTAGGTAAAAATTGACGCCAAGTCGAGAAAAATGACCACTTTTAATTCCAGAAAAACTGTCGTAACCACCCCTGTTTACGGACTCGTATCCCCCACCACAGAGATCCTAATTTAGATTTTCTTCTTGATATGTGAAGACCACCTAACCTAGATTATTTTCTGTCAATTACATTATTTTAATTGATGCTGTATGCAGAATTAAATTAGGATAAAAACCATAAAAATTTGTTTTTTGAAATACAAAAATTGCGATACGGAGTGTGCCCCGCCAAACGGGACCGCCCCGTCGTGTACCAAGTGCAACAAAAGGTGCACACGGTATACTCAGACATGTAAACTTTCACGGAAACTGATTTGGACGCGTGTGCGAGTCGAAATCACCCCGTATTCGCAAAAAGTCCCCGTATCGCGACTTTTGCAAAATACCGTGCTTAGTGTACGCTCGTCAGAACGTGAAAAAACTTACACCATTGGATTCGTGGTATCGCGCTGGTCATGTGACCCAAGTTTCACGCGATTCTGAGATAGTTGACCAAGTCGCCTATTGGCGGGCCCCACGGTTGACTTTTTGGGCGAATTTGTGTACGACTCACTGGAATCTAAAATTGGATGTACCGTTGAGTTCGTATTGACGTTTAGAATTGGTTTGACCTATAATTTGTCTCATTTAGAGACCTTTATCCCTGGCACACTTTTTGGTGCAAAGTGGGCCACATGTGGACCCCGCTTGGACCCAAAATTACCGTTTTGCCTCTGTGTCCAAATTAGACGAAAGGGTAGTATTTTCTAGCTATCTCGCTTATTTTGGAAACATTGGTGATATTTATTTCAGCATCCGGAGATGTTCATTCTGAGACCGTGGTTTCTGATCCTGTGTGCTTGACTCCTGGACGTTACACTTTGCAGCTTCCTTTCCAGGCAAGATATCTTGTCAAATTATTTACAGTACTTTGCATGCTTATTATATTTTTGTATATTCATTGCATTTCTGTATATTCATTGCATGTGTAATTTCTTTCAGTCATTACTATATATTAGATATGTTGACACACACATGACACTTAGTATCATGAGAGGACAATCAGTAGGCGCATGGGCTTTAACCACTCTGGTGAACCGTAGTAACTAGCACGCACTATGGTAGTCATGTCCGATGGTCGCTACCCCCGCGGTATGTCGATTGATGGAGTCACGAGAGTCGCTACCCCCGCGGTATGTCGGCTGATGATGTTCTAGACGGGTGTGTGAGTTGTGAGGCTTAGATCGAGTAGCCTACCCTTGCCCATACGTTGAAAAGTTGTCCTCATTTTACATTCATATAGATTGTCTTGTACATCGTACTTATATATTTTCAAACATTATGCATGTTTACTGTATTCAAATTGGCTTACTTCTATGTATCTTGTTACGTCCCTCTTAGGACCTGGTCCCTTTCCAGGTGTAGATGTTCATGACTATTTGTAGGAGCATGGATCAGGACTTACTACTTATCTCTTTCGGGGAGATCTTACCTTCTGAGCATCAGTGATTATCTCTAGCAAGGGATCGCTTCACTGATACACTTCTATCATCACCTTATTTTATATTGGAGATTTTATATCCCTCTCGCATTCTAGTTTTGATATAGTCATTGGTAGTGGATTTGTCTCCACCTGACTATTAGTTTTGGATTATTCAGACTTATTATTCTAGTTTAGTTATTTCCTTTTGTGACTTGTTGTGTGGATGAGATTTAGTATATCGATGACTTGTGACAATATTTATACCACATGTGAGTTATATTCATATTACAGCGTACGTGTGTATTATGGTATCCATATATTGGAGTTGCCATATACATACGGCTGGCATGCTTACGTGTTCCTAGTCCTACGTATTTTGGGACTGGGGCATGACATGCTTACATGCCATATACATACGGTTGAGGATGAAGACGGTCGTCGTGATGGCGAGCCTTCTGAAGGCAAAGGATATACTCGGGGAGTTTTGGGGCAAGGCGGTCACGACGGCCGTCTTCATCCTCAACTGCTCGCCGACACGGAGGGTCGACGACAAGACACCGTACGAGTCATGGCACGGACACAAGCCAAGCGTGCACTTCCTACGCACCTTCGGCTGTGTCGCACACATCAAGGTAGTCAAGCTGAACTTACAAAAGCTGGAAGATCGCAGCAAACACATTGTCTTCATTGGCTACGAGCTCGGCACCAAGGCATACCGGGTGTACGACCCCATCGGCAAGCGCGTGCATGTCATGCGCAATATTGTTTTCGACGAGGAAGCCAAGTGGGACTAGAGCGTGCAAGACAACGTAGGTGAGATATTCACTATTGAGTACACTATGATCCCTATACCACATATTAAATACGTAGGATCGGCGGTGCACGGGGGTGGCGAGCCATCAATACCAGTAGTGCCCAGTCCAGGGCCGTTGATGCCGGCGTCCGGAGCATCCAACTTGGTGGCAAAAGTTGGGGTGGAATTTGTCTCGCCACCCACCAACGCCTCAGCCATGCTCGATGTGGATGACGATGGCTCGTGCAGGTTGAGGACCTTGGCGAACTTGCATCACACGACCACCGCCCGCGAGCTCGATACCGATGAGATGCTACTCATGATTGACGAGGAACCTGCCACTTTCTTTGAAGCTGAGAAACACAAATATTGGGGCCAAGCGATGCTCGAGGAGATGAACTCCATTGAGGAGAACTGTACATGAAGCCTCGTCGACCTCCCACCCGGTCAACGTCCGATCGGTTTAAAGTGGGTCTACAAGATCAAGAAGGACGAATACGATACCGTCCTCAAACACATGGCGCGACACGTGGCAAAGGCTATGTGATGTCACCCTCACTTTTCCAGCTAGGGGTAGTTTAGTAATTTGACATGTGTATTTAATTTTAGGAATATAATATTAATATTAGTGTGATATAATTAAATTGATGCTTGTATTAATTATTTAATTATTAGCGAGTCATAGATTAATGTGACTTGTAATAATTATTTTTAAAGGCTAGTCCAATAATTAGACTTGTTATGACAACTAGTGAGCCTAAATTGGACCCAAGCCCATTAGACCTTCTCACAAATTAATTAAGAAGAATTAGCTTAATTACAATTAGTTAGAGACTTCCAAAATTACCTTTCCTAATTATTTCTCATAATTCACTATGTAGGGGTAACTTGGACCTTTGTAAGTGACTTGGGAAAGGGGAGAAGAGGACAGCCACTATTAGAGGGGGTTCTCTTCTCTTTCTCTTCTCTTTTGCATTCATTTTAGATATAGAATTAGATCTCTAATTTTCCATTCTTCCCTCTATTGAATTCCTACTCAATTTACCTCCATTTTTTCTCAAATTCACCACTTTTGGAGCTTTGGAGCTTGGAGAAACAAGGAGCACAAGGAGGAGGAGCTTTGGAGCTAGAGATCGTGTCCGAAATGTGTCCAATTATATTTTTATTGGAAATCTATCTTCTAATTGGTAATTCCTGAATTTTTTCTTTATTGTAGCTTCTTAATCATGCATTTGACCATTAGGAACTACCCCAATGCATAGGACTACCTATAGGAGCAATTTTTAGGCTAATTGGTTATGTATTGTGAGTTATATGTGGTATTTTGTGTGCATGTTAGAAGAATTACGAATTTGACACATCAATTGTGTTTCATGAGACCAATTAGATCTAATTAGACTTAAATCTGGGTTGTGGGACTAGGTATGTGTCCACATATGGATATGTGTAGGTCGTATCATGGTATTTTGTGATACAATGCGATACAGGGCCAATTTTGGGTGTTTTGTGTGCATATACTTCAAACACCTATTGTAATTAGTTATTTGGATGTATTATTATGCAATTGGTATATGGGAAGATCTATTGTAGAGAATTGGAGTTTTTGGCTTGTTGTTTGAATGCATATTATAGGTATCCTAAGCTTGTACTCTAGGTGTTTGTTTAAATGTCTTTAGTATACATTTTTCCATACAGGTATATATTTATATGAGTGTTATATATATTATATATACATTTATAGTTATATGGTGTGTGTATAGTTTTAGGAATAATAGAGTTGTGCTAAATATGGTACATAAGACCAGAACACAATGTCCAAAGCAGTGTTGTCACGCCCCAGTCCCAAAATATCGAGGGACTAGACACGTGACAATGGCCAGCAGCACACCCTGATGGGCAAACCCAATTTAATGGATCCATCAAAGCGTACTTAAGCTGTAAAATAAAGTCTACGACAACATATCACAACTAATCTCATCCATACAAGATAAAATATGATCCACAGAAATAAGAAATATAAATCATCAACCAGTCTCTACAAAGTGCTTCGGGGAACAACCCGATAAAAATCTGATACACTGGTTCAACAGACCAAAATATAAATGACAGAAATAAAGTAAATACTGAGCATGAAACATGCATGCTCAGGAAAAGTCTTCAGCTAACACCTCATCCTCGGGTGTCAGTACAGCTCCTGTATCAGCTCCTGCTGCGGTCCCGTATACCTCGGGATAGATCTCGTCTGCAAATCCTGGGGACATAATCCGGATCCAGGTCCTCAGGGGACATAGCAAGGTACAAAATAATACAAGCCAAAATAAATGCAGTGCAGCAAATAATGAAAGAAATAGGGTAAGTATATAACCATCTATGTGAAATGCAAGTGAGAGCATCACGAGTACTCAGGCTGAGCCACTACAAGCTCTGTCGGGGAGCCGGTAGCAGTAATAATGAGTAATGGGCCAAGCTCAGGTTTTAGAGTCTTGCACCTCACAATAATAGGGGGTGTATATATATGATCAGCCTATAGCCTGTGTGTCTCTCCCCACCCAATGTAACCACACGTCTCATGTCCATAACGTCTCATGTACATGTCACGCAAGATCATAGCTAATGCAGCAAGTCATAGAGTATCTATGAATATAATGTCTCTGCCCATACTGTATCCTATACAGAATCACCATGAATATCTCAGAAAGATCCTATCTCATAAATAGTGTCAAGTGTCCTGGGTATAATGTACTTGATAAGACAAGTACGAGAATGTAAAAGGGTCACGAATGTCCATCTCTAGATGACAATACACAACACCGCGTACGGTGTTGGCACCCGACTAATAATCGAACGCTAAGTAAATCACATGGTCCTAGGTCAAGCATGCACAGTAATATAAATAAAGCAAGGGAAATATGTAACAATACTGCAGAGTTTGGCAAGGTACACTTGCCTGGGGTTTGAATACCAACAGCTGTCCCTGTATCAGTGGATCCTGTAGGTACTCCTCCAAAAGCTGTAATAAATATCACCAACAGTCTCAGAAGATATCAAATAGCTAGAAACGCCTGTCCTTAAGTCCAATTTGGACACAGGGGCAAAAATGATATTTCTGGGTCAAAACGGGATCCACATGTGGCCCACTTTGCATCGAAAAATGTGTCAGGGTCAAAGGTCTCCAAATTCGTCAAATTTAGTGTCAACAAGTCAGGAACGATGGTACGAACCTAATGGAACTTGCAGAATTGGATTCCGATGAGCTGATCACAAAATCGCCCGTCAAGTAGAGCCTATGGGGCCCACAATAATCGATTTTGTCAACGTTTTCAGAATCGAACCAAACTTGGGTCACAGGACCAGCGTATTGCTATGAGTCCGATGGCGTAAGTTTTGTCTCGATCCGACGTGTGTGCACAAAGTTATGACGTATTCTAGAATAGGCGAATACGGGGCGTTGTCAGCGGATACGCGTTGATTCCGGTCTGCACGCACATCCAAATCAACTTCTGCGAAATCTCGCACGTCCGTATCAATGGCGTACACGTTTCGGTAAAGATCGCGTGCGACCAAGTTGTCCCATTTGGCGGGGCGCACTCAGTTCCGGGGTGAAACAAGGCGTTAGATTTTTCCTATTTTTGGATCGCGGTTTGCGATCGCCACAGGACGCGACGCACCGAGCGAGTTGCACGGGCATCGAGAGGGTTACACAGTCTATGCGACACAACTGATGGAACTGAAAACGAAATCACGAGGAGAGAGAACGGGTTACCTGAACAGGACTCCGTGAACCAAGAATTCTCGTGTCCGAGATGCTGTTGTGTCCGTGTCCTGGTTTAACCGTGTCCGCTGTGTCGACTCTACACAGGACCCGTGTCCGGGCTTGGTCTATGTCCAGAGATAGCGGGGTGGACTCGTCGGAGACTGCGCTGGCCGGGGTTGGCTTCGCCGGAGGGAGTCGACGCTTGCGGAGGCGAGCGGCTCTTCGGAGCTGCTGGGGATAATCGGCTCCGGGCGGAGCAGAGCGGAGGTCGGTCGATGGTCGAGCGGAGAAGTGGCTGTGAAGGTGGGCAGTCGGGGGAGGTCGACGGTGAAGGGGTCGAGCGGGGAGGTTAGCGGAGGTTAGGGCGGCTGTGGAGGCGGGACAGTCGGGGGAGGTCGACGGCGAGGGGGTCGAGCGGGTTTAGTTGGGGGAGGAGATGATTGGCGGAGATGGGGGTTATGGTGATGGTGGAGGGAGAAGGACGGCGGGAGAATTAGGGTTCCGGCTAGGGGATCGTCGGTGCTGCGGGCGGCGGAGAGGAGTCTGGAGGAAGAGGGCGGCGGTGCGTTAGGGTTTCGGCCGGCTGGGCACGATTTACGAGGGTTTTTAAGTGGGCCGGAACAGTATTTCCTGATAGAATTAGGGTTTCGGGTTTCGGGTCCAGGTCGGGTTCGATTTGGATCCGACCCGACCCATTAAGGCTGGTTTTGGTTCGGTTCGTTTGGGTCGGTTTGGTTCGGTTCAATTCCAATTAAACCGGGTTCTGTCAAGTTTAATTCGGTTTAGTTCTACATTGGTTTTTAGGGCTTTAAAAATATTTTTGGAGTCCAATAAATTCATAAAAAATTATCATATGTCCGGTTTTCTATTTTACACCATAAAATATTATTTCTATAATATTTTAATATTAATTAATATTATTTAAAAATCTTTTAATCATAAAATACTTTAGTTTTATTTCCAGAAAATTACCAAAAAATTAGAAAAAATATATTTTAAAATTTTAGAATAATCAGGGTGTTTACAATCTATCCCCCTTAAGAGGATTGCGTCCTCGCAATCGAAGAATGAACTACTAATAGGAAAGAACTATGGGAATGTTAAGAATGCTTAGGGTATACCTGCATCCGCGAATAAGTGAGGATAACGCTGGCGCATTATATCCTCTCATTCCCAAGTCGATTCGCCAGAAGAATGATGCTTCCAAGCTATACGTACCAGTCTAATTGTCTGTCTTTGTAATATCTTCTCACTGATGTCGAGGATGCCAACTGGTTGTTCTTCATATCTCAAGCTTGGGCCCACTGCGATCTCTGAATGATCGACTACGTGACTTGGGTTAGTCACGTACCTTCTCAGCTGTGAGACATGGAATACGTTATGCACTCCCTCTAAGGATGAAGGTAATGCAAGACGATAAGCTACCTCACCAATGTGCTCTAGAGTATCAAATGGCCCGATATACCTTGGGCTCATCTTGCCTCTGCTCCCAAATCTAATAGTACCTCGAGTGGACGAAATCCTCAAGAATACGTGCTCTCCTTCTTTGAACTCTAGGGGACGCCTGTGCGTGTCAGTCCAATGCTTCTGGCTATCCTGAGTTGCACGAAGATGATTCTGAATTTGTTTTACCTTCTCTACTGTCTGCATTACCAATTCTGGACCCAGTATTTGACGCTCACCAACGTCACTCCAACATATTGGCGATCTGCACTTTCTACCGTACAATACCTCGAATGGTGCCATCTGAATGCTGGCCTGATAACTGTTATTGTAAGAGAACTCCACCAAGTGTAAATGATCTTCCCAAGATCCTCCAAAGTCTAGCATACACGATCGTAACATATCCTCCAAGATCTGAATCGTGCGCTCCGATTGACCATCTGTCTGTGGGTGGTAAGCTGTACTGAATTTGAGTCTGGTGCCAAGACTCTCTTGCATGCTTTGCCAAAAATGAGATATAAATCTCGAATCTCGATCCGATATAATACTAACCGGCACTCCATGTAATCTTACGATTTGTCGTATATACAAGTCGGCTAGTACCTCTGTGGACTGTCCAACTCTAAATGGCAAGAAATTTGCTAATTTAGTGAGTCGATCCACGATAACCCATACTGCATCTCTTCCGCTGGGGCTTCTTGGAAATCCTGTGACAAAATCTATAGTGATATGTTTCCACTTCCATTCGGGTATAAGAAGCGGCTGTAACATACCTGCAGTCCTCTGATGCTCGGCCTTTACTTGCTGACATACTAAACATTTTGCTAAAAATCATGCAATCTCCCTTTTCATTCCATGCCACCAATAATACTGCCTCAAGTCTCGGTACATCTTGGTTCCTCCTGGGTGAACAGAGTACATGAAGCTATGTGCTTCAGTCATTAACTCCTGTCTTAGTTCTCCATTTGGAACATACAAGCGATTTTCACACCTTAATGTCCCGTCTTCATGTATGCGAAGTCCTGTCTGCATGCCTGCTTCTGTCCTTTCTTTAAGTCTTCAAAATCTAGCATCAGTGGGCAATGCCTCTTTAATCCTCTCCACAAGTGATGACTTAACTTCGAGATTAGCTAGCAAGCCACTCTGCCCTGGTAAAACAACCTCTATCTGAAGCTCCTGTAGATCTTTCAATAACTCAGGCTGCATCGTCAAGAAATAAGCCGTGGGATTCCTGCTGAGTGTGTCTGCTACGACATTCGCCTTTTCCGGGTGATACTGCAGATCTATATCAAAGTCTACCATCAACTCAAGCCAACGTCTCTGTCTCATGTTGAGCTCCTGGTCCTTACGTGTCAACTTCGTCATAGGCTCCGCAATCCTTGAGAAATTTTCTACAAACCTCCGGTAATACCCAGCAAGTCCGAGAAAACTTCTCACTTCTGCAACTGATGTAGGTGTAGGCCAAGTTTATATTGCAGCAACCTTCTCTGGATCAACTGAAAGTTCTTCTCCTGAAATGATATGTCCCAAGAAAGGCACTTTATCCATACAAAACTCACACTTACTGAGTTTGGCATACAACTTCTCCTGCCTCAATGTCTCTAACACAATTCTGAGATGCTCCTCGTGCTCTTCGTGGCTCTTGGAATATACTAGAATGTCATAAATAAACAAAACCACAAATTTATCCAAGTACTGATGAAAAACTCTGTTCATCAAACTCATAAACACAGCTGGCGCGTTGGTTAAACCAAACGGCATTACTAAGAACTCATAATGTCCATACTTGGTCCTGAAGGCTGTCTTCGGGATATCCTTCTTTCTTACTTTAATCTGATGATAGACGGATCTAAGGTCAATCTTCGAGAATACCCTAGCACCACTCAATTGATCGAATAGATCATCAATGCGTGGTAAGGGATACCTATTCTTGATGGTCACAGCATTCAGTGCCCTGTAGTCAATGCACAACCTTACTGTTCCATCCTTTTTCGGTACAAATAATATGGGTACTCTCCAAGGTGAAACACTGGATCGAATAAAACCCTTCTCCAAAAGATCATCTACCTGTTCCTTCAATTCCACCAATTCCTTAGGTGCTAGCCGATATACTGATAAAGTGATAGGCTCTGCCCCTGGGGTTAAGTCTATTGTGAATTTTATTTTCCGATCAGACGGTAGACCTGGAAGATCATCAGGAAATACATCCACAAACTCTGATATGACTCTTGGGTAACCTGTCTCCCCTTCTACAGATAGTACCCTAAGAGTAGGCTGAACTCCTTGCTCTACAGCTCCCCGAAGAAACTCAAATTCTGAATGTCCATGCGGTCTAAATATACCCCGTCCAAGTCGGCAATCAAGAGTCGCATGGTACTGACTTAACCAGTCCATACCAAGTACAACATCATAATCCGACATAGAAAAGATCAAAAATTGAGCTCGCATCTCTCTTCCACAGACTACTACAGAACATGATCTACAGACGTCACTAACTGGGATAATTCTACCTCCCGTAGGAATTCTCTTTATCTTCGGAAGGGGTGCGGTAGCTACTCTATGGGTGACTACAAAGCTAGCTGCTATAAATGAATGTGATGCTCCAGAATCAAATAAAGCTACAGCTGGTAATGAAGCTACTAAAATAGTACCTGCGATAACCTCTCCTGCAGTAGCTTCCTCCTCAACAGCCAATGCAAATGCCTATCCTCGTCCCTGAGCTTGACCTCTCTGCTGCTGAGCCTGCTGAAATAGAGCTGCCTATGGTGCCAGTGGTGGTCTCTACTGATTTCCTCCTGGAACTGGTGGTCTGACTCCTCCAACTCCTGTCTGCGGTGCTCCTACTGCTGGATAAGCTGGTCGTGGTGCAGGTAAAGCTAGTCTCGGTTCTCCCTCTCTGTGCTCAGTGTAGTCTCTGGTGGGATGCTGGTTGGATCCGCAAGCCAGGCATAGTCCCAACTTGCATCTACATTCTCTCTTAATGTGACCTACCTTGCCGCAGTGGTGACAAGTAGGGAGAGATATAGCCCTGTGTGCTGTTCTCTCTGGCATACCCCTCTGGGACCGTTTTGCAGAATCTCCATGTGATGTCCTGGTTGGTGCTGATGTGATTGGCCTCTTCAGGTTTGACTCCCTTCTAGTAACACGCTCCATGCGTCGTGCTGCTGCAAGGACGTCGGTATATGACATAGGTGCAACAGATCCGATCAACCTCTGGAGCTCGAACTTCAGTCCGTCAAAGAACTTTCCAGCTTTCTCTTCTTCTGTCGAAATCAAGGTTGGGGCAAAGCGACTCATACGAATAAATTCTGCGTTGTATTCTTCCACTGACATATTGCCTTGGATAAGGCGGTTGAACTTGTCTCTGAGCTCCGACCGTGCAACTGCTGGAATATACATCTCTTGGAAGAGTCTGGAGAACTCTTCCCAAGTGACGCGGTCCTGTCCAAGCCTTCTCTCTTCTGATAACCACCAATGATGTGCATTTTCAGTCAACTGCATCCTGACCGCAGTCATCCATTTCTCCCTCGGAAGTTCAGCTGCTTCCAACTGGTGTTTTATGTTTGTGAGCCATTCGTGAACTTCAGTTGACCCCTCTTTGCCAGAAAAGGTACGAGACTTGAGCTGGCGGAAATCAGTGATAGATCCCGTCGCTGGTCGCCTAGATGGTTGCCTGCTCCAATGCGGATACCAGGCTGGTTCTCAAATACTCTGCCTCATGACGCTGAGCCTCTTGCTGAACCTGCTGTTGGGCTTGCATCATGGCATACATCATCTGAAACATCTATTGCCCGTCCATGGCTTGCCCTGGTGGAAAGACAGGCATCTGTGGAGTGAACTGTGGCAGAGGTGGGATGTCATCACGCCGAAACCGTGGATTAGGCTGGTCGGCTTGATTGCCTTGAGATGATTGTCCTCCATTCCCTGGTGTCACTCTGTCTACACAAATAACCACAGCATCGTGTGGCGTATCCAAGGGATTCTCATCTCCGTTCCTGGGATCCATTATTCCACAACCAAAAGATAAACTATAAGAACGCTCAGAGGAATCAACACAGGATGCAAATCAAGTAATTAGTTTAAGTTTGATATAGAGTTCAAAAATGGTTCAAACAATGGATGAGATCCTATAACTTATCCTATCCTTAGGGCAGGCTTGCTCGGTCCTAAGTTGAAACCGAACGATTTAGTCGTAGACCTACATGGGCCACCACAAAAACCATGTCATGCCCCAGTCCCAAAATACCGAGGGACTAGACACGTGGCAATGGCCAGCAGCACACCCTGATGGACAAACCCAATTTAATGGATCCATCAGAGCGTACTTAAGCTGTAAAATAAAGTCTACGACAACATGGCACAACTAATCTCATCCATACAAGATAAAATATGATCCACAGAAATAAGAAATATAAATCATCAACCAGTCTCTACAAAGTGCTTCGGGGAACAACCCGATAAAAATCTGATACACTGGTTCAACAGACCATTATATAAATGACTGAAATAAAGTAAATACTGAGCATAAAACTTAGATGCTCAGGAAAAGTCTTTAGCTAACACCTCATCCTCGAGTGTCGGTACAACTCCTGTATCGGCTCCTGCTGCGGTTCCGTATACCTTGGGATAGATTTCGTCTGCAAATCCTGGGGACATAATCCGGATCCAGGTCCTCAGGGGACATAGCAAGGTACAAAATAATATAAGCCAAAATAAATGTAGTGCACCAAATAATGAAAGAAATAGGTACGTATGTAACCATCTATGTGAAATGCAAGTGAGAGCATCACGAGTACTCAGGCTGAGCCACTACAAGCTCTGTGTCGGGGAGCCGGTAGCAGTAATAATGAGTAATGGGCCAAGCTCGAGTTTTAGAGTATTGCGCCTCACAATAATAGGAGGTGTATATATATGATCAGCCTGTATACTGTGTGTCTCTCCCCACCCAATATAACCATACGTCTCATGTCCATAACATCTTATGTACATGTCACGCAAGATCATAGCTAATACAGCAAGTCATAGAGTATCTATGAATATAATGTCTCTGCCCATACTGTATCCTATACAGAATCACCATGAATATCTCAGAAAGATCCTGTCTCATGAATAGTGTCAAGTGTCCTGGGTATAATGTACTTGATAAGACAAGTACGAGAATGTAAAGGGGTCACGAATGTCCATCTCTTTATGATAATACACAACACCGCGTACGGTGTTGGCACCCGACTAATAATCGGACGCTAAGTAAATCACACGGTCCTAGGTCAAGCATGCACAGCAATATAAATGAAGCAAGGGAAATATGTAACGATACTGCAGAGTTTGGCAATGTACACTTGTTTGGGGTTTGAATACCAACAGCTGTCCCTGTATCAGTGGATACTGTAGGTACTCCTCCAAAAGCTGTAATAAATATCACCAACAGTCTCAAAAAATATCAAATAGCTAGAAACGCCTGTCCTTAAGTCCAATTTGGACACAGGGGCAAAAATAATATTTCCGGGTCAAAGCGGGATCCACATGTAGCCCACTTTGCACCGAAAAATGTGTCAGGGTCAAAGGTCTCCAAATTCGTCAAACTTAGTGTCAACAAGTCAGGAACGATAATACGAACCCAACGGAACTTCCAAAATTGGATTCCGATGAGCCGATCACAAAATTGCCTGTCAAGTGGAGCCTATGGGGCCTACGATACGCGATTTTGTCAACGTTCTCAGAATCGAACCAAACTTGGGTCACAGGACCAGCGTATTGCTACGAGTCCGATGGCGCAAGTTTTGTCTCGATCCGACATGTGTGCACAAAGTTACGATGTATTCCAGAATAGGCGAATACAGGGCGTTGTCGGCTGATACGCGTTGATTTCGGTGTGCACGCACATCCAAATCAACTTCTGCGAAATCTCGCATATCCGTATCAACGGCGCACACGTTTCGGTAAAGACCGCGTGCGACCAAGTCGTCCAATTTGGCGGGGCGCACTCAGTTCCGTGGTGAAATAAGGCGTTAGTTTTTTTTCTGTTTTTGGATCGTGGTTTGCGATCGCCACAGGATGCGATGCACCGAGCGAGTTGCACGGACATCGAGAGGGTTACACAGTCTATGCGACACAACTGACGGAAATGAAAATGGAATCACGAGGAGAGAGAACGGGTTACCTAAACAGGACTCCGTGAACCGAGAATTCTCGTGTCCGGGATGCTACTGTGTCCGTGTCCTGGTTCAACCGTGTCCGCTGTGTCGACTCTACACAGGACCCGTGTCCGGGCTAGGGCTGTGTCCAGAGATAGCGGGGTGGACTCGCCGGAGACTGCGCTGGCCGGTGTTGGCTTCGCCGGAGGGAGTCGACGCGTGCGGAGGCGGAGCGGCTCGTCGGAGCTGCTGGGGCAATCGGCTCCGGGCGGAGCGGAGCGGAGGTCGGTCGATTGTCGAGCGGAGAGGTGGCTGTGGAGGCGGGCAGTCGGGGAAGGTCGACGGCGAGGGGGTCGAGCGGGGAGGTTAGCGGAGGTTAGGGCGGCTGTGGAGGCGGGGCAGTCGGGGGAGGTCGACGGCGAGGGATCGAGCGGGTTGAGTTGGGGGAGGAGATGATCGGCGGAGATGGGGGCTGTGGTGATGGTGGAGGGAGAAGGACGACGAGAGAATTAGTGTTCCGGCTTGGGGATCGTCGGTGCTGCGGGTGGCGGAGAGGAGTCTGGAGGAAGAGGGCGGTGGTGCGTTAGGGTTTCGGCCGGCTGGGCACGATTTACGAGGGTTTTTAAGGGGGCCGGAACAGTATTTCCGGATAGAATTAGGGTTTCAGATTTTGGGTCCGGGTCGGGTTCGATTCAGATCCGACCTGATCCGTTAAGGCTGGTTTTGGTTCGGTTCGTTTGGGTCGGTTTGGTTTGGTTTAATTCCAATTAAATCGGGTTCAGTCAGGTTTAATTCGGTTTAGTTCTACATTGGTTTTTAGGGCTTTAAAAATATTTTCGGAGTCCAATAAATTCACAGAAAATTACCCTATGTCTGGTTTTCCATTTTACACCATAAAATATTATTTCCATAATATTTTAATATTAATTAGCATTATTTAAAAATCTTTTAATCACAAAATACCTTAGTTTTATTTCCAAAAAATTACAGAAAAAAATTAGGAAAAATATATTTTAAAATTTTAGAAAAATCTGGGTGTTTATAAGTATACATGTGAAGAACTGCATGGAAGCATGGTAACTGTAGCATGGTGGCCAATCCAGTTGGAAGTAAGGAGGAAAGTTACCTGATGTATGATCTAGGCAATGTTATAGAGTTAAAAGTGGATTAGTTGTGTGTTACTGGCACTGCATGAACTGTTGAGTGTTTAGGAACTGTAACATGAGGCTCTAGGCTTATAGGAGCAACAACAGTAGGTACTAATGGGGGGGGAAGTTTTTGATTGTGATATCAGTAGGAGTTAGGATGTGTGTGCATCCAGTGTAGCTGTGTGGAACCTGAGCAATCTACAGCAGGATCTGGTGCACTAGTTTAGATGTGCACAACTGCACAACAGGCTCGGGTGCACTGCTGTAGTAGTATATAATCCAGTATGATATGGGGGAGTGTTGGGGATCGAGTGAATCTGGTCAAAACTGTAGGGCAGTAGCAGCAAATAGTTGGGGTTAGGCTCGAGTACCTAGGTATTTGGGAGTATAGGTAGTAGAGTGGGTTACTTGCTGTGCAACAGCAAGATAGAGAGGGAAGCTTACCTGCAGGTAAGTATTTGAATAGTGGGGTTCAGTTGGGTTGTCCCTGGGTTGTGCAGGTTCAGGTATTGCTGCAATAGCAGTTATGAGATAGTTTAAGTATTGGTTGGGTTTTATGTAGCAGTAGGTTAGTGGTTCCGTTGGTGTGGGATTAAGGTAGATTGAATCAGTTCAAAACTGATGGGAGATTTTAACTAATACCTTGGTGGTATTAGTGAGCATACACCCTTGTGAGGTCATTTAAGTATTAGTGAGTGTATTATTACCATTTAGTGCTAGTTAGAGTATAGTTAATTGGTATATTAGCATATGTTAGATATTAGTTAGGATTTTATTAGTTAGTGTATATATTAGTAACAATTAGCATATTAACAATTTGTGATATGTTAGTATCACATGTAGTTAGTATTAGTTAGTGCCAGTCATCTAGTAGAAGTTAGTAATTTATACTTGAGGGTATCAACAGTTAGTAGAGTTAGTATATGTTAGTGTTAAGCTAGAGTCTAAGTTAATGATTAAGTTATTAATTAGTTAAGGTATTATATAGAAACCTAATTAATAACCTAGTATATATAATATATGTTAGTATTAACTAGTTAGTAACCAATATAGACTAACTATTTAGTATTGGACCTAGAAGTAGCAAGGTTGACTAAAGTTGACCAAGTATGGACTAGTTAGACTAGAGTGACCTAAAAATGGCCTAGAAGAGCATGTTTAATGCATTTTAGTTCATTATCACTTTATTGATCCCAATTTGATATGCCATTAATAGTTAGTTGTGTGTGACACCATCTCAGACACCGAGTTACCCTTTTTGCTCCGGACCAGAGGCGAGTACATTTCTCTGTTAGTTTTTATTTTATGATAGTATATATATCACATATTCTAGAACTGTATACTTGATTCTGACACAGTGATTTCACGGACTGGTACTATATGGATTCTATCAAGAGATGTTATCCCTTACCGTATTCAGTGGATACTCCTTCACATGTATTTTATCGTGTGTATCGGGTATTAATTTTAGTGTACTTCGTGTTCACACACTGCTCGTGTTCAGTGTGTCCATATTCGTATTTGTAACGTATCGTGGTTAGATCCATTGGTATTGGTTGGGGATGGGGGAATAGGAGTTGGTTATGTGATCAAGCCTGTAAACCCCCTCACCCAAAATATGTATTTTGTGTATATTTTATATTATTATATTTATTATAGATTATTTTAAATATTAAATTTCTTTAGAGTATTCTCTTAGTTAATTAGAAAATAAATTTTTTGATATATTTACTTATATAAATATTTATTTAGAATTATTTTTAGGTTATTTTAGATTTTTGGAGATTTTTCTAGAATTTTTTTGGGTAATTAAAACATAGAAAACATAAATTTCTAGAACTTCCATGATTTACTATGAGACCATACTTGCATGTTGTTCCTACCAAAGAGAGGGGGTTTTATAGGGGTGTTGGTGGCGAGGCTGACCGGAGAAGGCGGAGGTGGGTGCGAGACGTGGCCGGGAAGCACGGCGCTGCGCGGGGTTGCCGACGTGGGACGCGGGCGGCCGGAGGAGTCGGGCATCGTGGGAGGGAAACTGGGGGAGAACGGGTCGGCGGGTGCGGGCGGCTAGCGGGTCGGGTTTTTCTGACCCGACCCGACCCGGTAATGGTTGGGGCTGGGCTGGTTGGGCCGGTCCAAAACAAAAAAAACAATAATAATAATAATAATAATAAATATTATTTAATCAGTTAAATAATTAGTTTAAAAATAGTTTTTAGGCATTTAAAAAAATAGGTTTGAGGTCCAATAAAATCCAGAAAAATTATCCTAAGTCCGATTTTCTATTTTACACCATAAAATCATATTTCCATGATATTTTAATATTATTTATTAAAAATTAAAAATTGTTTAATAATTAAAACCCTGAATTTAATTACAGAAAATTCCTAAAAAATTCCAGAAAATTATGAAAATCCCAATTTAAAAATTCTTGTAAAATCTGGGGGTTTACAATCTACCCAACTTATAAAAATTTCGTCCTCGAAATTTAAAAAAATTAAGCCATAATCTATTAATCCTTCATGTACATCAATCGCAATCTCCTTGCGATAATTTAAAATCCGAATCATGTCCACTGCAATCACTTCAAGGTTAAGACGACTACTTGTTCTAATCAAAAATTCAACCTATGGTTATTACTTCTTACTTCCTCAAATTACCCACAGGCAAAATTTTAAATTAAGTCCATATAACATCTTCAAGATTTGCATACGCTTATAAATTTGCCCCACGATCATAATTTCCTCTAGAAGTGATTCGAATCCAATAGTATTCCTATTTGTATGCTTCGACCTTTTAAATTTCATTTACATTCTCAATATTCCAACTAGGTAGTCCAACCATCAAATTTTAATTCTTAATTCCAATCATCAAATTGAGAAATAATTTAAATGTAGTCCACCAATGTTCAAGTCTGAAATTCTATATTTTTATCCTCTAAATTCAGATTGATGATTTTACTTTTATTATTCAAAAATTTAAATCATGTACTTAAGATATAACTATTGGGTCCTCAATATCAATTCGTTAATCATCTTAGTCACTCCTCTAAATTTTCAAAATTAGAATGGCTTGCTTCTTCCAATCTAACCTTACTCGGTCGCAATCCAAAAGACATTCCTCTCGAGTTGACAAATGCATTGCTACCCAACTTAGAGTTTATCCATTCATCACAAAAGACTATATACTTTAAGGAAATATTCCTTAATATGTTTACTCATGTCATTCAATCCTCGAACTTCAACGTCGATTATATCACGTATGATATGTCCTCAATTTTGAAAGGTTAATCCTCAAGTATGTGATCGGCCTATGTGGCATATCTAGTACTATCTATGTACCAAACTTATACCAAGCACGAGATTTCGTCTTTCCGAAATAGGGAAGGCGGAGATCAATAATAAAGAGTTCAAGGGTGAGGTGATAGAACAGAAGTATCGAGACCAAGGCGTTTAAAGAATTCTAATGGGAATTGTCAAGCGGTTGTGGACTAAAATTCTATTCTGGTAATCATTTGTTTGCATGCTCAAATTAGTACAGTTATGTAACTGATACGATATGCTCGGACATATCTAGAGGGCAAGTATACTAGTCAACTATATCTCAATCCACGTAAAGTATTAATTCGAAGGGCGAATCAAGCGCACTATGGTTGATCAGACCGTAATACACTGATTCTGAAATGTATCATTGTGGGCCTCCCCAATAATACACTTGTCATGAACAAGCTCGATAAAGAGTAAGCTTGCAAAACTAGGCTATAGAATAGCAGCATAAATCAAGTACAGCAAAATTAAGTGCGCTAGATGATGATGAAAGGAGGTACAAATTATTTAAGTTCACAAAACAACACACAATAAGCACATTAGCAAAAGACTCTACAATAATTATCAACTATAAAAGCATACCAGGTTATTAGCAAGTTCAAAATTACTAGGTTGGGGCTGAGGTCACGAACCAATAGGCAAGAGCTAAACAATACTAGAAACGGCAGCTACAATCACTTACGCGCATTAGCTACTCCAAGAGTCTGCGAGTTCTCCACGGTCATGCTGGTAGAGCATCTCGTGGTGATCTTGTAGGAACCTCGTCGCTTGCTGGTAGATCCTTTACTCTGCATCCAAAAATAAACGATAAAGGCGCACAGGAATCAAGGCAGGATGCAAGTCAATAAAATGATTCGAAGGCGATATGAATATCAAGAACGATTCAATCAGGTGGATGAGCTTTTCCTAAAATCCTCAATCTTATTGCAGGCCTGTTCGGTCCCTAAGTTGAAACCGAACAATTTAGTCGTTGACCTACATGGGCCACCACAAAAATGTGTCACGACCCGCACCCTAAAATTCGGGCACGAGTACGTGGGTACGTCCAGCCTACGCCGCAGAGTCGGCGGTAGTACGCTGTCTAGGTCATATCCACAGTTGAACATCTAGCTCATTCACAAATAATAAAATAGGCAAAGATAATAACAGGAAAAAGAATGCTGAGATTTCAAATGAAATAAATGTGACAACAGCTCAAATATTTAATACAGAATCCAGAAATGAAATTGGGGACAAACCCGATTACTAAGATAAAGAGCAAAATAAATAGCTATTGCTAACCACTCTGTAGAAGTAGTCTCCTGGGTGGGAACTGGCTCCTCATAAATGTCATCTGTTCCCTCATAGGGCCATAAAAGGTGGGGGCAAAGTTCTCATCAGCGCCTAAATCAACGGATCCAGTCAGAAAAGGAGCAAAGTACACAATGCACAACAAGATTTAAACTAAATATTTATGACAAGTAGAAATAACTGATTAAGTATCATATTGAGAATATGTATAAATAAGAAGTAACAATAACTAAGAGTTAAATGCTGTAAACAGGGATATGAGTAAAACCGGAATAAATGAGACAAGTAAATGAAACTGCAACAAGACAACATGAACTGCAACAAGACAAGAAACTATGTGTGTGAACTTGTGTATTTAGAATACCTAGTTGGCATGTAGGGATTTATAAGGTTAAACCGGCCGTCATAGACGGCTATTAAACAGGAATAATCGAGATCCGGCTGATGGACAGTCTTGTACCAACAGCGGCAAGGGGCAGGGTAAACTACATGCCTTTTAGTATTCTCCCACCCGACACGAAAAGCAAGACATGAAATCCAATGTTCTAACACTACGTGTAAACATCCAATGGTACTAGTAGAGCAAGGAATTAATTATCACAATATAAAGAATAAACTTGAAGTGCAGGTACTTGCCTGATGTTTGGATCCAATTACAGTTCTATCCTCGGGAAAATTCCAGAAATGACTCCGGATGCTGAAATAAATATTACCATCATGCTCAGAAGATATCAAATAGCTAAAAACGCCTGTCCTTGGGTCCAATTTTGGAGACAAGGGCAAAACGGTATTTTCAGATCAAAACGGGGTCCGCATGTGGGCCCGCTTTGCACCGAAAAACGTGTCAGGGTCAAAGGTCTCCAAATTCACCAAACTTAGTGTTAACAGGTCAGGAACGCTGATACGAACCCAACGGAACTTCCAGAATTGGATTCCGATGAGCCGATCACAAAATCGCCCGTCGAGCGGGGTGAATCGGGTCGTTGTTTTTCCTGTTTTTGGATCGCGGTGTGCGATCACCATAGGACGCGATGCCCCGAGCGGTTTGTCCGGGCACCGAGAGGGTCATACAGGCTTCGCAACGTAATTTACAGAATCGAAATCGGAGATACAGGGTGCAAGATACGAGTACCTGAACCGGATTCTTCGAAACAGGGAATTTCGTGTCCGTGTCGTGTCCGACACGACACAACGAATTGGGGATTAGGGTTAGGGTTCAGGCGATGGCCGCCGGCGGGGGCTGAGCGGCGCTGTGCTGGCCGGAGGTGGTCGGGGAGGAGCTGGGCGGCTCGGGGCGGCGTCGCCGGGAACGGGCGGAGCCGACCGGAGGCACGGCGAGGCTGGCCGGATCGAGTGAGAGGAGGAGGAGAAGGGTGAGGGGAGGCCGGAGGCTGCTGGCGCGGTGGTGCGGCGAGGGGCGAGGGGAACTGCGGCGGCGTCTCGGCGAGGCGCCGGAGGAGAGCGGCGGAGGGGCTCGGGGCTAGTGGTGGAGGCGGCCGGGTGTGTTGGCCGGAGGGGAAGGTGAATGTGAGAGAGGAGGAAGGAAAGAGAGGGGGTTTTATAGGGGTGCTGGTGGCGAGGCTGACCGGAGAAGGCGGAGGTGGGTGCGAGACGTGGCCGGGAAGCACGGCGCTGCGCGGGGTTGCCGGCGTGGGACGCGGGCGGCCGGAGGAGTCGGGCATCGTGGGAGGGAAACTGGGGGAGAACGGGTCGGCGGGTGCGGGCGGCTAGCGGGTCGGGTTTTTCTGACCCGACCCGACCCGGTAATGGTTGGGGCTGGGCTGGTTGGGCCGGTCCACTGGGCCGGGCCGGCCCAAAACAAAAAAAAACAATAATAATAATAATAATAATAATAATAATAATAATAATAATAATAAATATTATTTAATCAGTTAAATAATTAGTTTAAAAATAGTTTTTAGGCATTTAAAAAAATAGGTTTGAGGTCCAATAAAATCCAGAAAAATTATCCTAAGTCTGATTTTCTATTTTACACCATAAAATCATATTTCCATGATATTTTAATATTATTTATTGAAAATTAAAAATCGTTTAATAATTAAAACCCTGAATTTAATTACAGAAAATTCCTAAAAAATTCCAGAAAATTATGAAAATCCCAATTTAAAAATTCTTGTAAAATCTGGGGATTTACATAACACACAAGTTTAGTCTACTGTAAAATTTGTGCAATGTAGACGTAAATAGGAAACCACCGAAAACTGTCATCTGTGCGCCCTTGTGGACATAACTCTTTACCGACTTATGATTTTATGAAACCATCGATTCCGGCATTCATGTTGTACTAAAAGCTATAGGATTTTACACACAAATCCAGAATTTGAGTTGGTTGATTTTTTGGTCAACGGATTGCCTCGATTTGTGTGCCACAGATCATAAATCCGTAAAGTTGACTTTCTTTGGACCAAAATTAGGGTTTAACAATAAAATCAGATTATAATAAGATTAAAATACTATTTTAGGTTATTTTATTCAGAATTAAAATAGATTAAAATGGAGAAACCTATTCACCCACTTTTGTAACCTAACTTGTTTAATTTATGTGACGGGTAGATCGGGCGACGCCTTGAGTTGGGACTTCATTCTTTTTCAGACCAGACAAGATACCTTACCAAATTGCTTATAGTACTTTGAATGCTTGTCATATTTTTATATATTCATTATATATGTGTTTTCTTTCAGTCATAATTATATACTATATATGTTGACACACACTTGACACATAGTATCATGGGAGGGGAGGACAATCAGTTGACGTATGGGCTACCCACTCTGGTAAACCGTAGTAACTAGCACACAATTCGGGAGTTGTGTTACGATGGTCGCTACCCTCGCGGTATGTCGGTTGATGGTGTCACGATGGTCGCTACCCTCGCGGTATGACGGCTGATGATGTTCATGGACGTGTGTGTGAGTTGTGAGATAGATAGAGTATCCTACACCTACCCATACGTCGAAAGGTTTTCCTCACTATGCATTTTCATATAGATTGTCTAGTACAACGTACTTATATATTGTCTGTCTATTATGCATGTTTTACTGTATTCAATTGGCATGCTTCTATGTATCTTGTTACGTCCCTCTGAGGACCTGGTCCCTTTTCAGGTGTAGACGATCATGACTATTCGCAAGAGCACGGATTAGGACTTGCTACTTATCTCTCTTTCGAGGAGGTCTTCTCTTCGAGTCTCATTGTTCATTAGATATATTTATTTTTGTTCCTCTTATATTCTAGTTGGTAGTGGATTTGTCTTCGCCCAACTACTTGTTCTTATCAAGCATTTTATACTTGATTCAGTTATATAGTTGATTGGTTATTTGATTCTGTGAATGAGATCTAGTTATGCCCTGTGACTTGTGACAATATATATACCACATGTGAGTTAATATTCATATTATATCGTACGTGTGTATTATGGTATCCATATATTGGAGTTGCCATATACATACGGCTGGCATGCTTACGTATTCCTAGTCCTACGTATTTTGGGACTGGGGCGTGACAAAGCCCAAGTGTATTCGTGTACATGCCGAATATATATCACATGTGTAATCGAGTTACCATATTGTATTCGTGTTTAACCCAAATCGATCAAATAATAAACTTATATTCCGTGGCACATTAGCTAGTTTTATCTATTTCCATTAAATTACAGTTATACTATTTTCTATTCTTTATTCCAGTACATTACATGTTCACTCTAGTTTATTACATTCTAATGTTTAGTTATCTTGTATTCTTTTCTATTATATGTTATATATGCTTGATTATATATTTGAAACTGCTTTCAGAGGTATGTACTTTGTTCCAATCCTGACTGGATATATTTTTCAGATGATTGGCTTGTGGACCAGTCTTCTACCTATTACGGGCCGTAAGAAGGTGTACCATTAGAGGATACTCCTTCAGAGAAGGAGGACCTAGTACCAGAGGCTGATGAGGCTTAAACTTATTATTTAGACTTTTATTAAGACTTTTGGCATATATATATTATTATGCACTTGTGATTGTATCGTGATTCCTATTTCATCTCCCTTATTCCATATCGTGCTTTATCTTTCTTAGTTTGATATTGTGATTGAGTATGAATATCATTATCATGTCATTATAGCTATTCCTTCATTTGGAGTTGAGATGATATTGACAGGTATAATGTATATAATGTATGTGATATTTAGATAATATAGTTGCCCCAGACAGCGTTCTACCGCCGATGCTGCAGTGTAGGCTGGGCGTTGTTCACTACTCGT
This sequence comes from Iris macrosiphon, assembly GCA_036927795.1. Lineage (NCBI taxonomy): Eukaryota > Viridiplantae > Streptophyta > Magnoliopsida > Asparagales > Iridaceae > Iris > Iris macrosiphon. The sequence goes on from JAYESA010000011.1 coordinate 29,456,818, forward strand.
GCCCTTATACTGGGTGCAGGTCATGACTCATTTTTAGTGGTGGGCCATGCAGATCATTATTCGCATTTAGAGCGATATCGTAGCAATGCCTACCTAGGGTATTGCTACGAGCCTGCTTTCGGATATAGGATATTGCCTGAGAGTTTACTTAATCACAACTAGAAAATATTTCCAAATATCAGTTTTGTTATCCTTATCTATTGAATGTTGCTTTACCTTGAGTAATTTTGTCCTTCCTTGATGATATTGTATCTTACTCAATATTGATTCCTTTGTTTCAATCTATCTTCAGGATGCCATCGAAGATGCATTTCCAGCGGTTAGGCACAATGTCAGCGAGGTCGGTCACTTCGTCGCCTATAAAGGCAGCAGCAGCAGCAAACACTATTCCAGCAGCTACATTCTAGAGGTCCGCTTCATCGATCCAAGTAGGCATTTCCACAACAACTTTCGGGGGTGCTCCACCTCCGATACATAGGGCACCACCGAATGTTTTAAGGGATTTTTTACCCCTACCACCCACAGTCGATCAGACACAGATGTTTGCGCTCTTTCAGCAGATGATGGAGGCACAACAACGCTAGTCAGAGGTTATGAGATAGAACATTGAGAATGCTCACCAGATTGCGCTCGTCGTAGTCGAGAGAGTCATCTTAGTCCAGCCACAGATGATACCACCTCAGTTCATCCTGTAGGAGCCGAGGCCGGGGACTATCATAGATTTCAAGAGGATGGGGCTGAAAGACTTTAAAGGCACTGAAGGGATTATTTATGCTGATGATTGGATAGAAGACATTGAGAGAAACCTGCGACTGGCGTAGATTTCAGAGAGGTTGCAGGTAGAGGTCACAGAAAACATAATGTTTGACATTGCGTTAACTTGGTTCAAGATGAACCACATGATCTCAATACCGGGACTTACTTGGAATGCTTTTAATGAGCTCTTCAAGGAAAAGTTATTTCCAGATATGGCTCTAACATCTCTAGAAAGCCAGTTTCAGTACCTTGTTCAGGGACGTATAACGGTGGATGAGTATGTGGCAGAGTATTACAGATTAGGCCACTATGTGGAGGGGTAGAACCTAGAGAAAGGGCCAGGAAGTTCAGGAAGTGCCTGAATAAGGAGATCAAATCATATACGAATGGTGACCCCACCGCTACTTTTGAGTAGATTCTAAGGCAGGCACATCGGGCAGAGGATGATCTAGAGCTTGGATCCAAGAGGTTGAGGGACATAGGAGGATCCAATACTAATACGGGTCCAATAAAGTGGTCTCACTTTCAGCAGCAGCATCAAAGACACTTTTAGTAGCTGAGGCAGCAGTATACTGGACCAGCTAGAGCACCAGAATAGCAGACGCGCCAGATCTAGAGGCCAGCTATTCCTTGCCCATTCTGTAAGAAGTAGGGACATAGATAGGATACGTGCAGGATAAGATTGGGCCAGTATTTATTCTGCGGATCAAGAGACCACCAGTTGAGGGCTTGTCCTAGAGCTCCAGCTCGTCCAGGTCAGGGCGGGGCCCAGGCACAGTGAGCACCCGCGAGATCACCAGCGGGAAAGCATAGAGGACCTCCCCTACCACCATAATAGCAGCAGTTTGCTCAGTACCAACAACAACAAAGAGGTGCTCAGTGACAGGGTCGAGCTTTCGCTTTAACCCTTGAGGAGGAGGATCCAGTCGGTGATGTTATTTTAGGTTCATTTTATCTTGATTCTTTTTCAGCTCATACTTTATTTGATTTTGGTTCTTCACAAAGTTTCATATCTGTATCTTTTGCTCTGAAATATCACCTTGAGACTGAACCATTGGCGAGGACTTATAAGATCACGACTGGGGGTGGCATTATCCTGGTCAGTAATATTTGCAAGGATCGGAGAGTTTCTTTGGGAGGCCGAGAGTTGAGCGTGTGTCTAATTGTAATGCCACTTTCGAGCTATGACATAGTACTCGGGATGGATTGGTTGAGTAGGCACCATGCTAGTATTGATTATTGTGGAGTCAGAGTTTTATTTTAGGTGCCAGAAGAGCCAGAGTTTGAGTTCATCAGAGGAGTAGCAGAGCAGAGTGAGGGAGACTTTTGTAGAACTATGGTGGAAGAGCAGGATCCGCCATATCCATTGATTGCAGAATATATAGATGTCTTTCCGGAGGAGTTATCTGGGTTGCCACCAAACAGAGATATAGAGTTCTCTATAGACTTAGTGTCAGGTACAGAGCTAATATCACAGCACGTCTATAGAGTGAACAACAGTGAACCGATAGAGTTGAAGAAGCAATTGGATGAGTTGCAGGACAAGGGCTTTATCCGCTCCAGTTCATCACCGCGGGGTGCTCCGGTATTATTTGTACCGAAAAAGGATGGTCGGTACGCATGTGTATCGCCTACAGGGTACTCAACAACCTCATTATCAAGAACAAATATCCGTTGTCGCGGATTGACGATTTATTTGATCAGTTGAGCGAAGTAAAGATATTTTCGAAGATAGACTTGAGGTCGGGGTATCACCAAGTAAAAGTGTCACGCCCCAGTCCCAAAATACCGAGGGACTAGACGCGTGTCAATGGCCAGCAGTATGCACCGATGGACAAACCCAATTTAATGGATCCATCAGGGCATACTTAAGCTGTAAAACAAGTCTACGACAATCATGCCACAACTAATCTCATCCACACAAGATATAAAATATGATCCACAGAATAAATAAAGAATGTAAATCATCAGCTAGTCTCATCAAGTGCTTCGGGGAATAACCCGATAAATATCTGATACAATGGTTCAACAGACCAGAATATAAATGACTAAAATAAATAAATAAATAAATAAATAAATACTGAGCATGAACATGGATGCTCAGGCAAAGTCTTCGGCTAACACCTCATCCTCGGATGTCGGTACAGCTCCTGGATCAGCTCCTGCTCCGGTCCCGTAAATCTCGGGATAAACCTCGTCTGCAAAATCTGGGGACAAAATCCGGATCCAGGTCCTCAGGGGACATAGCAAGGTACAAGAAAGCTCATGCCAAAATAAATAATGCAGTACAGCAGATAATGAAATAAATAGGGTAAGTATGTAACCATCTATGTGAAAATGCAAATGAGAGCATCACGAGTACTCAGGCTGAGACCACTACAAGCTCTGTGTCTGGGAGCCGGTAGCAGCAATAACTATGTATTTTACTATGTGTTTACTATGGTTTATATATATATAATCAGCCTGTAGCCTGTGTGTCTCTCCCCACCCAATGTAACCACGCATATCATGTCCATAACGTCTCATGTCCATGTCAAGCGCGATCATAGCTAAATGCAACAAGTCATAAAATATCTAAGAATATAGTACCTCTGTCAAGTCCTGTATCCTATACAGAATCACCATGAATATCTCGGGAAGATCCTGTCTCATAAATAGTGTCAAGTGTCCTGGGTCATATGGTACTTGATAAGATAAGTACGAGAATATAAGTGTCACGAATGTCCATCTCTATATGACAGTACCCAACACTTGCGTACAGTGTCGACACCCGACTGATAATCGGACGCTAAGTACGTCACACGGTCCTAGGTTAAGCATGCACAGCAATATAATGAAGCAAGAAAATATGTAACAATACTGCAAAGTTTGGCAAGGTACACTTGCCTGGGGTCCTGGATCCAACAACTGTCCCTGGATCAGTGGGTCCGGTGGGTACTCCTCCAAAAGCTGTAATAAATATCACCAACAGTCTCAGAAGATCTCAAATAGCTAAAAATGCCTGTCCTTAAGTCCAATTTGGACACAGGGCAAAAAGGTCATTTCCGGGCCAAAGCGGGTTCCATATGTGGGCCCGCTTTGCACTGAAAAGTGCGTCAGGGTCAAAGGTCTCCAAATTCTGCAAACTCAGTGTCTACAAGTCAAGAACGATGATACGAACCCAACGGAACTTTCAGAATTGGATTCCGATGAGCCGATCACAAAATTACCTGTCAAGTGGAGCCTGTGGGGCCCACGACACGCGATTCTGTCAACGTTCTCAGAATCGGACCAAACTTGGGTCACAGGACCAGCGTATTGCTACGAGTCCGATGGCGCAAGTTTTGTCTCGATCAGACATGTGTACACAAAGTTACAGCACGTTCCAGAAATGACGGATACGGGGTGTCGTCTGCGGATACGCGTTGATTTCGGGGTGCACGCACCTCCGAATCGACTTCTGTGAAATCCCACACGACCGTATCAACGTCGCGCACAGTTCGGTAAAGATCGCGTGCGACCAAGTCGTCCCGATTGGCGGGGCGTACTCAGTTCTGGGGTGAAACAGGGCATTATTTTTCCTGTTTTTGGATCGCGGTGTGCGATCACTACAGGACGCGATGCACCGAGCGAGTTGCACGGGCACCGAGAGGGTTACACAGTCTACGCATAGCAACTGACGGAAACTAAAACGGAGTTGTGAGGTGGAAGATAACGCTACGTGAACAGGGCTCCGTGAGTTCTGAAATTCACGTGTCCGAGAGTCAAATTTGACGTCCTGGTCGTGTCCTCGCGTGTCGGGTTGCTGTGTCCAGACCTAGGGTCTGACTCGGGACAGCAGGGTGTTGCTGGAGAGGGTCGGCGAGGTTGCTAGGCGGCTGTCCTGCACAACTGTCCGGAGTCGACGGGGAGATGTCGACTGATGCTTGGGACGAGGATGGGGGCAGTGCTCGATGTGGCAGCGGTCGGCGACTGCTGACTCGCCGGAGGGGTGATCGGGGTTAGGCGCGGCTGTGTCTAGGCGGGGACTCGTCGGCGTGGGCGGCGGTGGACGATCGGCAGAGAGAAGTTGGGGGGTTCTGTGAGTCGGGGTACTCGCTGTCGAGGGCGGAGACGGGCCGAGGGGGAAGTCGAGGTGAGTGGAGGCAGAGGTCGCTGGAGGCACGACGGGCGGAGCGGGTCTCCGGTGGGTCGTCGAGGCGGCTAGGGCTTCGAGGCGAGGGGGATCGATGGGTGAACGCGGCCACGGCGGGGGAGGTCGTGCGGCGGAGCGAAGGGGCGGAGGTGCTGGTGATGATGGTGGTGGGTGACGGAGGAGGTCGTGCGGCAGGGGGTCGGCTGCTCCGGCGGGGGGTAGCCGACGGCTAGATTAGGGTTAGGGTTAATTAGGATTTGGGAAAATAGGGATTTAGGATTTTATTATTTTTCTTTTTATTCTTTTTTTCTTTGTGGAGAAAAACTAGAAACATGTATTTATACATACAGAAAAATTGGAATAGGATTTGACCTAGGATTCGGGCTGGGTCAACGCTCCTTGGGCTTGGCTTCGGCTCTCATGGGAATGTCGGGCGTTGGCACGGATTTAATTCGGTTTAAAATCTACATGGGTCTTCAGGGCTTTAAACGGGTTTCCGGAGTCCAATAAATTCACAGAAAATTTTCCTGTGTCCGGTTTTCCATTTTACACCATAAAATATTATTTCCATAATATTTTAATATGAATAAAATGCAATTAAAAATCATTGAATTGCCAAAAGCCTGGGTTTTAATTATCGAAAATCCCGAGAAATTGCAAATTAAAATTCCGAAAATCAGGGGGCTTACAATCTACCCAACTTATAAAAAATTTCGTCCTCGAAATTAAAATAGGGTAAGGTTCTCTCTATCCAATCTCACTTGATTACAGTCTAAAGGATTTCTCTCAAGTGAACATTGCGGTCTCTACCCAACTTAGAATTTACCCATCTATCATCTAAGGCTATACATCTAATAAAGCTATGCCCCAACTTATTTAATCATGGTATTGAATCCTCAAGTCTTTAACACCAAACACATCACCTATGGTATTCCCTTAATCATATATAAAAGGGTCATCAACATCGCGACCGGCCTGTGGGGTATATCTAGTACTGTCTATAAATCAAACTTATACCAAGCACGAGGTTTCGTCTTTCCGAAATAAGGGAAGACGGAGATCAATAATAAAGAGTTCAAGGGAATGGTATTATAATACAAGTACAAGGTTCAAGGAGATTATAGAATTCAAAAATAGGAGAGTGGTCAGGGCAGTTTGTGGATTGAAATCCTATTGGTAAAATCCTATTCGTATGCTCGTATTAGTACCGTTATGTAACTGATACGATATGCTCAGACATATCTAGAGGGCAAGTATACTATATATCTCAATCCACGTGAAGTAGTCGTGCGAAGAGCCAACCAAAATGCACTAAGGTTGATCAGACCGTAGTACACTAGTTCTGAATAGACAATTGTATTAGTGTGTCGACCCAATAATACATATGTCATGAACAAGCTCGATAAAAGGATAAGCTTGCAAAAGTAGGCTATATTTAGCAGCATAATTCAAGATAGTACAATAAATATAAGTACGCTAGATGATGATTAAAAGAGGTACAATTTAATTCAAGTTCACAAAATAAGCACAATAACAAAAGACTCTATAATCTCTACAGTTATCAATTATAAAAATATTCTAGGTTATAAATTATTAGCAAGTTGAAATTAATTACTAGGTTAAGGCTAGGTCATGAATCAACATGCACGAACTAAAGCAATACTAGAAACAGAAAACTATAAAAACTTACGCGCATTAGCTACTCCATGAGTTTGTGCGTCTACCAAAGTCATAGCCAGGGCTTGTCCGCGTCCTTGCGGTGGATTCCTCTGTTGCTGCTGAGCCTGCCGGAAGAGTGCTGCTTGTGGAGCCAAGGGTGGCCTTGGTTGATACCCTCCTGGTGCTGGTAGAGCTTGTCTGTTTAATGTCAGTGCTCTCTCTCGATGATGAGGACAATCCTTGGCTAAGTGTTGGTTGGTTCCGCAAATCAAGCATAATCCTAACTTGCATCTGCAGTCCCTCTCAATATGGCCTTCCTTGCCACAATATTGACATGTAGGTAGTATCTGCGGAGAGGCTCTGGGTGGCTGGTGTAGGTGAGGCCTCTTTGCAGCTTCTTTTTGCGGTGCTTTGGCTGATGTGGAAGACCGTTTCAGACTGATCTCTCTCCTGGTGATGCGTTCCATGCGTTGGGCTGCTGCAAGGACGTCCGAGTAAGAAGTAGGCGCAACGGACCCGATCAGTCTCTGTAGCTCGTGGGTTAGACCGTCGAAGAACTTCTCAGCCTTCTCTTCTTCTGTCGGGATCAAGGTTGGGGCGAAGCGACTTAGACGAATAAATTCTGCATTATATTCTTCCACTGTCATACTGTCTTGAGTGAGGCAATTGAACTTATCCCGAAGTTCTGATCGAGCGGTCGCCGGAATGTACATCTCCTGAAAGAGCCTGGAAAACTCTTCCCAAGTGACTCGGTCTGGTCCGAGCCGTGTCTCCTCAGATAGCCACCAGTGATGAGCATTGTCCGTCAACTGCATTCTAATCGCAGTCATCCAACGTTCTTTTGGAAGTTCTGCTGCTTCCAACTGGTGTTGTATGTTGGTGAGCCACTCATGAACTTCGGTTGGTCCTTCCTTGCCAGAAAAGGTATGGGGCTTCAGCTGCCTGAAATCGGTGATAGATCCTGTCACTGGCCGTCGTGTTGGTAGATTCGCCTGCTCCAGTACAAGTGCTAGGCTGCGACTCAACGTCTCTTGTTGACTCTGCTGTTGCGCTTGCATCATTGCGCAGAATATTTAGAACATTTGTTGCCCGTCCATAGCTTGCCCTTGTGGGAATACGGTCACTGGTGGTGTGTCCTGCGGAGGAGGTGGAATATCGTCTTGCCCACCTCTTGAGGTATCTTGACTGTTTTGTTGTTCTACTTGACCTCCACCGACTGGTGTCACTTCATCGTCATAGGTGACATCTGTAACTTGTGGTGCTCCTGCGGGAGTCTCGTCGCATGCTTGTGAATCCATTGCTCTGCATCAAAAATAAACTATAAGAGGCGCACTGGAATCAAGGCATGATGCAAGAAAATTTAATTCGAATACGATATAGATATCAAAAACGTTTCAAGCAAGTAGATGAGATCCTAATAACTTATCCTATTCTTGTTGCAGGCTTGCTCGGTCCCTAAGTTGAAACCGAACAATTTGTCGTAGACCTGCATGGGCCACCACAAAAACCATGTCACGCCCCAGTCCCAAAATACCGAGGGACTAGACGCGTGTCAATGGCCAGCAGTACGCACCGATGGACAAACCCAATTTAATGGATCATCAGGGCATACTTAAGCTGTAAAACAAGTCTACGACAATCATGCCACAACTAATCTCATCCACACAAGATATAAAATATGATCCACAGAATAAATAAGAAATGTAAATTATCAGCTAGTCTCATCAAGTGCTTCGGGGAACAACCCGATAAATATCTGATACAATGGTTTAACAGACCAAAATATAAATGACTGAAATAAATAAATAAATAAATAAATACTGAGCATGAACATGGATGCTCAGGCAAAGTCTTCGGCTAACACCTCATCCTCGGATGTCGGTACAGCTCCTGGATCAGCTCCTGCTCCGGTCCCGTAAATCTCGGGATAAACCTCGTCTGCAAAATCTGGGGACAAAATCCGGATCCAGGTCCTCAGGGGACATAGCAAGGTACAAGAAAGCTCATGCCAAAATAAATAATGCAGTGCAGCAGATAATGAAATAAATAGGGTAAGTATTTAACCATCTATGTGAAAATGCAAATGAGAGCATCACGAGTACTCAGGCTGAGACCACTACAAGCTCTGTGTCTGGGAGCCGGTAGCAGCAATAACTATGTATTTTACTATGTGTTTACTATGGTTTATATATATATAATTAGCCTGTAGCCTGTGTGTCTCTCCCCACCCAATGTAACCATGCATATCATGTCCATAACGTCTCATGTCCATGTCAAGCGCGATCATAGCTAAATGCAACAAGTCATAAAATATTTAAGAATATAGTACCTCTGTCAAGTCCTGTATCCTATACAGAATCACCATGAATATCTCGGGAAGATCCTGTCTCATTAATAGTGTCAAGTATCCTGGGTCATATGGTACTTGATAAGACAAGTACGAGAATATAAGTGTCACGAATGTCCATCTCTAAATGACAGTACCCAACACTTGCGTACAGTGTCGACATCCGACTGATAATCGAACGCTAAGTACGTCACACGGTCCTAGGTTGAGCATGCACAGCAATATAATGAAGTAAAAAAATATGTAACAATACTGTAAAGTTTGGCAAGGTACACTTGCCTGGGGTCCTGGATCCAACAACTGTCCCTGGATCAGTGGGTCCGGTGGGTACTCCTCCAAAAGCTGTAATAAATATCACCAACAGTCTCAGAAGATCTCAAATAGCTAGAAACGCCTGTCCTTAAGTCCAATTTGGACACAGGGCAAAAAGGTCATTTCCGGACCAAAGCGGGTTCCATATGTGGGCCCGCTTTGCACCAAAAAGCGCGTCAGGGTCAAAGGTCTCCAAATTCCGCAAACTCAGTGTCTACAAGTCAGGAACGATGATACGAACCCAACAGAAATTTCAGAATTGGATTCCGATGAGCCGATCACAAAATCACCTGTCAAGTGGAGCCTGTGGGGCCCACGACACGCGATTCTGTCAACGTTCTCAGAATCGGACCAAACTTGGGTCACAGGACCAGCGTATTGCTACGAGTCCGATGGCGTAAGTTTTGTCTCGATCAGACGTGTGTACATAAAGTTACAGTACGTTCCAGAAAAGACGGATACGGGGTGTCGTCTGCGGATACGCGTTGATTTCGGGGTGCACGCACCTCCGAATCGACTTCTGTGAAATCCTACACGACCGTATCAACGTCGCGCACAGTTCGGTAAAGACCGCGTGCGACCAAGTCGTCCCGATTGGCGGGGCGTACTCAGTTTCGGGGTAAAACATGGCGTTGTTTTTCCTGTTTTTGGATCGCGGTGTGCGATCACTACAGGACGCGATGCACCGAGCGAGTTGCATGGGCACCGAGAGGGTTACACAGTCTACGCATAGCAACTGACGGAAACTAAAATGGAGTTGTGAGGTGGAAGATAACGGTACCTGAACAGGGCTCCGTGAGTTCTAAAATTCACGTGTCCGAGAGTCAAATTTGACGTCCTGGTCGTGTCCTCGCGTGTCGGGTTGCTGTGTCCAGACCTAGGGTCTGACTCGGGACAGCGGGGTGTTGCTGGAGAGGGTCGGCGAGGTTGCTAGGCGGCGGTCCTGCACAACTGTCCGGAGTCGACGGGGAGATGTCGACTGATGCTTGGGACGAGGGTGGGGGCAGTGCTCGATGTGGCAGCGGTCGGCGACTGCTGACTCGCCGGAGGGGTGATCGGGGTTAGGCGCGGCTGCGTCTAGGCGGGGACTCGTCGGCGTGGGCGGCGGGTTGTGAGGTCGAGGGGCGGCGGTGGACGATCGGCAGGGAGAAGTTGGGGGGTTCTGCGAGTCGGGGTACTCGCTGTCGAGGGCGGAGACGGGCCGAGGGGAAAGTCGAGGTGAGTGGAGGCAGAGGTCGCTGGAGGCACGACGGGCGGAGCGGGTCTCCGGTGGGTCGTCGAGGCGGCTAGGGCTTCGAGGCGAGGGGGATCGATGGGTGAACGCGGCCACGGCGGGGGAGGTCGTGCGGCGGAGCGAAGGGGCGGAGGTGCTGGTGATGATGGTGGTGGGTGACGGAGGAGGTCGTGCGGCAGGGGGTCGGCTGCTCCGGCGGGGCGTAGCCGACGGCTAAATTAGGGTTAGGGTTAATTAGGATTTGGGAAAATAGGGATTTAGGATTTTGTTATTTTTCTTTTTATTCTTTTTTTCTTTGTGGAGAAAAACTAGAAACATGTATTTATACATACAGAAAAATTGGAATAGGATTTGACCTAGGATTCGGACTGGGTCAACGCTCCTTGGGCTTGGCTTCGGCTCTCATGGGAATGTCGGGCGTTGGCACGGATTTAATTCGGTTTAAAATCTACATGGGTCTTCAGGGCTTTAAACGGGTTTTCGGAGTCCAATAAATTCACAGAAAATTTTCCTGTGTCCGGTTTTCCATTTTACACCATAAAATATTATTTCCATAATATTTTAATATGAATAAACCGCAATTAAAAATCATTGAATTGCCAAAAGCCTGGGTTTTAATTATCAAAAATCCTGGGAAATTGCAAATTAAAATTCCGAAAATCAGGGGGCTTACAAAAAGTGAAGAAGAAAGATGTTCCGAAGACAGCTTTCAGGACTCGATATAGGCAGTTTGAGTTCTTGGTGATGTCGTTTGGGTTGACCAATGCCCCAGAGTTATTCATGAACCTGATGAATAAGGTGTTTCATCAATACCTGGATCAATTTGTTGTGGTCTTCATTGATGATATTTTAATTTATTCGAAGATCCCGGAGGAGCATGAGAAACATCTGAGGATAGTTCTGGAGACCCTTAGGAAGGATAAGCTTTATGGTAAGCTTTCAAAATATGAGTTCTTCCTTAATAAGGTTAAATTCCTCGGGTATGTGATTACAGGAGACGGGATCTCAGTAGACCAGAAGAAGATTTTAGAAGTTGGTCGTGGTCTACCCCGAGTTCAGTGTCAAAGATCAGAAGTTTTCTTGGATTGGCAGGCTATTATCGGAGATTTGTTCAGAATTTTCCAAGATTGAAGAGCCAATGACTAGACTAACCAGGAAGGACATGGAGTTCATCTGGACTGAGGATTGTCAGACTGATTTTGAGGAGCTAAAGAAGAGTTTGACTACAGCTCCAGTATTGATATTTCCATCAGGGACAGGAGGATTTTTTTTATATAGTGATGCGTCGGGTAAGGGCTCGGGATGTGTGTTACAGCAGAACGGGAAGGTGGTCACTTATGCTTCCAGACAATTATGCCCACATGAGAAGAATTACGTGACCCATAACTTGGAGTTGGCAACAATTATTTTTGCTCTTAAACTGTGGATGCACTACTTGTATGGAGAGCGGGTAGAGATCTTTATAGATCACAAGAGCTTGAAATATGTTTTCACACAAAAGGAGCTCAACATGAGGCAGCGGCGATGGTTTGAGTTGATGAAGGACTTTAAAATTTCTTTGCAGTACCATCCAGGGAAGGCCAACATAGTCGCTGATGCCTTGAGCAGGTATCCAGTGGCTATATACTTGACGAGGGAGAGACATTTATTGGCCAATCTTGATAGCTTGGGTATTGAGATACTAGTTTCTGGAGTTATGACATAGATGTGGGGACTTCAGGTACAGTCAGAATTGATGGACCGGATCAGAGCAGCACAGTACGAGGATGAGTCTCTGAGGAGCATCAGAGCATAGGTCCGGATAAGGTTGGCAGAGGACTTCAGTATTGCAGAGGATGGATTATTATGGTACGGTACCAGATTGTGTGTGCCGAGTGGAGCATTGTGCGAGGAGGTTCTTCAAGAGGCTCATAGATCTTAGTACTCTATGCATCCAGGTGCCAATATCATGTATAGAGACATGAGAGAGCATGTTTGGTGGTATAGTATGAACCAAGAGGTAGCTAGCTTGGTATCCATATATTTGGTATGCCAGCAGGTAAAGGCAGAGAGATAGAGGCTAGATGGATTGCTTCAGCCTTTACCCATTTCAGAGTAGAAGTAGGAACATGTGGCGATGGATTTTGTATCAGGGCTTCCACATTCTCTAGGAGGGAAAGATACGATTTGGGTCATCATAGACAGGTTGACCAAATCAGCTCACTTCTTGCCATTCAAAGTGGGTATGTCTACGGAGAAGCTCGCAAAGATGTATATGCGTCAAATAGTTAGATCGTATGGAGTTTCTATGAAAATAGACTCAGATCAGGATAGTCGCTTCATGTCCCACTTCTGAAGAAGTTTGCAGGCTAGCTTGGGCACCCAGCTCAAGTTTAGTACCGTATATCACCTTCAGACAAACGGGCAGTCGGAGAGGACTATCCAGACTCTCGAGGATATGATATGCACTTGTGTTTTAGATTTTGGAGGCTCTTGGGAGGACCACGTTTACTTGGTAAAGTTTACTTAAAATAACAGCTACCAGGCCAGTATAAAGATGTCATCATTTGAGGCATTATATGGACGAAGATGTCGCACTCCGTTATCATGGAATAATTTGGTGAAAGAGCCTTATTGGGACTAGAGATGGTCGTGGATGCAGCTGAGAAGGTGAAGCTCATCAGGGATAGACTTCGGGTGGTGCATGACAGACATCGGCATTGGGCCGATAGCCACCGGAGACCATTGGAGTTTGAGATATAGATTTTGTTTGTATTTTTTATGATTGCTTATTTTAGTTAAAGTGCTAAGGCTATGTTTCGTGCTAGGTTGGTGATCTGGTGTTCTTAGGGATTTCTCTGACACGGGGCACGATTCGCTTTGGTAGAGGCGGGAAGCTTAATCCACGGTACATCGGACCCCTCGATGTTTTAGAGAGGGTCGGTGCAGTAACCTACAGACTAGACTTGCCGCCTTCATTAGAGGGAGTACACAATGTATTCCATGTATCACAGATGGGATGGTACGTGGCAGATCCTAGCCATGTACTAGATCACTCAGAGATCGAGGTTGGTCTGACTCTCAGCTATCCAGAGCAGCTAGTGGAGATCCTAGATCGTAGGAAGAAGGTGTTGCGGAACCAGACGATTCCTTTGGTACACATCGAGTGGAGGCATCACTCGCCAAGAGAGAGTACCTGGGAGCGAGAGGCCGAGATACACGAGCGATATCCTTATCTGTTTAAGTCGTGAGGTATAATTTCTTTCTTGCTTGTTTGATTGATATTGGTAGTTAGTTTCTTCTTAAATTTTGAGGATAAAATTTTTCTAAGGTAGGTAGGATTATCACCCTCACTTTTTAGCTAGGTATAGTTTGGTAATTTGACATAGATATTTAATTTTAGGAATATAATATTAATATTATGTGATATAATATTAAATTGATGCTTGTATTAATTATTTAATTATTAGTGAGTCATAGATTAATGTGACTTGTAATAATTATTTTTAGTAGTCCAATAATTAGACTTGTCATGACAACTAGTGAGCCTAACTTGGACCCAAGCCCATTAGACCTTCTCATAAATTAATTAAGAAAAATTAGCTTAATTACAATTAGTTAGAGACTTCCAAAATTACCCTTCATAATTATTTCTCATAATTCACCATGTAGGAATAACTTGGACCTTTGCAAGTGACTTGGGGAAGGGGAGAAGAGGCTGCCACTATTAGAGGGGATTCTCCTCTCTCTCTCTCTCTCTCTCTTATCTCATTTGCATTCATTTTACATCTAGAATTAGATCCCCAATTTCTCGTTCTTCCCTCCATTTAATTCCTACTCAATTCAACTCTATTTCATTCTCAAATTCATCACTCTTGGAGCTTTGGAGCTTGGAGAAGCAAGGAGCACAAGAAGGAGGAGCTTTGGAGCTAGAGATCGTATTCGGTGTTCGGTGTTCAGGTTCTCCATGAAGCGACTCACATAGACCACCGCGTACGAGATATCAGGATGCGTGTGCACCAAGTATTGAAGGCTCCCGACTATGCTCTCATAGAATGTGGCATCAGTCGGTGGGCTGAGCTCACCTTGCCCAGCTTGAATCTCAATTCCATGGGGACGTGGCACGGGTTGCATTCCACCATGCCACTCTTCTCCAAGATGTTGTGCGTATATGCCTCTTGACTAAGGGTGATGAAGCTATTTGACTGCTGTACTTTTATACCGAGCTAGAAAGTAAGCAACTCCAAGTCACTCATTTTGAATAAGGCCTTCATCTCCTCCTTGAACCTGGAAATCTCCTGTGGGTCCCTCCCGGTGATTATAAGATCGTCGACGTACACTCCCGCAAGTAGGCGAGTTGGACTTTTGCCGCGTGCATACACAGCGTGATCCTGTGCACTCCGGTGGAAACCAAGTGACAATAAGAAACTGTCAAGCTTGGTGTTCCAAGCCCTTGGTGCTTGCCGTAGCCCATACAAGGCCTTGTCTAGTTTCATCACTTTGTGCCCCTGGCCTTCGACAATGAAGCTGGGAGGTTGGGCAACGTACACCTCCTCCTCGAGGTCGCCGTTGAGGAACGTCGTATTCACGTCCATGTGGTGAACCGCCCACTCCTCATGAGCGGCGAGTGGGATCAACAAGCGGACAAACTCGAGGCGAGCAACTGGCGTGAATACTTCCTCGAAGTCCACTCCTTGACTTTGCACATAACATTTTGCCATGTACCGTACCATGTGTTTGAGGACGGTGTCGTGCTCGTCCTTCTTGAGCTTATAGATCCACTTCAAACCGATCGAACGGTGGCTGGGTGGGAGGTCGACGAGGCACCATGTACAGTTATCCTCAATGGAGCTCATCTCCTCGAGCATATCTTGGCGCCAACATTTGTCTTTTTCGGCTTTAAAGAAAGTGGCAGGTTCCTCGCTAATCATGAGGAGGAGCTCGTCGGCATAAAGCTCGCGGGCAGTGGTCCTGTCTTGTAAGTTTGCTAAGGTCCTGAACCTACGCAGTCCGTCGTCATCTGCGTCGAGCATAGCTGAGGCATTATTGGGTGGAGAGAAGAATTCTACCCTACCTTGTGCCACCGAGTTGGATGCTCCGGACGCCGGCTTCAACGGCCCTGGATTGGTCGCTACTGGTGTTGATGGCTCGCCACCCCCGTGCACCACCGTGCCTACGTGTTTAATATATAGTATGGGGATCATAGTGTACTCAATAGTGAATGTCTTACCTATATTTTCTTGTATGCCCCAGTCCCACTTGGCTTCCTCGTTGAAAATAACATCGTACGTGACATGCACGCGCTTGTCGACGGGGTCGTACACCAGGTATGTCTTGGTGTCGATCTCATAGCCTATGAAGACTATGTGTTTGATGCGATCTTCCAGCTTTTGTAAGTTTGACTTGACATGTACGACACAGCCGAAGGTGCGAAGGTAGTGCACGCTCGGCTTGTGTTCGTGCCATGCCTCGTGCGGCATCTTGCCGTCGACGCTCTGAGTCAGCGAGCGATTGAGGATGAAGACGACCGTCGTGACCGCCTCGTGCCAAAACTTTTCGGGCATATTCTTTGCCTTCAGTAGGCTGCGCCATCGCAACGACCGTCTGGTTTTGGCGCTCGACGAGGCTATTTTGTTGTGGTGGGTACGGTGCCGTGAGGTGCTGTTTAATGCCACGACCCACACAAAACTTGCCAAATGCTACGGATGTAAACTCGCCCCCATGATCAGTATGGAGCGTTCACAGTTTGCGCCCGGCCTCCACCTTGACGAGGCCCAAAAAGTGTTTGATGGAAGCCGGCGCTTCATCCTTCAAACCTAGTAGCGTCAACCACATGTAGCAGTTGAAACCGTCAACAAGGAGTAAGAAGTAGCGCTTGCCATCGGGTGTTGCCGGTGTGATCGGACCGCAGAGATCACCGTGCACGAGATCTAGCAGGTTGTCGGTGCAATTTTGTCCTCATGCGAAAATGGCGCACGCTACTGCTTCCCGGCAAGGCAACTATCGTAAATCTGATCAACGTTGTTGATTTGTGGTAGCCCATGCACCATGATGAGATGATCTAACTTTCGGAGTGCTTCGAAGTTGAGGTGGCCGAACCGTGCATGCCACCGCCATGCGTCGTATTGAGTCGTGCTGCTATGTAAACCCCCTCACCCAAAATTAGGCCTACTTGGCTTAGATAGTGAAACTATGGCTAGTTTGAATCCAATTAGAAATAGAATATCGTATTTTATTTTAAATTTACAATATTTATATCATGTAGCACACCTTACCATTGCTTCGATAATTGGAGTACTACACTAGCCATTGCCTTCCTACAAATTTTATACCCTTGTCCTAGACGTGTTCGCCTTCTATTCTGACCTTTGTGTAACTTATAATTAGGCTCTCTTGTGCTATATTTTAGTCGCACAATATTCATCACAGACGTTATTATTTAATTCTAAATAAATTTAACTTTGTATTCTTGTGCGTTCCAATCAAAATTGGAGACACAATCTTGACCCATTTTGTGCAACCAAATTTATGATAATATTCTATTCTGAGTCCCCAATGTCCATGACACTTGTGTCCCACCTAATTTTATCCCCATGTACTTCTAATTAATTCTAGAATACTTTGCACATTAATTTTAATTAAATTAATCCAATTTCTATCTTTGTGTAATTTTCTAATTATTGGGTACTTTTATGCAAAAATGCATTAAAGTATCCACACCATTGGACAATACATAAAAAAACCCATTTTTCCCCTTCATACGAATTTTTTTATAATTTTTGGAATGTCCAGCGCGCAATATCGCCCCCTTGTTAACCCTATCCTTGTATTTAAATAATGCAAATTATAGCCCTCCCAAACATCCCCATGTGAGGCCAAGGCCCAATCCCAAGATATTGACCAAGGTACAATCCCAAAGATTTTGACCAAGCCAAGTTTCTAGGTCAAACCAACCCCCTTACATGTATATATATATATATATATATATATATATATATATATATATATATATATATATATATATATATATTCTTTTCCTTAATTTTTTCCTTTTTCTTTCCTATTCCTAAACCAAACTCTACCTAGCCGACCATCCCCTCTCCCATCTCCTGTTCACGCCGCCACCCTCCGCCTCTGTAACTGCCGGAGCCCGGCGAGCAGTCCACGACCTCCATCTTCTCTCTTCTTCTTCCTCCTCTTTTCTCGCCATCCTCGTCGGACTCCATCATCACCTACATTACACCACCACCCGTGGACACCACAATCAACCCCGATGTCCCGAGTCGGCCATCTCCTTCGTCGATGACTTACTGTCCTCTGTCGTTCTCCTCTACACGACGACCATCCCGTACCTTGTCGTCCCCGTGCACGCCTCCACGTCGAGCAGCAACCCGTTGCCAACCCACCGGACCTCGTTGACTCACGCCTGAGAAGTCGGAGCAACCCGCCTGCTCACCATCCATCCACCACAGTCTCCTCTCATCCCCAGTCCTCTCCTCCCTCGTTGACCACCCCCGTCACCATCACCATCGTCTTCATCATCCTGAGCCATCCCGATCCGCCTGAACTGAACCTGACCTCCCTCTGCAACATCACCTCGGCCAACACCACCACACCACCAGCACGACCACCACGACTCCCTGCTCTCTCTTTCCTGAGAACTTCCTCCGGTCGACCAAGCCGTGCACCTCGACCACAGCCAGCCTCCATCACCCAACTCCCTCTCCTCCTCGGCTGACACAGCTGTACCCCTTCGTCGGAGCCGCCGGACTCCGGTCAGCATCTCATCACCAACATCATCATCATTATCTCATTATCTCAATATCATCATCTTATCCCTACAAAATCATTCTCATCATCGTCATCATCATCATCTCATCATCGTCATCATCATCATCATCATCATCATCATCATCTCAAATCATCATCATCACCATTCATTCTCAACACCTTAACCCTAATCATCCCTTAATCATCACATCATCATCACATCATCATCCTTAATCATTATCACCCCATCATCACCATCTCATCATCATCATAACCTCAATCGTCATCGTCGTCAACCTCATCGTTGTCATCGTCGTCCCCGTACACGCACCCCGAGGTTCGAACCTATCCCCCTTTCTTTATTTTATGTGTGCTAGTGTAAATAGCGTAGGGTTTAGCATATTGCTTCGAGACATGTTCAGTTAGTTGACATTAGACCCGTGTCGGAGAACCCAAGGACTCGTATACGTATACGTACGTGTATGCATATATTGTTCAACTTGATATATATATGTATATATTTTGTATGTATATATCTACATTTGGTATATGTATAGTATTCATTGGTATATATATATATATATATATATATATATATATATATATATATATATATATATATATATATATATATATATATATATAGTATATGTATTCAAATGGGTATGTAAATAAATTACTGGTTATATTATTATATAATTATATGGATATATATGTAATTAAATGCTAAGTAATAGTTATGACTATATATGTATTTATATTGTACGACCCTAGGACACTGTGGACTATCCCATATTTATCTTGATCATATTGACCCTAAGAACTTGTGAATTGTCTGCCTTGTGTACACCGACGTACTGGCTAGACAAGTGTTAGTTGACTGTCTGATTATGCACAGTATTTGAAGACGTGACACCCGCGTAATTAGACGCGCAGTTGACCTTGTTAGTTGACTAGTATCACCCCTAGTGTACCCTATGAGTCCAGTGTAAATATGGTTGTGTATGTGCTAGTGTAATGACTGATGTTGTATTATGTTATATTATATGTATATAGGATTATTGGATTGTTCTGCGCGACTTCTGGAGCAGGTTATTGGTAAATCGCAGCTTTCTTGCCAGGCAAGTATACCTTGCCATTGTACTGTTATTCATATTCTATATGTTGCATACATCTTTATTTCTGTCATTTAGTTTATATATTTTAACTGCTAATTAAACTGCACATCCAAAGAAACTTGGGTGTAATAACGGTATCGTCATAATATATTTTTATTATGTATATATATTGACCTTGTTTATGAGATTGCCCCATTATCATGAAGCATCATTAGGTTTCATTGGCCGTGACACATTTCTTACACGAGTGTGAGTCTCATATAGATCACGGACTTACATGCAGGGTTTGGCCTCCTGTACGTATGAGACGTTCATTAGGGATAACTGCTGTTAGAAACTTTGCATGCTAGTAGACTTGGCAGTTATTAGAGGTATTATCGTGTCATGGATGTGACATGCTTAGAGCATGGGGTGGGGAGAACAATAAGTAAGGCGTGTGGGCTCCGTTGCACTTTTCTTGTGTAACCCGTATGCTCCGTCGGAGATACGAGGTCATGATGACCACTATATATTATATATTATCAGGCGGCCTCTGCCGTTCAAAAGACGACATATTTTGTAGGCCCCTGGATCTCCATGAGAACCATGCCAATCCCATTTTAGCCAGATAGCCCACGCATTATTAAAGTTGTTCTTAAACTGCATTCACTTAGATAGTTAGGCAACCCCATTGTATATTTGTTTCAGTACTTTATTGGCATGCTTCTATGTATCTTGTTAGGTCCCTCTGAGAACCTGGTCCATTTCCAGGTGTAGATATTCATGAGTATTTGCAGAAGCGCAGATCCGGACTGGTTACTTATATTTTAAGGAGGTCTTCTCTTCTAGTTTCAGTGATAGTTAGTTGGTGTACTTATTTTGTGTTGCTCTTATATTCTAGTTCGGTAGTGGATTTGTTTCCATCCGACTGTCATCTTTAGATACTTCATATTGATATCTAGTTATATAGATATGGGTTATTTATTTCTATTTGATTTTCTGTGGATGAGATTTAGATTATGCTTGTGACTTGAGATAGTTTATACCACTTGTGAATTATTGTTCATAATACAACGTACGCATGTGTTATGGTTTCTATATATTGGAGTTGCCATATCCATGCGGCTGGCATGCTTACGTGTCCTAGTCCTACGAATTTTGGGACTGGGACGTGACATATTTTTAGTGGTGGCCCATGCAGGTCGAGAGCATATTATCTCGGTTATGTTACTGTACCGAGCAAGCCTGCAAATAGGATTAGAGTATAGGATCTCATCCACATTTGACTATGACTCATCTTCCTTCCAATCTGTTCTATTTGAATAACTGCACCCTGCTTGATTCATGTGCTTCCCTAATAGTTCCTTGATTATAGCCTTCTACTAGAATATAGGAATCCTTGTAGTTAGGATGATAATTAGGGTAATATTCCTATTAAGAATACAACTAGAGTATTGACACATCACTTAGTTAGAATACCTAATGAACCCTAGCATCCCTTACCTATAGTTTGATTTACCATCACTCCTTGATATATTTATGAATGACTTAAGAGTAGTATAGACACTACTAGAGTTAGTTAGAAATTTAACCATATTGTTTGACCCTAGTATTGAGGAACCAATAGAAATCTAAGGTTAAATATTAGGACTGGACCTAACTTTTATGGTACGATAATATTAGAACTATAAATTTAGATCATTGTCTTATTATTAAGCAGACAATACCTTAGGAAGCCAAGAGGAATGTAATCAACACTTTTTCCTTGATCATACCTCAAACATAGCAACTAGCTACCACTCCCCCTTAGAAAACCATCTAGAGTCCCTCTATTTTAATTTTATATCTTGTTCCTCTCCAACCTTAACGTTCGCTAATTGTGCGACGACTAAATTATGTTCTTCTTTTCTTTATCTTTCAACTCGTGCCACCTGACACTCCTGATTGTAGACCGAGTAATTTTATTCTATGTTAGGATATATAGTTTGCTAATGTTATAGTTGTAATCTTGAATTTTGAATTTTGTACTTGGTAGTTAGAACTTGATAGTTTTGGGTTATTCTTGTAGATTGTGACCTGATGATTATCCTTTAGTTTAAATCGCATAATTTTTACCCCACCTCGATACGAGTTATATCCCCTTTTCCCTTGAAGGCCAGTAACTTTTTCCACTCTTACTATTGACACTTGCACTAAGACTAAGACTTAAGATAACCATGACCTATATAATGTAATAGGATACCCTAATAAATACCAAAACCTTTTTTCGTAAACCTTAACAGGAGTTTCAACTGTATCCTTAAGGCAGTACAATATTAGTTAATTCATTTTGGGTAGTATGCCTCACAACATAGTATCACATAGTTCTTTTGACCTATTATTGAAGTATAACTGAATGACATTAACTGTAGACTTGCATAAGAAGATAAAATTTATTCAGACTGTAGAACTTAGAGACTATACCCCTATTTGGTCGACTAGTGACTTAGACAAGGAGCTAGTATGACAACTATAGAGATTGTATAGTCTTATCTTTTTGTGAACTTGAAATATTTTGTAACTTCTCTCATCATAATCTAGCATACTTATAATTTCTGTATTACCTCGACTTATACTGCTATTATAGCCTAGTTTTGCAAGCTTACTCTTTTATCGAGCTTGATCATGATATATGTATTATTGGGTATACACACTAATACATTTCAGAATCGGTGTATTAAGGTCTAGCTAACCTTAGTGCGCTTGGTTCGTACTTCGCATAACTACTTTACTTGGATTGAGATATATATATTCGACTAGTAGACGAATATACTTGCCCCTAGACGTGTCTGAGCATATCATATCGATTACATAACTGTACTGATACGAGCATACGAATAGAAATTTACCAAAATAGGATTTTAATCCACAACTGCCTTGACAATTTCTTTTAAATTCCTTAAACGTCTTTATCCCCATACTTCTATTCTATTACCTTCCCCTTAAACTCTTTATTATTGTTTTCCATCTTTTCCTATTTCGAAAAGACGAACGCTCATGTTTGGTATAAGCTTGATACATTGATAGTACTAGATATACCCCATAGGCTAATCACATGACTTGGTGGCTCTCTTCCATGATTGATTTAGGGCATATCATATGTGATATATTTGGTGTTAAAGTTTTGAGGATTGAATAAAATGATTAAATAATTTGAGGAATATTTTCTTAGATGTATAGCCTTAGGTGATAGATGGGTAAATTCTAAGTTGGGTAGAAGTTGCATTGTCAACTTGAGAGAAATTTCTCTTAGATTGTGATCAAGTAAGATTAGATTAGGAGATTCAAATCATTTTAATTTTGAGAAATTTTAAAAGAAGGATTAAGATGATGATAATTTAATAAATTTTAAAAACCTTGATATGGCGAACCAAATATTTATACTTTGGGTACATGATTTATATTTTGAATATTGAAGGTTGAATCATCGATTTAAATCTTGAGAAAAATAAATCGAACTCTAAACATGAACATGGACAGATTGAATACCAAATTTGATGATTGAGTTAAAAGAAATTTTGATTGTTGGATTACCTATTTGAAATATTGAGGATGTAAATTGAAACTAAAATTTGAAGAGTACGGAATTCGCAAGTTGGAAATAGAAATAATATTTGATTAGAATTATTTTCCAGAGGAAATTATGATAGTTGGAGATTGCAATATAAATTTTGATGTGGGATGTCATATAGATTTGAATTAGATTTGGATGTTGATAATTTGAAAAATTGAGAAGAGATTACAATATTTAAATTTGATTTAAACAGAGGTTATTTTAAATTTAAAGTGATTGTGATGAAATTGAAAAGATTATATTATTTTTGGAAGAGATTTCGATTGACTTGCCTTATGTACGTGAAGGATTAACAAATTATGCCTTATTTTAATTTTGATGACGAAATTATTTTAAGTTGGGTAGATTATAAATTCTCTCACCCAAAATTAGGCCTACTTGGCTTAGATAGTGAAAATATGGCTAGTTAGAATCCAATTAGAAATAGGACACGGTATTTTATTTTAAATTTACAATATTTATATCACGTAGCGCACCTTACCGTTGCTTCGATAATTGGAGCACTACACTAGCCATTGCCTTCCTACAAATTTGACACCCTTGTCCTAGACGTGTCCGCCTTCTATTCTAACCTTTGTAACTTATAATTATGTTCTCTTGTGCTATATTTTAGTCACACAATATTCGTCGCGGACATTATTATTTAATTTTAAATAAATTCAACTTTGTATCCTTGTGCGTTCCAATCGAAATTGGAGACACAATCTTGTCCTATTTTTTGCAACCCAATTTATGATAATATTCTATTCTGAGTTTCCTATGTCCATGACACTTGTGTCCCACCTAATTTTATCCCCATTTACTTCTAATTAATTCCAGAACACCTTGCATATTAATTTTAATTAAATTAATCCAATTTCTATCTTTGTGCAATTTTCTAATTATTGGGCACTTTTATGTAAAAATGCATTAAGGTGTCAACACCATTGGACAATACATGAAGAAACCTATTTTTTCCCTTCATACGAATTTTTCCATAATTTTTGGAATGTCCAACGCGCAACATCGCCCCCTCGTTAACCCTATCCTTGCATTTAAATAATGCAAATTATAGCCCTCCCAAACATCCCCATGTGAGGCCAAGGCCCAATCCCAAGATATTGACCAAGGCCCAATCCCAAAGATGTTGACCAAGCCAAGTTTCTAGGTCAAACCAACCCCCTTACATGTATATATATATATATGTATTCTTTTCCTTAATTTTTTTCCTTTTTCTTTCCTATTCCTAAACCAAACCCTACCTAGCCGACAATCCCCTCTCCCATCTCCTATTCACGCAGCCACCCTCCGCCTCTGCAACCGCCGGAGCCCGACGAGCAGTTCATAACCTCCATCTTCTCTCTTCTTCTTTCTCCTCTTCCCTCGCCATCCTCGCCGGACTCCATCATCACCTACATTACACCACCACCCGCGGACACCACCATCAACCCCGACGTCCCGAGCCGGCCATCTCCCTCGTCGACGACTTACTGTCCTCTGCCGTTCTCCTCCACACGACGACCATCCAGCACCCTGTCGTCCCCGTGCATGCCTCCACGTCGAGCAGCAACCCGCTGCCAACCCACCGGACCTCGTCGACTCACGCCTGAGAAGCCGGAGCAACCTGCCTACTCACCATCCATCCACTACAGTCTCCTCTCATCCCCAGTCCTCTCCTCCCTCGTCGACCACCCCAGTCACCATCACCATCGTCTTCATCATCCCGAACTACCAAGATCCGCCAGAACTGAACCCGACCTCTCTCCGCAACATCACCCCGGCCAACACCACCACACCACCAGTACGACCACCATGACTCCCTGCTCTCTCTTCCCTGAGAACCTCCTCCGGTCGACCAAGCCGTGCACCTCGACCACAGCCAGCCTCCATCACCCGACTCCCTCTCCTCCTCGGCTGACACAGCTGTACCCCTTCACCAGAGCCGTCGGACTCCGGTCAGCATCTCATTATCTTACCATCTCAACATCATTATCTCATCCCTACCAAATAATTCTCATCATCGTCATCATCATCATCTCATCATCATCGTCATCATCATCTCATCATCGTCGTCGTCATCATCATCATCTCAAATCATCATCATCACCATTTATTCTCAACAACTTAACCCTAATCATCCCTTAATTATCATATCATTATCCTTAATCATCATCACCCCATCATCACCATCTCATCATCATCATAACCTCAATCGTCATCGTCGTCAACCTCATCATCGTCATCAGACCCGTGTGCTAGTGTAAATAGCGTAGGGTTTAGCATATTGCTTCGAGACATGTTCAGTTAGTTGACATCAGACCCGTGTCGGAGAACCCAAGGACTCGTATACGTATACGTACGCGTATGCGTATATTGTTCAACTTGATATATATATATATATATATATATATATATATATATATATATATATATATATATATATATATATATATATATATGTGTGTGTGTGTGTGTGTGTGTGTGTGTGTGTGTGTATATTTTGTATGTATATATCTACATTTGGTATACGTATAGTATTCAATGGTATATATATATATATATATATATATATATATATATATATATATATATATATATATATATATATATATATAGTATATGTATTCAAATGGGTATGTAAATAAATTACTGGTTATATTATTATATAATTATATGTATACATATGTAATTAAATACAAAGTAATAGTTATGACTATATATGTATTTATATTGTACGACCCTAGGACACTGTGGACTATCCCGTATTTACCTTGACCATGTTGACCCTAAGAACTTGTGAATTGTCTGCCTTGTGTACACCGACGTACTGGCTAGACAAGTGTTAGTTGACTGTCTGATTATGCACAATATTTGAAGACGTGACACCTGCGTAATTAGACGCACAGTTGACCCTGTTAGTTGACTAGTATCACCCCTAGTGTACCCTCTGAGTCCAGTGTAAATATGGTTGTGTATGTGCTAGTGTAATGACTGATGTTGTATTATGTTATATTATTTGTATATAGGATTATTGGATTGTTATGCTCGACTTCTGGAGCAGGTTATTGGTACATCGCAGCTTTCTTGCCAGGTAAGTATACCTTAACATTGTACTGTTATTCATATTCCATATGTTGCATGCATCTTTATTTCTGTCATTTAGTTCATGTATTTTAACTGCTAAATAAACTGCGCGTCCAAGAAAACTTGGGTGCAACGACGGTATCGTCGTAATATCTTTTTATTATGTATATGCATTGACCTTGTTTATGAGACCGTCCCATTATCATGAAGCATCATTAGGTTTCATTGGCCGTGACACATTTCTTACACGAGTGTGAGTCTCCTATAGATCACGGACTTGCGTGCAGGGTTTGGCCTCATGTACGTATGGGACGTGCGTTAGGGATAACTCCTGTTAGAAACTTTGTATGCTAGTAGACTTGGCAGTTATTAGAGGTATTATCGTGTCACGGATGTGACATGCTTAGAGCATGGGGTGGAAAGAACAATAAGTAAGGCGTGTGGGCTCCGTTGGACTTTTCTTGTGTAACCCGTACGCTCCGCCGGAGATGCGTGGTCATGATGACCACTATATATTATATATTATCAGGCGGCCTCTGCCGTTCAAAAGACGACATGCTTTGTCGGCCCCTGGATCTCCAAGAGAACCATGCCTATCCCATTTTAGCCAGATATCCCACGCGTTGGAAAAGTTGTTCTTAAACTACATTCACTTAGACGGTTAGGCAACCCCATTGGATATTTATTTTAGTACTTTATTGGCATGCTTTTATGTATCTTGTTACGTCCCTCTGAGGACCTGGTCCCTTTTCAGGTGTAGATGTTCATGAGTATTCGCAGGAGCGAAGATCCGAACTGGTTACTTATATTTCAAGGAGGTCTTCTCTTCGAGTTTCAGTGATAGTTAGTTGTTGTACTTATTTTGTGTTGCTCTTATATTCTAGTTCGACAATGGATTTGTTTCCATCCGACTGTCATCTTTAGATACTTCATATTGATATCTAGTTATATAGATATGGGTTATTTATTTCTATTTAAATTTCTGTGGATGAGATTTAGATTATGCCTGTGACTTGAGATAATTTATACCACTTGTGAATTATTGTTCATAATACAGCATACGCATGTGTTATGGTTTTCATATATTGGAGTTGCCATATCCATGCGGCTGGCATGCTTACGTGTCCTAGTCCTACGTATTTTGGGACTGGGGTGTGACATGCTAAGCACACTGGTTGTGCAATATCAAGAGATATAATATACAGTCAGTTTCGGGCACGTTTTACCTTGGCGAGGAGGCGTCGCTGACGATCGCGAATTGAGAGCACGCTACCTTCGATCAAGACTTGGCAGCCGTTCTCATCGAGCTGCCCAAGGCTGATGATATTGCTTCGTAGCTTCAGGATGAAGTAGACTCCAGTGAGGGCATACTCGTCGTTCTGGCACATGAACATCACCGTATCACGCCCTCAGATGTCGATGACGGACCCGTCACCAATCTTGTTGGAACCCGTGACCCCATTGTCCAGCTCGGCGAAGATCTCCTTCCAGCTCGTCATGTGGTTGCTGGCGCCTGTGTCGAGGTACCATGCTTCACCGTGGTGGTCGTCCTCGCAGCCCAGGTGCACCTAAGTGTGCATTTCGTCGAGCACGACGTTGTTGGTCGCGCCTAAGGATGTCTCAGCGAGCGTGTACTCCTGCGCCATCAACAGTGCGGGCTCATCATCGTCGGCTTACGTCAGATGGGGCTGCTCATCGTGCTTCGGTTTGCGGAAGTCCTTTGCCCGGTGGCCGTAGATGCCACAATTGTGGCACTTTTCCTTCTTGTCAAGCGTGCCGCTTGACACGTAGCCATTTCCGTTGTCGTTGTTCGTGTCATCGCGGCCACGACCTCTTGGCCTGCCGCGCCTGCGACCACTGCTTTTTCCCCCGTCAAAGTAGGCCTCGCCATGCTTCCTCTGCTTTGTGTGAGTGAGCCACTCATCTTAAGAGAGCGGAAGGCGGCTACCTGTGTCGTCGGCGTTGCTCCAAGATCGTATCGCTCCTCGACGGCTAGAAGTCGACCGGTAAGCTCTTTAATTGACAGCGTCTTGAGATCCAATAGAGTCTCAATGGCGATGACGACTTGCGCGTACTTGGGTGGAACGACTCGAAGGAATTTTTTTAACTACCTTATCATCGTCCATTTAGTCACCGAGTAGTTGCAGGTCGTTGACGAGTCCCGTGAGTCGTATCGCGAAGTCCTCGACGGACTCGTCGTCCTTGAACCTGATTGATTTGAAGTCGGGGCATAATTTTTGCGCTTTGGCCTCGGGCACGCGCTCGACCCCTATCCGCATCATCTTCAGAGCATCCCATGCTTCCTTGGCTGTGTCTTTCACCGCTAGTGTCCTCAGCATCTCCGGCGGCACGGCTCGGAGTATGACGGACATGAACATCCTATCGTCGCGGTAGTCGGCGTGGAGACCAGGTTCGATCGCCTCCCTCAGGCCTTGTGCCTGCATGTTGACACTCATCTAGAGAGCCCAATCCGTTTAGTTGGTTCGTGTCAGCATGGGGTACTTGAAGACGAATGAGATCTCCTTCATTAGTGTCGACGTCGTGGTGTCTTGCTCGGCTTTGGTTGCCTTATCCTTTGAAGGCGATGCCATAAGGCTCTGTTACCAAGTGTTGGCCCAGAAATTGGATCTAGGAAGCACACACACAGCAAGAGGAAATAAAGCTTCTGGTTATTCATCTTATTCGCCAAGTGTTAGCCTTTATATAGGCACATACAATGATGCTCGTAGGTGATTTAGCTAGTGGGCATATATATGACTCCTTAACAATAGCTCAAAGCAAAAGAATAGGAAAAAAGAACCAAGGAATAGGGAATGAGAAAAGTACCCAAGTCCCTGACGCAAAGTCTAACAAAACCTGCTGGCCTGAGGCAGTGAATTGGACAATGAATGTGCTAAACAGAAGTCTACAGTGGCGGTCAAGAATGTCACTCCTGAAGAACCATGGTCTGGTGTGAAACCCACAGTGGAACACTTTAAGAGTATTCGGGTGTGTGGCACATGTTCACGTGCCAGACGCCAGGAGGACAAAGCTAGATAACAAGAGTCTTGGATGTGTGCTCTTGGGATTTAGTGAGGAGTCGAAGGGCTATAGGCTATATGGTCCGGTGGCTAAAAGGGTGGTGACTAGCAGAGACGTAGTATTTGAGGAAGATAGACAGTGGGAGTGGGACACTAGCTATGAGGAACAAGTGTTGGTGGATCTTGAGTGGGGTGATGACAAGAATGACACAGATGATGAGCATGAGGCAGAAAGTGAGGAGAACCTTGAAGTTGCTAGTGAAGGCAATGTAGAAGCTGTGGGAGATGGAAATCAGGCAGCCGCGAATTTTGTACCTGATCCGGTGAATGAAGAAGGGTTTGATGCTGGAGAAAGAAGGCTCAAACAGGCTCCTACTTGGGTGGGAGATTACGTCAGCGGTGAGGGACTAGCCGAGGAAGAATTTGAGCTCAATATGGCCCGTGTTGTTTTTACAGATACCGTCAACTATGAAGAGGCAGTGAAGAGTTCGAAATGGAGATTGGCAATGGATTCAGAAATAAACTCCATTGAAAGGAATCAGACCTGGAAACTTACTGACTTGCCAGCTGGGCCAAAACCATGGGAGTAAAGTGGATTTATAAAACGAAGTTGAACGAACTTGGAGAAGTAGACAAGTACAAGGCTCGATTGCTAGCCAAGGGGTATTCTCATCAACAAGGGGTAGACTTCACCTAAGTATTTTCTCTAGTAGCTCGTATGGATACAGTGAGGATGATAGTGGCACTTGCGGCGCAAAGAGGTTGGAAGATTTACCAGTTGAATGTAAAATCAGTGTTTCTTCATGGTGAACCGAGTGAAGACGTGTACGTGGAGCAACCGAAGGGTTATGAAAGAAAGGGGAGTGAGCATAAGGTGTATAAGCTGCATAAAGTCTTGTACGTCTTGTCTTGTACGTCTAAAACAAGCTCGTGTTTAGCATATTGAAACTTATTTCATTAGTGAAGGCTTCAGGCTTCTAGAAGTGTTCGAATAAGCAGTCTTTATTCACCAAGAGGAGCAGTGAAGGTACAGTGTGGATAGTAAGTATTTATGTGGATGAAGGTACAGTGAAGGTACAGTGTGGATAGTAAGTGAAGGTACAGTGTGGATAGTAAGTATTTATGTGGATGATCTGATGTACACCGGGGATGATGAGGTTATGATATCTGCTTTTAAGAATTCTATGATGAAAGTTTTTGATATGACTGATTTGGGGAGGATGAGATTCTTCCTGGGCATTGAGGTGTTACAGAAACCAGATAGTATTTTGTAGAATATTTTGGAATAATTGTTATGTTTTCTATTGATAATCTCTTGGCTATTTATAGCCTTACAACCATTCATCTTATATTAATACCCTATTAAAAATTACTGTAGAATATTCTAATATCCCAACAAATATACCAAAAATATTCTAATATACCAACAAATATACCAAGAATATTCTAATATACCAACACTCCTCCTCAAGATGGACGAAAGATATTCACTAAGCCAATCTTGTCACATCCTCTAATCATATCTGTAGAGCAAAGTCCCTTGGTCATACTGTCTGCTATCTGCTCCTTGGTTGGAACACGACCTACCTCCAGTAGTCCACGGTCCAACTTCTACTTGATGAAAAACCTATCGATCTCGATGTGTTTGGTCATGTCATGCTGCACTGGATTGTTGGCGATACTGATGGCTGGCTGGTTGTCATACCATAACTTCATCTTGGCTCATTGATCCAGCTTCAGCTCCACCAACATACTCTTCAGCCATAGCAGCTCTGCAACTCCCAAGGCCATAGCTCTGTACTCCGCTTCAGCTGTCGATCTGGCCACCACCGAATGCTTCTTACTCCTCCAAGAGACCAAGTTGCCTCCTACACATATGCAATAGCCCGAGGTAGACCTCTTGTCATCAGTACATCTAGCCCAGTCAGAGACACAGTAGCCCTCGATGCTCAAGTGATCATTCTTCCTGAATATCAACCCCTTTCCAGGGGCACCCTTCAAGTATCTCATAATCTGGTACACTGCATCCATTTGATCCTTCATTGGGTCATGCATGTAGCGGCTCACCACACTCACTATAAGCAGATATCAGGATGTGTGTGGCTCAAATAGATCAACTTGCCCACCAGTCTCTGGTATCTGTCTCGGTCAACTGGTTCTCCAGCCTCAGCACACAGCTTGAACCCCTGGTTGATCGGCGTCGCTGCAGGTCTGCATCCCAATATCCCTGTCTATGTGAAAAGGTCCAGCGTATACTTCCTCTGAGAAAGAACAACCTCCTCTTCTTCTCGAGCAATCTCAATCCCAAGGAAGTATCGAAGAAGTCCAAGGTCCTTCACCTCGAACTCCTTGCCAAGCTTCCCCTTGAGTCGGACAATCTCCTGCTCATCATCTCCTGTGATAATCATATCATTCACATACACCGCAAGCATGGTAATGTGGCCTCCACTCCGACGGAAGAATACAATATGATCAACATTGATCTGCTGATATCCCATCCCTATCATCGCCCTCCTGAATCTGTCAAATCACGCTCGAGGAGACTGCTTCAGTCCATAGAGGGACTTCTTCAACCTGCAGACCTTGTCCACTGTCTTATTGGTGCAGAATCCTGGTGGTATATCCATGTACACTTTCTCTACTAGATCCCCATGAAGAAATGTATTCTTTACATCCAGTTGGTGTAGCTTCCATCCACCATTCACTGCCAAAGAAATTAGGGTCATGACGGTACTCATCTTCGCCACTGGTGCAAATGTCTCATCATAGTTAATGTCGTACGTCTGACTGTATCCTTTTGCCATCAATTGAGCCTTATAGCGCTTTACTTTTCCATCTGGGTTCTGCTTCACAGTAAAGACCCACTTGCATCCGACTGTACTCTTCCTCTCTAGCAGTTTTACTAGTTTCCAAGTATGGTTCTTCTCAAGAGCGCCTAACTCCTCGTGCATCATCGCTTTCCACTTTGGATCCTTCTTGGCAACTTACCAATTGTTAGGTACAGTAATACTATCCAAAGATGCAATGAATGCTCCATGAGAAAAAGTGATATTATTATATAAAATAAACTGAGCAAGATCCCAACCATATATATCAGGAGAATTTTTTACATTGCTGCGAGTGGTCCTCCATACTGATAATGGTGTGGGAGGACTAATAAGAATGATATCACCTGAAGGAAAATTTGGTGGTGGTGGTGTAGGTATCTCAGGAGTTGAGACGGACGCAGGCAAGGGACTTGGCACAGACACTATAGGTACTGGTCCTGCAGTTTGCTTCCATTTTCTGCTATAGGTAAGTAACCCCCTTGAGCCGTGGGCCTAACACCTCTCATCGCCTCCCCCTGTTCCTCTTCACTCTCCTTCTCCTCCTCAAACTTTCCTCCATGCCATACTCCTAAATCGGTCACCATACTCTCACCAATCTCCCTCTTTCGCCTCATACTCTCAGTATCAGGTGAGTTGCTTATGGATGAGGTTCCCTCATAGCGGTAGTATGGCTCAAACTCCCTGAAGTGAACATCCATGCTCATAAACTTCTTCTTCTCTATTGGGCTCCAGCACACGTACCCCTTCTGAGTCGTCGAATAGCCCACGAATACACATTTGACTGCTCTGGGGTCATGTTTCCTAATAAATGACCTGTTGTCCTTCATAAAACATATGCAGCCAAACACCTTTAGTGGACTACTAAAAATTGCGGGATTAGCGACATTTTTAGTGACGTCAAATTAAAACGTCGCTAATATTAAAGATTTGAGCGACTCCAAAGACTAATGTCGCTATAAGTCGCTGTTTGGCGACATATAGCGACTGTAATTCAGTTTTTTAAAAGAATAGTCGCTATAAGTTTATTTAAGGTCGCTAAATGTTGCTGAGTTTTATGATGTAGTGACGTTTAGGGACATATTTAGCGACGTTAGTCTTTTAGATATTTAGCGACATTTTTGGCGACGGATATAACATCGCAAAATATTTTTATTAGTGACACCATAAGTTGACGTCGCTAAACGTCGCTAAACTTTTAATATAGGTTTCGATTCTTCCCTTCTGTCAAAATTTTTCCCCCAATTTTTCAAAACCCCCCTCTTTCCCCCCCTCTCCGGCGAACTGCACACTCTGGCGTCCTCTACAGCGGCCTACTCCGGCGTCCCCCTCATCCTCCTCTAGGTAACCCTAACCCTCTCCCCCTCTCTCTCTCTCTCTCTCTCTCTCACATGACACATCATAACACTGACACAGATACGACACACACACACACGACAGACACTGACACAAATATGACACACACACACACACACGTGACAGACACGGCATGACACTAACCCTAACCCAAAATTTCTATAGTTGGCAGAGTTTCTACATAGAAATTCACACACACAAAAATATTCTTCAATGATTCTCCATTTCTATTATATAAATATATTTATATAGTTGATGTGTGTGTCTTATTTATGTGTATGGTCTGTGTGTGGGTGTAGGAGTGACTACAATGAGAATTATTGGAGGAGAGATGTTATACACAGGTTTTAGTACCTGTGTATGTAGTGTGGCACTAAAGGTGTTTGATAGATTGACTTTGGTATTGTGTGTGTGAGAGATACCTATATTAACGAAGGGAATTTGCTCATTTGTACATGTGTATACATAGGTGCATTTGATGTGTGTGTGAATGTGGGATGTAGGAGTATCAGACAAGTGCATGAGCATTGTGGTGAAGTGGTAATTGGACTGTGTTATAAAATTGAGTGTGCTGTGTTCTAGTGGTCGTGGTAAGGAATATGAACAGATGATGGAGAGTTGGCAGTGCACATGAGTTAAGTAGAGTGACAACATGCCAGTTTGGAGTGTGTGGGGGAAACTAGATAGCAGCAGTAGCTACATGGTTGGGGGTGCCCTGTCCTTAGTGGCAGTTGCAACAAATGCAACAGCATCAGATGTTTAGGTGCCAGTATGAAATGTGTGCACTGATGAGGTTATATATATGTAATGATATAAGTAAGGAAGTAGGTGTATATACTTGTGCACCACTGTCATAAGTTAGTGTTGTGTGTTGACAATTAGCCATGGGCATGTGAGTTCAGTCCATGTGGTGGGTGTGGGTGTGCAGTGTTAAATTGTTGCAAGAAAGGAAGTATGTGAGCAGCAAGGTGTAGGAGGGAATGTCGGGTTGGATAGCAGTGCACAGTGCACAGTGTTGGTTAAGGTAATAAAAGTGGTTGAAGGTGAGAGAGGGGACTCGAGCAGGTAAGCAACTGCAGTAGCAGCAGTATGGAGAACTGGGAGAGTGTCAGTTGTCCAACTGATAGGGAGTTATGTTGTGAGCTAGATGTGTCAGTAAAGAACTGATACAGAGTATCAGACTTGGTGGGGGGTCTGTTATGATGAGGAGTGGTATCAGTTGATACACGCTCAAGAACAACAGTACCAGGTGGAAAGTGGCAAGTGAGTGCAATGCCTATGTTGTGCAGTAGCAACAAGAGTTGACTGGAAAAACTGGTACTCTATATCAGAGACAGGTGTGGGGCAAGAAAATACTTGAGTGTAATCAAGAAGGGAAAGTGTGTTCAGTGGGAAAATACTTTCAGTTGGGAAGTGTGAGGGAGCTCAGGCATTCAAGTGAGGCAGTGCACACAATGGTCCACTGCAAGATTGGGTGCAGGTAGGAGATCTGCAACAGCAACACAGTGATAGCAAGGAGTGAGTACCTGTAGGCCAATATTCATGCATTAGGTAGCATCAGCAGCTGCATATGATCAAGTAGCACTAAGTGCAGCAGGAGGGAAAATCAAATCCAGGTAACGGTAAGTCAAGAGAGGCCTTGGTGTATTAGTCTAGTCATGACTTTTAAGTGTCTCGTTAAGGTAATGTCTAGAGTCTTGTGTTAGTTAAGGTAGTAATATTAGTTCAACATCTCTCTCTCTCTCTCTCTCACACACACACACACACACACACACACACACACACACACATACACACACACACACACAGATGCACATGATACTGACACAGATACGACACACACATACTGACACAGATACGACACAGACTGTCACAAAGGGTGTAAAATTTGACAACAAAAATGACTTAAGTCTTCATAGTAATTTGATTTATAGGACACAGACTGTCACAAAGGGCATTGTGTATCAAGTTAGAGCAGTTCTTACCTTCCTCCAGAGAATCACAAACATTTAACGATGAGTATATATGCTAGGACTAGGAGTATCAGTGCATGTACTATATTTAATGATGAGTATATACTTGTAAGTATTAATTTACTTTGTGTTAATTTTAATATAATTGACAAGAGGGCCTCGCAGACCTATATAAGTATTACTTTACTTTGTGTTAATTTTAATATAACTTAAAAAATTATCGAGTATCCAAATTTTTCTAGGCCGAGTATCTTAGGCTGCGTGAGTGGGCGACTGCTAGTGCACCTACAGCGGGAGAGGCTGGTACTTCCTCGCAGCCCTCTCCAGCTCCGTCGGCGGACGAGCAGTGGGTGACCGTCGCTGGTGGTTTACAGAGGGGTACGTACTACGGTACAGGATCCTATGGCGCCCTGGTTGCAACGCAGTCATCTAGGGCCTCCCTGGCAAGTACGCATTCCCTACAGCCCTCGCAGTCGTCAACTCGAGTCCAGCAGACCGTTGACCATCATATTGCATCTCTCCGTGACGAGTTGCTGCGAAGGATGAAGGAGCAGCCCCTGTCCCAGCCGTAAGCGGACGATGCGACGCTCATCGTACGATTTGATATGCTCGAGCGCAGCATCATGGAGCTCCGAGATATGATAGTTGATCTTAGAGCGTCGACAGAGCGCAGTGTGACAGAGCTGCAGGCATCACAACTGTCCATGGGTGAGAGGTTGACGAAGATGCAGGATTCAATGGTTCACAGCAGTACGAGGCTGTTATCTACCATGGATTCATACAACCATCGACTAGCAGAGTTGGAGCAGATACGTCCTCCTGGTGCGCCTTCATCGACACAGACTCCACCGACGTTACTGCCTTCTCCATCGACATCGATGTCAATTTTACGGGAGCAGTATGATCTGTTCTTATCCATGATGCGTGCCGGTGGTCATCCTCCTACAGATCTATAGTAGTCCTAGTTAGGACCGTTTATTCATTATTTGTGTTTCAGACCTATGATATTTGGTTATTTATGAATATTCTTTATTTTTGAGGCATTCAGACATTATTTCTTGTATTCTTTAGGATGAGGCTTTCAGACTCAGTTGTGTGAATATTTGTTGTATTTTTTTACGACGAGATTTTATCCTTACTCGGTTTGTAATCTCAATGTTTCATTTTCTTTAAATTTTATTATATTATTCATATTAAATGTATGTTAATTTATCGGTGTTGAGTGTTCAACCGAAGGGGGTCGACGAACCCAGCAAATTCAACGGAGAGTTGCTCCGGGTCTATTTGTACAAATTGTGAATTCATAAACTGCAGGAAGAATAGTTTGAAAATAATTCAATATTCATATTTTTTATTTTTTTACTGTATCTTTAGCTATATTTTTAGCAACATTTTGCGATGTTTAGCGATGTTTACTTACGTCACTAAATATGTCGCTGAATACGTCGCTATAGATGTCGCTATCCACGTTGCTATCCACGTCGCTAAACACGTCGATGACCGTCGCAAATTGCTGACATGGCAGTATTGCAAGGTCAATATAACGTCACTAAATGAGTCACACAACGTCGCTAAAAAAAATTAGCGACATATAGCGACAAACTAAACATCGCTA
This sequence comes from Iris macrosiphon, assembly GCA_036927795.1. NCBI lineage: Eukaryota > Viridiplantae > Streptophyta > Magnoliopsida > Asparagales > Iridaceae > Iris > Iris macrosiphon. The sequence goes on from JAYESA010000011.1 coordinate 29,493,551, forward strand.
ATTTAGCAACGTTGTGTCGCTACACGTCGCTAATATAGCGAAGCATTTATGTTGCTGGAAAACATCGGAATAGCGACGTTTTTAGGTCAGCGACTAGCTTAAAGGCGACTTCAACGTAACGTCGCTACAAACGTCGCTAAAATTATTTAGCGATATTTTTTGGCCATTTAGCGACGTTTTGAGATGTCACTAATTTGACTTATTCTGGTAGTGGTGGAAGTATCCCATTATTATTTTCTTACAATATCTCACATGGAGACTTCCATCCCAGTACCTTCGAGGGCATCTTGTTGATCAATCGAGCTGCTGTCAACACTGCATGCCCCCACATAATTTGTGGGACATTCATGGCGATCATCATGCTTCTTGCCACCTCCAAAAGGTGTCTGTTCTTCCTTTCTGCCACTCCATTCTGTGCTGGTGTGTATACACAGGTGGTCTGATGCTGTATCCCTTGGGCTGACAGGTATTTCTCAAGTACTTTGTTGGTAAACTTTGTTCCATTATCAGACCTTAGTACCTTCATCACTATTCTGTACTGAGTCTGGACATGTTTTTGAAAGTTCCGAAAATAGGCAAAGACCTCACTATTATTCTTTATCAAATACAGCCAGGTGACATGAGAGGAATAATCAATAAAAGAGACAATATACCTGTAACCATTCATAGTAGTTGTGGCGTACGACCCCAAGACATCAGAATATATAATATCAAAAATAGAAAAGCTCATATGGCCCGTACCAACATATGAACTCCTAGTAAGTTTACCTAAATCATATGCATCACATACTAGTTTCTCCTTATTTGCCTTCTCATAAATAGATGGATACTACCTACTCAAAATACTAAAATAGGAGTACTCCAACCGCCTGTGATGGAGTATCAGTATATCCTCGACAATCATCTTTGGTCCTCCCATTTTTGCCCTTTTTGCTACTGACACCAATGCCGAATCCAGTCCTTCCCGATCCAGATACCAAAGTACATCATGCCAAGTGCCAGTCCCAAGTCTTCGTCCCGTCTCCTTCTCCTGAAAGATCACCTTAGGAATATCAAAAGAGATAATGCATTTTAGTTAGAGTATTATAGAACTAAGGACAAAAGACTGACTGGAAAAGAAGGAGCATATAAAATATTGGATAATCTTACTGAACTTGTACAATCGACAGTACCCTTACTGACCACTGGCTGGAAAGCACCATATGCAGTTTGAATGCTGTCTGCAGATGCTAGGTGAGTGTAGGAAGAGAACTCACTAGCATTCCCTGTCATGTGTCGAGACACACCCGAATCGACAATCCAGTCCGACGATCTAAGGGAAGACATAGATGCGAGGACGAGTGAGTCATCAGTACCTTCCGATGGATGGGCATACATGGCAGCGTTGCCTCTGGCAAAGACTGAGGTGGACGCCTCCTAAGTCCCACTCCTCCTGTCTCCATCGCTTGACGTTCTCTGCTTTCTCCTGAGTACTTTTAGCATACCTAGTAGTGTCTGGTCCTCCTCAGTATAGGCACCGTTAGCTCTCTCCTCGCCTTCTGCTACCAGCATGTTCGTCCGATAACCTCCTTGACCACCCCGTCGACCTCCATGACCATGACCACGTCCTCCAAACTGTCCATGTCTGCCACCTGAATCTTCATGCTTGGATGGTTTGGTGCAAGCATTCCTCAGATGGCCCACCTTCCCGCAGTTGTAACACTGTCGGGGGTCTCCCTTAGGTCCTGTGCTGCCTGAATTGACAACCTCCAGTGCTGTCTTCACTTCAGGGGGACCACCTGTCCCTGCCTGTAGATTGATATGAGTCTCCTCCTGGATCATGGCCGAGATAGCCTCCTCAAGTATAGGAATCTTCGGTTGGACTAGAAGTAGTGCTGTCCTCTGAACAAACACTACGGCCAGGCCCTTAAGAAACTTTATCGTCCTCTCCTGCAGACATACCTATCTCTCCTTATACTTCGGGTCCTCGCAGGTCATACGATCTGAGAAGTGATCATAATCCAACCATAAATGCTCCAACTCTGTGGCATACTCCTGTACTGTCTTATCTTCTTGTACGGTGTCGTCGATCTCCCCCTAGATCTGGAAAACTCTCAAGTTATTCTCCACACCATCGTAGGTTCTTCTCAACTTCTTCCACACGTCTTTCACCATCTCAAGGTCATCCAATGTGGCAGCGATCGACTGGACTAAAGAATTAAGGAGCCAAATGTATACCACCATATGAGTGGACTTCCACTCGTCGCGTTCTGCCGAGTCATCATCCGGCTCAGTTTTCTCTCCTGACAAGAAATCCTCCAGGTTCTTTCCAGCAAGGGTTCTCCTCACCCGTTGTGACCAACTCAGGTAGGTGGCCGGTCCATTAAGCTTCAGATCGATGGATGGAAGCTACAACTTCGCCAATGTTCATGTTACGCTCTCACTAGCCCCTAGTTTCATCAGCTTCATCAACGTTGCAACCTCCGCAGAGTCCAACTTCTTGATGATCTCCTCCATCAATTCTCCTCTTCTTTGATCACCTTACACTTGTCTCACGATTCACATTCGCCCTCTTCTTCCTCTCCTAAACCCGATCATATCTTTCCTCCATCATATCTAGGCCTTCGATATCAACGTCTAGAATAACCCGCGGGAGACACCAGGAACCGCTGCAGAAGGCTCCGCGGGAGTCGCGGCTTCACGGTGGTGGCGGGCGAGCGGCGACGGTGGTGGCGGGCGAGCGGTGCGGCATCGGTGGAGGTGGGCGATGCAGTAGCGGTGGTGGCGGGCGGCGCGGCAGCAGTGGTGGCGGCGCGGCAGCGGTGGTGGCGGGCGGTGTGGCAACGGTGGAGGTGGTGGCATTTAAGGTTTGGGAGGTGGTGGCTAGGGTTTGGGCTCTGATACCATGTAGAATATTTTGGTGTAATTGTTATATTTTCTTTTGATAATCTCTTGGCTATTTATAGCCTTACAACCCTTCATCTTACATTAATACCCCACTAAACCCCCCTGTAGAATATTCTAATATTCCAACAAATATATCAAGAATATTCTAATATACCAACAAATATACCAAGAATATTCTAATATACCAACACATTTTTATTTGTCAAAGGAGGTATGCCACTGAAGTGTTGAAACGTTTTGGGATGTTTGAGAGCAAGCCAGTAAGCAACCTGATTATGCCAGGTTCCAAAATGAGTAGAGATGATCATGGAGCCACAGTGGATGAGACTTATTTCAAACAAATGGTGGGAAGCTTGATGTATCTCACAGCTACTCGCCCAGATATAATGTTCAGTATCAGTTTGGTCAGCAGGTACATGGCTAAACCCACTGAACTTTACTTACAAGTTGCCAAAAGGATTTTAAGATACTTGAAGGGCACTACAAACTATGGGATTTTGTATACGACGGGAGGGGAAGAAGAAGAGCTGCTTGCTTTTACGGATAGTGACTATGCAGGTGATATAGACGATCGTAAAAGCAGACGTCTGGTTATGTGTTTCTTTTAAAGCTCAGGCGCAGTATCATAGCTGTCCAAAAAGTAACCCATAGTTATGTTGTCTACCACTTATTGGTGATAATCTTGTTAGTTGGTTTAGATTGTTAGTTTGTTTAGATTGATAAGTTGTTTTGTTTGTTAAAACAACTTTGATATATCTTTTTTTAGTCTATCTCTTTACATCAAATGTTCAACTATATATAGCTACCATTTCATTCAATAAAAAATTACCAAGTCTATTCATCCTCCACAAAACTTGTATCATGTTTCCTCTTTACTGGGCTATTTTACTACATTTGGTATCAGAGCTCGGGTTGAGGAACAGAGAAGCTATGGAGTCATCGAAGATCACATTCCAATATCCAATGCTCACGAAGAGCAACTATGAAGCATGGGCGATCAAGATGAAGGTGTATATGCAAGCCTAAGGAGTATGGGACGCCATTGCACCTATCGACCCGAAGGTGACGGTTGAAGAAAGAAAAGATAAGATGGCCCTTTCTGCCATCTATCAAGCGATCCCGGAGGAGACGCTGCTTCTACTGGCCGAAAAGAAGACGGCTAAAGAGGCGTGGAAAATGTTACAAACAATGCACATGGGCGCCGAGCGCGTCCGGGAGGCAAAGGTCCAGACTCTAAAGAATGAGTTTGAGACTCTCCGCATGAAGGAAGCAGAAACGATTGATGACTTTTCCATGAAGTTAACAACTATGGTCAACAAGATCCGTGCATTGGGCGACAAGGTAGACAAGACCTATGTCGTGAAGAAATTTCTTCGGGTAGTGCCATTGAAGTTTCTACAGATCGTATCAATGATCGAACAGTTCTGTGACCTCAAAACGATGACTGTAGAGGAGCTCATCGGCCGTCTAAAGACACACGAGGAACGGTTGCGCGGTACTGGTGAAAACGGTGAGGAGCAAGTCCTGTTGTCTAGAGCCGAGTGGAAGGTGTGAGATACAAAAGCATCAGGCGAAGGATCTGCTGGTGAGTGGCGACATGGTAACGGCACTCGAGGCCGTGGTCATGGTCGCGGGCGTGGCCGAAGTCATGGACGAAGCAATGGCGACCACGGGACCGTTGGACGAAGCAATGGCGACCACGGGACCGCTGGACGAAGCAATGGCGACCACGATGGCGACCACGGGACGGCTCTCAATCACCGTGGAAGAAGGTTCGACAAGACCAAGGTACAGTGCTACAATTGTCAAAGTTATGGGCACTTCGCCTCTGAATGTCGTTCTAAAAGGAAAGGGCTCACCTAGCCGAGAAGATAGAAGACGATGAACCAACACTGCTCATGGCCATGCTTCATGAGGAAAAAGTGCAGATCCATGAAGAGAAGGTGCAACAAAGATTTAAAGGCGACGAGAAGGACGAGAACCACCTATGGTATCTTGACACAGGGGCTACCAATCACATGACGGGATGTAGAAAGAATTTTACCGAGCTTGATACATCAGTAAAAGGTAAGGTGCGATTCGGAGATGGGTCCGTTGTTGACATTTGTGGCCGTGGTGATGTGTTATTCAAATGCCAAAATAAAGAACATAAGACGAACAAGAGAGGTAGCAAGGAGGACTTGCTGCTACTGGAGAATAACGACAGCAAGTCGGGAAGCGACAACCTCGACGGAGTCTCCGGCGACGACCTCGACGAGAACGAGAATCCGAGGAAGAAGAAGAAGCGCTACCACCGCCACACTCCCCAGCAGATACAAGAGCTCGAAGCACTTTTCAAAGAATGCCCGCACCCCGACGACAAGCAAAGGCTGGAGCTCAGCAAGCGGCTCAGCCTGGAGACACGACAGGTCAAGTTCTGGTTCCAGAATCGTCGAACCCAAATGAAGACCCAGATTGAGCGGCATGAGAACGCCATACTCAAGCAGGAGAACGAGAAGCTCAGGATGGAGAACATCGCCATTCGGGAGGCGATGCGCAACCCGATATGTGCCAACTGCGGTGGAGCCGCTTTGCTCGGAGAGGCGTCCAGCAGCACCACATGATCGAGAACGCCAGGCTCAAGGACGAGCTGGACTGCGTCTGCGCGCTCGTCGGAAAATTCATCGGCAGGCCCATCTCGTCCCTGTCCGGCCACATTGCGCTGCCCAAGTCTTCGCTCGAGCTTGCGGTCGACGGCGGCGGCAAAAACGGGGGGTTCGACAGCATGGGGTCGTTCGCGGTGACCATGTCTTTGGCGGTGACCGAATACGCACCGCCGCTGGGTTTGGGCGCGGCAGCTGCGGCTGCGACGGATAGGTCGCTCGAGAGGTCTATGCTGCTGGACATGGCGATCGGGGCTATGGACGAGCTCGTGAAGATGGCGGCTTCGGGGGGAGCTATTGTTGTCACTTCTTCTTTAACAGCATCAAGTGTAGCGGACGATGCCGCTGCTGCTACTTCTTCGATGATAGGCGGTCAACCAAGTCAACCACGCTATCAATCTATCCAAGATGTGTACGACGCCACAACACCGATGGAAGAAGTTGGGCTATATATGCTAGGTGCGGAGGAGCCTGCGAGTTTTGCCAAAGCCGAGAAACAAGCATGTTGGCGACGTGCAATAGAGGAAGAATTGGCCGCTATTGAAGACAACGAGACATGGGAGATCACAAATCTGCCGAGTGGACATAGGCCTATTGACCTGAAGTGGGTTTATAAAATGAAGAAGGATCCACAAGGAGCCGTGATCAAGCACAAAGCGCGCCTTGTTGCAAAAGGGTATATGCAAAAACAGGGAGTGGACTTCGAAGAAGTATTTGCACCGGTAACGAGACTTGAGACGGTAAGGCTACTCATTGCCTTAGCTGCTCAAGAAGGTTGGGAGGTACATCATATGGACGTCAAATCGACGTTCCTCAACGGCAAAATTTGTGAAGAGGTATACGTATCTCAACCTCCTGGCTATATTGAACAGGGCAATGAGCACAAAGTGCTAAAGCTGAAGAAAGCACTTTATGGTCTTCATCAAGCTCCACGTGCATGGAATTCCAAACTCGATAAAAGCCTGATGTCACTTGGCTTCGAGAGGTACCCTTTGGAGCATGCCGTATACAAGAGAAGCGTGGATGACTCAAGCTTGTTGGTCGGTGTCTACGTTGATGACCTGATTATCACAGGATCAAGCAACGCGGAGATTACAAGGTTCAAGACACAGATGAAACAGTTGTTCAACATAAGTGATCTCGGGCTGCTGTCTTACTACGTGGGGATTGAGGTATCTCAAACACCCCAAGGAATTGCATTGTGTCAATCCACGTATGCTGCCAAGATACTTGAGAATAGTGGGATGTCGAATTACAATCCAAGTCAAACTCCAATAGAGCCGAGACTAAAATTGAGCAAAGTGAGCCAAAATCCTCCTATCGACACAACATACTACAGAAGTATCATTGGTTGTCTGAGATATTTGGTGAATACACGACCAGACATAGCTTATGCGGTCGGGATAGCAAGCAGATTCATGGAAGAACCAACTACGCAGCACATGACGGCAGTGAAGCAAATCCTCAGGTATATTCGGGGTACAGTTGATTTTGGGTGTTTTTATGTGAGAAAAGATCAGGAAGAACCATGCTTGGTCGGCTATAGTGACAGCGACTTAGCTGGTGACATAGATGATCGCAAGAGCATATCCGGAGTCGTTTACTTCCTTGGAGACAACATTATTAGCTGGTTGTCGCAGAAGCAGAAGATCGTGGCGTTATCATCCTGTGAGGCAGAGTACATAGCTGCGTCAACTGCTGCTTGTCAAGGTATATGGCTCAGTCGGTTGCTAGAAGATCTGAAGCAGAAGACGAAGTGCAAAGTATTACTCAAGGTAGATAATAAGTCGGCGATCGCACTCTGCAAAAATCCAGTCTACCATGACAGGAGTAAACACATTAACATGAGGTACCATTTCATTCGTGGATGTGTGGAGAGAGGGGAGATTGAAGTGGAATATGTAAACACAAATGATCAGCTCGCCGATATCTTGACTAAATTACTTGGACGACTAAAGTTCCTCGAGATGTGCAAGAAGATCCGGGTGCAGAAAGTGAAGCATTGATGCAACAAGATTAAGGGAGTGATTGTTGGTGATATTCTTGTTAGTTGGTTTAGATTTTTAGTTTGTTTAGATTGATAAGTTGTTTTGTTTGTTGAAACAACTTTGATATATCTTTTTTTTTAGTCTATCTCTTTACATCAAATGTTCAACTATATATAGCTACCATTTCATTCAATAAAAAATCACCAAGTCTATTCATCCTCCACAAAACTTGTGTCCTGTTTCCTCTTTACTGGGCTATTTTACTACACCACGGAGACAAAATTTGTGGCTGCTGTTGCAAGTGTCTGCCAGGCAATATGGATGAGGAGAGTGTTGATGAAGTTGAGTCATAAACAGAAGGGTTGCACCACCATCATGTGTGACAATAGCTCAACAATCAAGTTTCAAGAAATCCAGTTATGCACGGAAGGAGCAAGCACATTGATGTGCGGTTTCATTTCTTGAGAGAACTTACCAAAGATGGTGTTGTTGAATTTATTCATTGTGGAACTCAGGAGCATGTGGCTAATTTGATGACAAAGCCGTTAAAATTAGAAGCATTTCAGAAACTCAGGAAGATGATTGGATTGTGTGAAGCCACTGATGTAAACTAATTGCAGTCTACAGTTAGTTTAAGAAGGGTATGAAGAGATCGTTGTTTGGGTTTTTATTTGGTCAGCTTTCTGTAGGAATATTGTTATTTGATCTATTATTATTTTTGTTAATCACATAGCTAAGATGTGGCTAATGTTTGCTACTTTTATGCTTTCTGTTAAAGTTGTAAATGACTATTTAAAAGTCAAGTTGAGTCTCAATAAAGACAGATCATTCAGTCCATTTGTTTCTAACACTCCTGGTTCAAATCGTACTCGTAATAAGTTATCTTGGTTAGCTCCTCCATTTTATTATTTAAAATGTAATTTTGATGGAGCTTACATTGAAGGCAAAATGGCTTGGGCAGCTGTCGTCAAAAACGCAAGAGGAGAGTTTATGGGAGACATTGAATCAGCTAGAAGGGGAGGATCACCTATGGAGGTTGAAGCATTAGTGCTCATATTAATTTGTTCTTAAATTTTGCTTTATCTCGGGGGATTTCAGAAGGTGATATTCGAAGGTGATTCTGAGGTTGTTATAAATTCAGTGAGTAACTCCTCATATATAGTCTCATGGAAGATTAGAGTTCAAGTGGAGGAGGCAAGAAGCTTTCTTATTAACTCAAGAGAGTTCTCTGTGTTGTACGCATCGCGGAAGTGTTTGCCAACACACCTGAGATAATTAACCAATCTAGGAACACCAAGCACAGATAAAAATAAGTATATGGCGGTGGCTACGTCACGTAGACAAATTTCAATCTTTATAACTCAGATAAAATTACAAGATTGTAAAAAAACTAATGTTAAAACCCTTTGTCTTAATAGGTTCAATCCCCTCACCACACTCAAGAAGGAACGATAAAGATTACAATTGAAATCACTCACCAACCCGTAGCAATTTTTCTAACCAAAGTTGACGACTCCTCGATTAGATCTTTTCTTCATTCTGTCTTGTATGGAGAAGTCCTAAGAGCAAAGCACGGACTTTCTCTTACATTTTCTTGTGGACGTGCACTTCGAATCTTTACCTTTGTGCATACTTTGTGCCTCCACTCTCCTCCTATTTATAGGATAAGAAATCCTATTTTAGGTCATAATATGATTTCTTAAATAGGAAACCCTAAAATAATAATCCTATTACACCTTAAATAGTCCAACACCAATTATGGACGTCCAAATATGGTCAGATTAAATATTTGATACAAATTTGAAATCTAATCATATCTTACATTTAATGTAGATTTCTAAATTATATTAAATTAAATCTTTGACCATATTTAGTCTCCAAAATTTACCAAATCCAGACTGGACCCCAACAATCTCCTACTCCAGTCTGATGAGAGGGTGTTGACCCAATGGCTCCTTAACTGGACTCAATGCCTGTCGTCCTGCTACAGAGCTCCTGCTCCCCCATGCCACCGATCTTCGATCCCCCCGAGTTGTCTTGCATCTTCTGTCGTCTCCAACTCCTCGACCGTCACATCGACGCTATCTGCCATGCGTAGCACCTCCTGCCCCACTGGGATCTTACCGATATCGATGACATGACCAAGACCAAAGTCCCTGACTATCAGCCTCACTGTGAGTCTTGGATGCCTATCCCCGACTTCCGTCTTTCACCGAAATGTGTTAACGTTCCGACGAGCTTCTTCATCCTTGGCTAGCCCAACCAAGCGGACGGTATGATTCTCCCGAGATTCGAACTCCTGAATTTTCCCACCTACGTGTCCGAACCTGAAGCTCCCCCATACACATGCGTCATCGAACAGAACATCAAGCACTATGCATGCCATCGATGACCACAGCTCTCCCTGAACTATATAAATGATGATGCTCCAGCCTCAGATTGAGTTTGCTGCAAACCTTGATCTCTTTCCTTGCCTCGAATTCTGAAACCAAGGTCGCTACGTGAAGCTTCGGCAAACCATCTGTCACCAAAATTGGATCCGTTAAGAAACCCCTACCTGGAGATCGGCCAGCTATCATGGGACCGACATATTGACCCTCAATCTTTGACTCATCACCATTTGTCGCTTTGTCTCGACGAACTGAATCCTCTGTAGTCCTCAAAGTATCTCAAAGCCCCTACAAGACAAGTTTTCGACAATCTACCTCCCGTCGAATACCCCTCGAGCCTCCATCCGATGTCTGTGGCATGCCTGTACACCTCAGAAGTGTGAGCTTGTACGTGCCACAACACAAATATCCTCCAACCAGCTGTTTGAAACCTTTCGTAAGCATCCAATCTCTGTCCCCAAATATACTACGATAACCATCATTCGCCAGTCTCCCTACCGAAACCAAGTTGTAAGGCAAAATTGGTACATGTCGCACACCCTTGAGAACAAGCTTCTCACCAAGCTCCGTTGTCAAGTGCACATCACTGATTCCTATAACTGTAGCTGTCCCCTTGTTGCCCATCTTCACACATCCAAACCTGTCGCAACGGTATGACGTAAAGATTCTCCTATGTGGAGTGGCATGATACGACGTCCCCGTATCCATGACCCAATCGCTAATATGCCACATGCCACAAGGTTCCCCTGCATCGGTTGCTGCGATGATGAGATCTCCCATAGTCATGAGATTCTCCTGATCGTCCTTGCCTTTGGCCTTCTCAGTTTTGAGCTTCATGCAGTTCCTCTTGATATGACCCCTTTCGCCACAGTGATAGCATCCCTCCTTGCGATCCACAATCACAAGATCCCAAGAACTCCCCATGTCCTCGCCTGTGACTTTGGTCTTCCCTTCCCGTAAAAATCCACCAGAGTGGACTCCTACGATGATTCCACTTGCTTAGGCCAGACCTCCTCGTTCAACAAGCTACTTTTGACTGCCTCCATCATGATAATTCCTTGCAGAGCGGAGTTGCTCACCGACACCACCAACGTCTTCCATCTTTCTGGCAGAGAACCCAAAAGCAGAAGGGCCTGAAGCTGATCCTCAATCACCATCTTCATCACAGACAGCTGATTGATAATGCGGGGAACCTCGTTTAGATATTGTGCCACTGGAGCACCCTCCGTGTACTTCGAGTTGACAAGTTGGCGAATCAAAAATGCCTTATTGCCAGCCGTCTTCCTTTCGTACAACGAATGCAGCTTCTCCCACAATTATTTTGTCGAACTCTCCATAGACACGTAGTAAAATACCGAGTCATGCAGCCATTGGCAGATGAATCAAATAGCCTTTCGATCCAGTCATTCTAGTCATCAGCACCTTTGTCTGTCAGCTTGGCGCCGTCGCCCTCCAACGGACTAGGAAAGTCCTTGCACCAGAGTAGATCCTCTATCCTTGGCTTCCAAATTGCCCAGTTCCCACCTGTGAGGGTGATCATACGAGTGTTCATCTGCTCCGTAGACATAGTTGCACCTTCCCTCTCGAGAAGAACCTGGCTCTGATACCAAGTGTTGGGCGCATCGCGGAAGTGTTTGCTAACCCACCTGAGATAACCAACTAATATATGAACACCAAGCACAGATGAAGACAAGTATATGGCGGTGACTATGTCACCTGGATAAATTCTAACCTTTATAACTCAGATAAAATTACAAGGTTGCAAAAAACTAATGTTGGAACCCTTTGCCCTAATAGGTTCAATTCCTTCACCATACTCAAGAAGGAATAACAAAGAGTATAATTGAAATCACTCACAAACCCGTAGCAATTTCCCTAACCGAAGTTTATGACTCCTCGATTAGATTTCTTCTCCCTTCTGTCTTGTATGGAGAAGTCCTAAGGGTAAAGCACGAACTTTCTCTTAGATTTTCTTGTGGACATGCACCTCGAATCTCCACCTTTGTGCATACTTTGTGCCTCCACCCTTCTCCTATATTTATAGGATAAGAAATCTTATTTTAGGTCATAATAGGATTTCTTAAATATGAAACCCTAAAATAAGAATCATATTACACATACAATAGTCCAACACCAATTATAAACGTCCAAATATGGTCAGATTAAATATTTGATATAAATTTAAAATCTAATAAAATCTTACATTTAATGTAGATTTTTAAATTATGTTAAATCAAATCTTTGACCATATTTAGGCTCCAAAATTTACCAAATTCAGACTGGACCCCAACACTCTGCTGCATACACTCCCAAATCATCTAATGCATTAGCTGATGCTTTAGTTCATTTTTCAGTGGATGTTTGTACAATCCTCCTAGTTGTGTATCACAGACCAGCTCTTTGCTAAGTCTATTTGTTTAATTCTCCTTAAATGAATATATATTCATTATTGAAAAGAAAAAGAAAAAACTTCAACTTTTTCTAAGTACCCACACGCTCGTTTGGTTTGCGAAATCATAAGGTTGAAAAAGGAAACACTACACAAAAACAAGGTTTTCTTAACACAGAACTTTTTCAATTCCTAACAGTTTTTTACCGTTACAATTTCGTAATGGTAAAAAACCATTGGAAACCAACAAAATCATTGGTATAAATAAGAAAAAACAAAATTTTAAATTTGTAACACAGTATTTTTTTTTACTAACGGTTACACCTATTACTAAAATTACTAAAAAAATAAAAAGGGTAAGTTTATGTCACGTGAGTTTCATATGATATGTAAAAGTGTTAGGATCAGAAATGATATCATATCCAACCTTCTTATTCCCCCGATCCCTATCTTTCTCTTTCTTTCTCCTTTCTTCCGTCTTTAGTCAGTCAATATTTTTCCTCTTTCCAAATGAAATCCTAGGCGGATGGAGCCATCAGAGTCGAAAGCAGCCTTGGTCGAGGTCAGACGTGCATCATCAAATAGCCGAAAGGTTGTGGCGGGCAGCAGGTCGGGAGGCGGCCTTGGTTCAAGTGCGAGGATAGTGAAAGGAGGCATGACGAACATCCCTATATCAATTGGTCATCGGTAGGTTACTTTTCCATTCCACCCCATCAGCCCTAACCCTAATTTCCTTCCCTCATGAAACCTAATTTTGTAGTAATTCGTTGTAAATGGTGTTCGATCATCCAATCAATCTTTCCTCCCCCTTCTCATCATCGTGGAAGAGGGACTCCGACAACTTCTAGTTTTCATTCGGATCCTGCCCGCAGGGGTGGCAGTACCACTGCTTTGGCCTTAGCCTCGACCCCTAAATTAATCACCTCATCCTCATCCTCCATAACCAGTTGATTGATTGATTCAGTTTCATACATTTTTGTTCATAAAAAAGTTTGCTTCTTTTTTCTATTTTGCTTGGTTAGTTGGTTGTGATCGAGGATGGGTCTCAAGACAAAGAGGAACGTGGAGGCGTGCGTGAGGGCTGCCTCCCTATCCTCGGGACTGACCTCAACAATTTTCTTTTGTATTGCACACACCGAATACAAAGGTATGCAAAGATAAGGAAAAAAAATACTTTTATAAACATTTTGGGGCTTTTTTTGATTGATTGGTCTATTGGTTATAACATTGAATCCTTGGAAGCCAATCGGATCAAATGGGGGCAATAAGTTTGTGCTGTGTAAGAAGTCGAAGGATGCAAAGATGCATGGTCGAGACTACGGGTAGCTCGGTGATCTTGAAGAAGGGGGGCGAAAGCTGGAAGACGTGGATCAACTCTCAGCTTCATGATCCCTTCCCAGCAAGCTACGTGAAAGGTCTCCGCTTGATGCATTCACTAGGGCTTTATATTCCTTTTTTGAGTTCATGTTAGACTACTTTAATATATAGAATAAAGAGACCCCCTTTGTCGAATTTTGGTACTCAATAAGGATCAATTAACAATGCACCTTGCTATATTATGTTTTTTATTTTAGAATTTTTACTAGTTTGATACTGATTATGCTATAATTTTGGTTCTTAAATCAAATATAATATTTTTATTAGTTAATTTTAGTTTTGCTTTAGAGTTATTTACTTGCACTTCTGGTTCTATCATTAGTAGCTAGAATTTAACAATTGTTGGGTTATTGTCTAGAAACATCAACAAATAATCTTTATGCTAATTTACATGTATGGGGTTGATCATTGGAACTGCTTTTGTACTTTGTTTAATTATGATCTTTTATGCTAATTTACTATTTTTTTTCCTTCGTTATGCTCAAGTATTTTAACTTATGATTTGAGGAATAAATGTATGATAATAGATCTAATTTGAATGCTTTAATTAAATCTCAAACTTTCCATGATTTAGTGTAACTTTTCTCGTTAACACCTACTCTGATAAGGATAGTTTCTTAGAGTTGTTTTTAAGCTATACAAGTTCATTATAACCAATAGAATTTTTTTAAGATATCCAAGTTCATTATAACCGCTAATGGAAGTTCATGTGTTTGAGGCATCATATAATTTTCTTCGTACATGTATATCCAATATTAACAATTACACCCTTGATGTTGATGATTTTTGTTTCTTTATAGTCTCTACTTTTTACCTTCCATTGTTAAATGCTTTTATATATCGTCTATTATATGCCAATATTTTTAATCCTATTCTTTTTTTTTTTACAAATTACTTCAGGACCTATATTTCTGAATGATAGTAGATGTTGCTCTCATGTTATGCTATCAAAAGACTTTATTAGTCGAATCATCATTCTTCCGTGCTCTTCAGGTACTTCTTTACTGGGATTAAGTTTATATACACAGTTCACACTGCAATAAAATATTTAAAATAAGTGAAACTTTGAGAATTTTTTATTTTACATTCCATTTTGCTTTTGGATGTTCTAGGAAAGCATTTCTATTATGTTCATAGAAGTCTGGTAATATATGTGGAGATTGGATTTCTATTATGTTCTAGGTAAGCAGTTCTATTAATGTAAATATGGTTGCATGTACTTGATACATGATTCACAAGGTAAGAAAGTTTTATTCATGAATATATTTGATTGGCCATTCCACATCTGATAGGCAAAGGTGGAAGAGGAATTACAGTTATGAAGTCAAATGTTTTGGTTGATATAAGTTTGCTCGCTTACGTGACCTTCCTAAGTTCATCAACTTCATTCATTTTCTAAAGGACTGTTGTATTATGAACTATGTTTCTTTGCTAAAAGCTTAGACTTTGTGCTTTGAGGTCTCTTCTTTTTCCAAAGTTACATATGAATCTGACAACAAAAAGTAAAATATACTTACCATGGTCAATAATGGCAGGGTCATAGATGCAGTCTAGACAGTATTCAAGAGGTTCTTTGATATTTTTGTTTCATGGTAATGACAACGCTTCTAACTTTCTAATGAAAGAATATAAATTTCCCAAAAAATCTCTATTCCAATTAAATTTTGATTCTACTTTTGAAGTTTTTCGTTGTACTCTAAAATCAAGTTGGCTTTCTTCATTACTTATGGCATCCAAGAACATAGGTAAATTATTAACAAAACCTATATTAGCAAATAGATATTGTTTTTATACTTTTTGTATCCTGATCTTATGACTCGGCTCCATCATGGAGTAATGCATCTCTTCCAGGTAGAGGTAGATGCAACAGCCAACCCACTGAAAAAAAACTCTTCAGATTTGTGCTGCTTTGTTTATCTGAGCACAATATTTGATCATGAGTTCTTAGCATGACTTCAACCAGGTACTAGCCGTTATAGATTGCTTGCTTGCAAAAAAGGATTCATTTAGAATTGTATGGCTTTCATCATCAGTTATAATATATTTACTGAGTATAAGACCTACTTTGAGTACAAGCAAGGTGGGGAAGAATTTCGTTCAACCTCATCAACAAGAACCACATTAGTTATATTACTCTTTGTCAAATTGCACATGCCTTGTTTTCAAAATCAAATTATCTCAATAAGTTAAAACTTGAAGAGTGAGTTTTCATATAGTTAATTAAAACCTCATGCTTCGCTATTAATTATACCTGCATCTCTTACTGTATGTCAATTATGTGTAAACCCCCTCAATTAATTCTATAGATAGTCTGGTATGGGATAAAAAAATTTGGTTTAGCAGCAGATGTTTGAGGTTTAGAGTAGGGTTGCATATGTCTTTTTATTTTTTAATTAAATCCTTGGCGCGCCCTACCATTGTTGAATTATTCGGAGCCCAACATCAGCCCATAAATTCCATCGGACTGGGGTACTTTTGACTTGACCCGCCAATTTAGGCACTGGACTTTTCCGTCACTCAAAATCAAATCCGTTATGTCCTAAATTAATTGCATAACTTCCCATATCCAAAATCCTATATTTAATCCCGTGTCGGACACCTGTGTCGTTACCTTCAATTTTGAGACACCAACTTAACCCGTTGAGTCGGACCAACTAAAGGGTCCAAGGCTGACACCAAGCCTACACCATTTTTGACCTTTGTGTCACTCCCAAATTTAGACCCCAAGTGCCCCCATTTAATCTAAAAGCACGGGACATATTTATTCTAATTAAATTGGGGATACCAACTTTGACTAATCCTATTTTAATCTCCATTTAATTTTAATGCCCATTTAATTAAGTCCATGCCAAACACACAACACCCCCTCACCCTACAAAATACTAAACACCATTTCCCCCATAATTTTACCATCATTTCATGTGTTTGTACAATTATCCAAACTTAAGGGGCTAAATTATAAATATTGCGACATGTGGCACACCCTCATTGGTCAAGGCCAAATGGAGAGGCCACCCTCTTCTTTGACCGTAGTCAACCTCCCTCCTCCCCTTTTTTTCATGAAGAAACTAATTCTCTTCATGTAACATCTACACCACACATTTGAAATAAGCCCATCCCCACCCTCCAATCAACACACCCCTTCCTATAAAATGTTCCCATCCCTACACACAACCCCATGCCGGCCCTAATCCCCAAAAACCTAGGAAACCTCATCCCCCTCTTTCTCTCTCCTCCCTCCTCCACATTGAAATTCCAGCCCCCTCCATATTTCTTCCTTTCTTCTTCTTCTTCTTCTCCTTCCATTCTTCTTCTCCTCCCTTGGACCCGGAGATTCGGCGAACCCACTGTTCTTCGGCAGCTGAACCACACCCGCAGACCTCGATAGCCACCTCCGCCATCAACCCACTGCTCTCCGACAGCTGAACCTCTCCAGCCACGAGCTCACGCGGCTACGGACCGCTGTACCCCGCGGCTCCGGCCTACTATCCCCGTACCGAGACCCTCCGGCCACCGACTGCGAGCTCCAGCGGCCCGCTGTGTAACCGCCACTCCACGAGCTATCCGTTCCCACCGCCTCCAGTCTATACTACCACCACCACGAGCCCGCATCTGGCCACATTCTCCGGCCTCTCTAACCGCCATTCCACCATCGCCTCCACCTGCTATCTCAGCTCTACAGCGATAATCCGGTGAGATCCCTCTCCGACCGCACCTCTTCACGCCACCACCACACACCATTGTACTACCACCTCCACCTCCTTACATCACCACCTGTCGTAGCTACCACCAAGACCACCACCCTGCTGACTGCCACCACCACCTCCAGTTGTTCTCCAGCCATCACCCCTCCGGCCAGCGAGCCTCGACGAGGTATCGACTCCCTCCCCCTCTCTATGTTTATATTTATATTGGGCTTGCATTAGCTAGGGTTTGTATATCATGTTGGTGTAATTGTAGTGTTGTTGATGAGCATGGGATAATGACATGAGAATAGGGTTTAAATGTGTTGTTAGGGTTTACATTGGTATAAGTGTAGTGTAGTATTTTTGAGCATATATGTATGTATGTTTGATTTAGGGTTAATGTAGGTTAGGGTTTATGTTTACATAAATTAAAATAAATTTAAATGATTTACATGGAGGTTTAGGATTTGATTTTAACTAAATGTCATGGATATTATACATGGTTGGAAAAATGCTAAATCAATTAATGAAGATTAAATTATTGAGAAATAAGATTCTGATATTTTGAACATTGATGAACACTGAGGAGCACGTGGTTGATTGTGAACTAGTATGTAGTGTAAAACCACTAATCGGTAATTTGGGGACTGGAAATTAAAGATGGGTTAAATTAGAGTAGTACTTTTGTGACTTGGTAACAATGATATGAAACGAAAGGTTAATAATCATTAATTATGTTTTTGAGGATGGTTTGATGATATGGTACAGATGACTAGTTGAATTGATGTATCGTACCAATAGTCAACTGTGGTCAACCCCCTAGCATCTTGTCCCTGTGAGTTGTAGCTGAGTCTGAGCATATGTATAGATGTGTGTCACAATATCCCTGTTTACCGTGTGAGAGATTATTGATTGGGTTTGTATCTCATCTCTAGGTACTACAGGACCTGAGGACTTGGACGGGTTCAGCAGCCGGACGCAAGCAAGTGTACCTTGCCACCCTATATTCAGTTATAGATATCTTACTGTTTCAGTATGTACATTGTGTGCGTATTTTGTTTACGATCGATATTTTGCGTCCGGATTACAAGCGGGTACAGACGTTCGACGTAACATCTTGGAATGAATGTTAGATGTTCGTAACACCTCGATGTATGTACCTGAGTATATCGATACCCCATGATACACTCATACACTATGATCGTGCCAGATTCCTGTATCCTGATACTGACATCATGACCAGAGACTGGGACGACCTTAGGGTCACGTCTGTTGAGTTATTTCTGTGTGTCGAGACTGTTAGATAGAGGTTCAGGTTCAGCGCACCATCGTTGACCACTTGGGATAGGGAAGACAGTTACTAGACTTTTGGGCTCCTCTGCACGCGCTTATATATGTATATGTAGTGATCCTGTATTCTAGAGTAGTTGTATCACCCGTGTGACTCTGTGCTCGGAGCTACGGTACACCCTGTGTGTCTCTGTGTTCGGAGCTACAATTTTATTTTGGACAGCCCACGCGTCAAACATTGTCTTCAAACTGGGTCTCACTTAGTTGGTTATGCTAGACTACACCATCGTTGTACTCGTACTTTCTGTTGTACTTTGGCATGCTGTATTTTTGTACCTTGTTACGTCCCTTTGAGGACCTGGTTCCCTGCCAGTTTTGCAGCATAGACGATTACGGAGCATTTGGAGTTGCTGATGGAGTGGCATGTCTTGCGGACACTGTACCAGGTACTCATATCATTTCCAGCGGTATTATGATTACTTTATTCTTATTGATTTTTTATCTGCTGTTGTAGCCTAGTATTTGTAGACTCATCTCTTTTCGAGTCTATTCGAGTTTGTGTGTTATTGGGCGGTCGACTTTAGCACATATAGCTCGTTTTTGTATACTGCTGTATATTGTGGATTGAGACATAGAGGTTTACATTTATGGGATATCTAGATAGTGCTCTTTATATTATATAGCTTATACATATTCGAGTCAGACCAGAGTCTGGTCGAATGCGTAGCTGGTGTGTCATGTATTCCTGGTCCTACGTATTTTGGGACTGGGGTGTGACATGTCTTTGTGGTGGCCCATGCAGGTCCATTTTAAATCATCTTGGTCATCTGACTGTGCCAAGCGAGCCTGCAAATTAGGAATAGAGATTATGAATGTTGAATATGATCTCAATCCATAATCGATTTTAAAAACTCACCTTGTATGTGATTATCGCCCTTGGACTTCCAATTTGTATTCGTTCAATTTCCGTCAATATTGTTATCATTGTTTCTCATATCCTATAATTCGGGAAGACGGATGCTTGTGCCTGATGGTTCTCTCTAGAAGAAGATCGAAGACCAGACGACAGAAGACAGAATTTGTGTAATATTCCTTGAGGAGATTGTTACCCTGAGTAGGATAGATTGATAGATTCTTTTGGATTCTAGAACTAGTGTGGAAGGCTAGCAAGAGAATTGGACCTAGTAGTACCCTACCCGTACTTGAGATAGCAGTGATCTTGGAAGTACCTGTGGTGGCCCATGCAGGTCGAGAGCATATTGTCTCGGTTACATTACTGTACCGAACAAGCCTGCACCTAGGACTAGAGTATAGGATCTCATCCACAATTGACTATGATTCATCTTCCTCCTCTCTGCTCTATTCGAACAATTTTATCCTGCTTGATTCCTGTACTTTCCTAATAAGTTCCTTGAGTATATATAGCCTCCTGCTAGAATATATAAACCCCTGTTATTAGGATGATAATTATGGTAGCACACCTATTACGAATAAAACGAGAATATAGACACACCACTAAGATTACAATGTCTGGTGAACCCTAGAATTCCTTATCTTTAGATTAGTATACCATTACCCCTGATGTATTATGAAGACTTGAGAGTAGTATAGACACTACTAGAGCTAGTTAGAAGTTTACCATAATGTTTGACCCTAGTATTGAGGAACCAATAGAAAACCAAAATTTAATATTAGGACTGAACCTAACCTTCACAGTTATATAAGTATTGGAGAACTATAAATTTAGATTCTTGTCTTGAGATAAGCAGGCAGTACCGTAAAAAGCCAAGAGCAATGCATAGAATATTTTCCTAATCATACCTCAAACACAGAGAGTAGCTTAGCATCTCCCCTTAGGAAACCATGACATTATCTATAGCCTCTCTATTTTAATTTCATATATTTGTTCCTCTGAAACCCTAGCGCTCGTTATTTATGCGACGACTAATCATGTTTTCTCTTCTTCATCTTTTAACTCGTGCCATCTGCCACCTCTGATCATAGACCAAGTGATTGTACTCTACGATAGGATATATAGTTTGCTATAGTCATAGTTGTAATCTTGAATTTTGAATTATGTACCTTGTAGCTAGAACCTGATAGTTGAGTTATTTAATTAGATTGTGATGATTACCCCTAGTTGTATACCCCGTAATTTGTACCCCCACCTCGATACAAGTTAGATCTCTTTCTCCTTAAACGGCTAGTAACTCTTCTATTCTTACTATTGATACATGTTCTATGAGCACTATGATTAAGACTTACGGTGACCCTCACCTATATAATGCAATAGGAGACCCTAATAAGTACCAAGATCCTTCCTCATATACCCTAATAAGAGTTTCTGTTCTATGTACATGTGCAAGATTATTTTTGTAGGATCCTCTTAAGACTATCACAGTACTAGTTTAATTCTTTTAAGTTGGGTAGTATGCCTCACAACCTAGTATCACATAGTCCACTTGACCCATCGAGGTAGTGTGACTGAATGACATTAATTGTATGCTAGCAAAGACGACAGTGTTTATTCAGACAATAGAATTTAGAGGTCCTTGCCCCTATTTGGTCGACTAGCGACTTAGACAAGGAGGTTGTATGATAACTGTAGAGATTGTAGAGTCTTTTGTTATTATTGCTTATGTTGTTTTTGTTTTTGCAAACTTGAATTATTTGTAACTTCTCTCATCATAATCCAGCGTTATATTTTCTGTGCTACCTCGAATTATGCTGCTATTATAGCCTAGTTTTTGCAAGCTTATTCTTTATCGAGCTTGTTCATGATATATGTATTATTGGGTATACACACTAATATATTTCATCATCAGTGTATTAAGGTCTAGCTAACCTTAGTGCGCTTGGTTCGCCCTTCGCATAACTACTTTACGTGGATTGAGATATATAGTGATTAGTAGACGAATGTACTGCCCTCTAGACATGTCTGAGCGTATCGTATCAGCTACATAACTGTACTAATACGAGCATGTGAATAGGAATTACCAAAATAGGATTTCAATTCACAACTGCTTTGACAATTCCTATTTGACTTCTTTAAACGTCTTGATCCCGATACTTCTATTCTATTATCTCACCCTTGAACCCTTTATTATTGATCTCCGTCTTCCCTTATTTCGGAAAGACAAAACCTCGTGCTTGGTATAAGTTTGATACACAGAGAGTACTAGATATACCCCAAAGGTCGATCACATACTTGAGGATTATTCTTTAGTAATTAAGGACATATCATATAAGATATAATTGGCATGGAAGTTTTGAGGATTGAATGACATGAGTAAAAATAAATTAAGGAATATTTTTCTTAAAGTATATAGCCTTCTGTGATAGATGGGTAAATTCTAAGTTGGGTAGCAGTGCATTGGCAACTCGAGAGGAATTTCTTTTAGATTGTGATCGAGTAAGATTAGATTGGGAGAGGTTCAAGCCATTTTAATTTTGAGAATTTTAGAAGAATGTCTAAGATGATGAGGATTAATGAATTTTAAAAATCTTGATATTGAGGACCCAATATTTATACTTTGAGCACATGATTTAAATTTTGAATATTGAAGGATGAATCATCGATTTAAATTTTGAGGATAAATATAGAATTTTAGACTTGAACAATTGGTGAATTAGATTTAAATTTTACAATTTGATGATTTGAATTAAAAGTTCAATTTTGATTGTTGGGTCACCTATTTGAAATATTGAGGATGTAAATTGAGTTTAAATATTTGAAGAGTACACAATTCTTAAGTTGAGAATAGGAATAAGATTTGATTAGAATTGTTTATTGTTCAAAGTCTAGAGGAGATTATGATAGTTGAAAATTATGATATAAATTTTGATGTGGGATGTCATATAGACTCGAGTTAGATTTGGATGTTGATTATTTAAAAATCGAGAAGAGATTACGACAGGTTGAATTTTGATTTAAACAGTGGTTATCTTAATTTTGAAGTGATCGCGATAGATTGAATAGATTTTGTTATTTAAAATTTTGGAAGAGATTGCGATTGACGTACCTTATGTACGAATGTGAAGGATTTAACAAATTATGCCTTATTTTAATTTCGAGGACGAAATTATTTTAAGTTGGGTAGATTGTAAACTTCCTCACCCAAAATAGGTATTTTGTGTATATTTTATATTATTATATTTAATATAGATATTGAATTTATTTAGAGTATTCTCTTAGTTAATTAGAAAATATTTTTTTTAGTATATTTACTTATATAAATATTTATTTAGAATTATTTTTAGGCTATTTTAGATTATTGGGATTTTTCCATAATTTTTAGTTAATTAAAAACTAGTAATACTAATTTTCTAGGAATTTAAAGAATTTATTTTATGTTCAAACTTAATTAAAAATATCCCAAATTTTTATTTTAGGTTCTAAATAATAAAATATATTTTCTAGAATTTTTTAGGAATTTTCTGATTATTTTTAGCATTTATTTTGAGTTAATTATGAAAAACTGAATTAAAAACTAATTTCTGAAAAAGAAAACCCAAAAAGTAATTAATTCTGCCCAGTCAGCAAACAGGGGGGCCCACCTGTTAGCCTCCAGCAGTGAACAGTGCCGGGCCCGCCTGTCAGTGACCGCGGGGTGGGTGCGAGCCGAGCCGAGCCGACCTCGAGCCGAGCCGAGACCGAGTTCGACTCGGACTCAGCTGAGCCGAGCCGCATCGAACTGTGACCGTTCGATCTGGGCGGGGCTGCATGGATCGCTGCCACGTGGCGCTCTCCGAGCCGCGGCTGCACTCTCTCTCCTCTATATATATATTAGTTTAGTTATTAATTTTTAGGGTTTTCTTTGAGCCGATTTTTGGAGAATTGCCATCTAGGGTTCCGTCATCTTCCAGAAGCCATTGCGCATAGCTCCGGACTCCAAATGAGGCCTAGTTTTTTTTGTTAGAACGATATTTAGGTTAGATTTCTGTTTATATAATTTTTTTTTACGAAATTATGAGTATTTAATTCTGGAAAATTTGTAGAGCACAGCATGTCCGAAAATAGACGTGTTTCGATATTTTCGCGATTTCGGGAGAACCAGGAATCAGAATCATGAACCGTTTAAAGTTTCGGAAAGTTAATGTCGAGATCATCGGCATATATTTTTCCCAGAATTTAATTCGAAGTATTTAAATACTTTTAATTCTGTAGAACTTCTAGGTTAGAATTTAACTATCGGTGCACAATACAAAATTTGTATGTGCCATAATTCCCAAACGAATTTGAATTCGGACGAGCCATAAATTCTAGCATGTTTTTGACGCTGAAATCTACAGGAAATCATGCATGAAAGTTGAGTTTGTGTCGGTTGACTTTTCGGTCAACAGATTGCCTCGATTTGCGTGCCATGAGTCTTGAGTTGATAAAATTCAGTTTCTTTGGACAAAATTTAGGAATTAACATAAAAATTAGAATAATAAGATTAAAATAGAATTTTAGAGTAATTATTCCAGAGTTAAATAAATTAAAATAAATTATCTTTTGACGTGATAAATTTGTAATACATAGGCTATTTGGACTGTGACTTGGACTCTGATTCATACCAGCAGCAGGACCCCAGGCGAGTGTATTCTCTGACAGTGTTCCAGTAGGACATTAGTATTTAGCCACCACGGTTAGTTTACATCAGACCCTGAGTCGGAGAACCCAACGCGCGTTCGTACATTTACATGTACGCAAATATTATTCAGTTTGGTATATATATTTATGTACGTAATTACTATATGTATTACAATAATTATGTAAATAAATTGATGGTTATATTATTATATAGTTATATGAATATATATGTAAGTAAATGCTAATTGATAATTATGACTAAATATTCAGACTATACGACCCTAGGACACCGTGGACTATCCCATACTTACCTTGACCATATTGACCTTAAGAACTTGTGAATTTGTCCGCCTTGCGTACATTAACGTACTGGCATAGACACCTGTCAGTTGACTGACTAATTTCGTACAGTACTTGAAGACGCGACACCCGCATAATTCAACGCGTAATTGACCGTGTTAGATGACTAGTATTACCCCTAGTATACCCCCTGAGTCCGGTGTAAATGTGGTTGTGTATGTGCTAGTGTAAAGACTAATAATTCTATTATATTATATTTATGTGTACATAGGATATTGGATTTGTTCTGCGCGATTTCTGGAGCAGATTATTGGTACATTACAGCTTTCTTGCCAGGCAAGTATACCTTGCCATTGTACTGTTATTTATATTCCATATGTTGCATGCATCTTTATTTTTTGTCTTTAGTTCATATATTTTAAACTGTTATATAAAATGCGCGTGACGGTATCGTCGCGATATGTTTTTATTTATGTATTGCATTGACCATGTTCATGAGACTACCCCATTATCATGTATCATCATTAGGTTCATTGACCGTGACACAGTTGTTACATGAGTGTGAGTCTCATATAGAGATTACGGACTGCGTGACAGGTCTGGCCTCCTGTACGTATGGGCCGTGCGTTAGGAATAACTGCTGTTAGAAACTTTGCATGCTAGTAGACTTGGCAGTTATTAGAGGTGTTATCGTGTCATGGATGTGACATGCTTAGAGCATGGGGTGGGGAGAACAACAAGTACCGTATTTGAGCTCCTTTATACTTCTTCTGTGCACCCGGATTCTCCACTGGAGATACGGGCGGTGATGACCCATATATATATATTATGTACATTGGCGGGCCTCCGCCGTTCAAAAGACGACGTGCCTTTGGGCCCCTGGATCTTCAAAAGAGAACCATGCCAAATCCCAGTTTTCAGCCAGATAGCTCACTTGTGGGGAAAGTTGTTCTTAAACTGCATTCACTTTAGACGGTTAGGCGACCCATTGGATATTTATTTCAATACTTTATTGGCATGTGTTTAAGTATCTTGTTATGTCCCTCTGAGGACCTGGTCCCCTGTCAGGTGTATCTGTTCTTGAGTATTTGCAGGAGCGCAGATTTGGATGGTTCTATATGCTTCATGGATGTCTTCTCTCCGAGCAGTGATTGCTAGCTGGTATACTTATATAGTGTTTATTGTGTTGTACTCATATTGTAATTGCTCTTATATTCGAGTTGGTAGTGGATTTGTTTCCATCCAACTATCATCCTTAGATACTTCTTATTAAGATCTAGTTCCATAGATATTGGTTATTTAATTATATTTGATTTTCTGTGGATGAGATTTAGATTGTACCCTGTGACTTGTGACATATGTTATACCACTTGTGGATTTGATATTCATATTACAGCGTACGTGTGGATTTGGTTTCCATATATTGGAGTTTCCATATCCATACGGCTGGCATGCTTACGTGTCCTAGTCCTACGTATTTTTGGGACTGGGGCGTGACAGTACCGGGAGCTGTGACCTAGAATAATTTATGGAAATGCATAGCCTGATGATGGAAACTAGTGGTTGTATATGATAGCGATATCAGGAATGATATTATGGACTAGAGAAGATAAAATTTCAGGCTCTCACTTGGAAGATAATGATCTGATTCCAGGAATTCTAGTATGTGCTTGAGTGATACCATTATTGTACTATGTGATTTGGAGAGATAAATAACGAAAAGAAGAAATTCGAGGAATAAAAATTTTAGGGAAAACCTTGAGGAGAAGAAAAATTATACATTAGGCAAGATTTTTTTTTTTTTGAGGATTGATGTTAAAAACAGAATGGAAGAAATTATTATGAGGTTTAGTCTAGACTATAACCTTATCCTAGACATAGATTGGTAGAGCCAATACCACGCGACGCTGGATTGTCGATGTGGTTGCATTATTTTTTTGACCACCAGGTTACCCTGAGTTGAGTTTCTTCAGGGAGCCCGAGAACATGGTGTCCAACCTTAGCGACACACAATGCAAAGGGTGAACCAGTGTACCCCCGCATTATATCGAGTTTGAGGATGTGTTACTAGAGAACCTTCCGGCCGGCCACCTGACAGAGAGTTAGAGTTTGATAAAGAGTTTGCTCCCAAAGTCGAGCCAGTTATTTTCTTGTCTTCAGACTAGCACCGATAGAGTTGGTTGAGTTGAAGGTCCATAGTAGAGGATCTCCTAGACAAGGGTTTCAGTCGGGCTAGTATTTCTCCATGGAAAGCAACCATCTAAATAGTGTCGGAGAAGGATGAGACAGTATACTTGTGTATTGATTACAGGGCATTAAATGCCGTAGCGATAAAGAGCAAGTACCCATTGCCACTTGTCGATGATTTATTTGAATAAGCTAAGTGGTGCATGTGTATTCTCGAAGATCGATCTCAGATCTGGTTATCATCAGATCAAGAAACGGAGAGAGCACATCCCGAAGACGGCTTTTCGGACGAAGTATGGCCACTATGAGTTTTTAGTCATGCCGTTTGTTTAACCAACGCGCCAGCAGTATTTAAGAGTCTGATGAACAATGTCTTCCACCAGTACTTAGATAAGTTCGTGGTGGTATTTATCGACGACATCTTGGTATATTCCAAGAGCCAGGAGGAGCATGAGAGATATCTCAGGATCGTATTGGAGACGCGGAGACAGGAGAGGCTGTACACCAAGCTCAGCAAATGTGAGTTCTGCTTGGATAGAGTACTATTTTTAGGACACATAATCACCGGAGATGGACTATCAGTTGACCCGAAGAAGATAGCTGCAGTTGAGACATGGCCTACCCCTACATCAGTTACAAAGGTTAGGAGTTTCCTCGGACTTGCCGGATATTATCGGAGGTTCGTGGAAAACTTTTCGAGGATAGCTGCGCCTATGACGAGACTGACGCGTAAAGGCGAGGAGTTTATCTGGACCGACGAGTGTCAGGCGGCTTTCGATGAGCTGAAGAAGCGTCTGACATCAGCACCAATTTTGACACTACCTTCAGGATCAGGAGGATTTGTAGTATACAGTGATGCATCTGGAAGCGGATTAGGATGTATACTGATGCAACACGGCAAGGTGATAGTCTATGCATCGAGACAACTGAGAGTTCATGAGAAAAACTATCCGACGCATGACCTAGAGCTAGTTGCAGTGATATTTGCACTAAAGCTATGGAGACACTACCTTTATGGTGAGCGTGTTAAGATTTACACAGATCATAAAAGTCTGAAGTATGTCTACACGCAGAAGGAGCTCAATATGAGGCAGAGGCACTGGCTAGAGTTGATGACAGATTATGATATTGAGTTGCAGTACCACCCTGGCAAGGCGAATGTAGTAGCAGATGCCTTAAGCAGGAAGCCCATGGCATACTTTTTGACGACTCAGCGATAATTGCTAGAGGATCTCTAGGAGCTTGGAATAGAGATTGTATTGCCAGACATGGATGGACAGATGGCCAGTCTCGAGGTTCATTCTACGTTGATTGAGAGGATCAAGGCAGCCCTGCCTACAGATGCAAAATTTTGACGTCTACGAGAGAGGACAGAGGCCGGCATGCAGACGGGACTCAGGATTCATGAAGATGGAACACTGAGGTATGGAGATCGCCTATACGTTCTGAGTGGCGAGCTACACCAAGAGTTGATGACCGAGGCTCATAGCTCGATTTATTCTATTCATCCCGGGAGTACGAAGATGTACCGAGATTTGAGGCAATATTTCTGGTGGCATGGGATGAAGAGGGAGATTGTAAGATTCGTGGTGATATGTTTAGTTTGTCAGCAAGTCACGTCTGAACATCAGAGGACTGCAGGACTATTGCAGCTACTTTCTATTCCCTAGTGAAAGTGGGAACACATTACCATGGACTTCGTCACAGGATTCCCGCAGAGCCCTAGCAGAAAGGATGCAGTTTGGGTTATCGTAGACAGACTCACCAAGTCTGCACATTTCTTGCCCTTCAGAGTTAGGCAGTCCACGGAGATATTAGCTGACATGTATATGAGGCAGATAGTATGACTACATGGAGTGCCTGTCAGCATTGTATCGGATTATGATTCCAGATTCATATCACATTTTTGGCGGAGTATGCAGGAGAGTCTAGAAACTCGTCTCAAGTTCAGCACTGCATATCATCCACAGACTGATGGCCAGTCAGAGCGTACGATACAAATACTAGAGGATATGTTGAGAGCATGCATGATCGACTTTGGAGGATCTTGGGAGGACCATCTACACTTAGTAGAATTCTCCTACAATAACAGCTACCAGGTTAGCATACAGATGGCACCTTATGAGATACTGTACAGAAGGAAGTGTAGGTTACCAGTATGTTGGAGTGACGTAGGAGAGCGTCAGATACTTGGTCCAGAGTTGGTGACACAGACATTGGATAAAGGCAAGGAGATTCAGAGCCACCTGCCTGCAGCACAGGACAGACAGAAATATTGGGCAGATGCGCATCACAGACCTTTGGAGTTCAAGGAAGGTGACCATGTATTTTTGAAGATATCGCCTACTCATGGTACCATCAGATTTTGAGGCAGAGGCAAGCTGAGTCCGAGGTACATCGGACCTTTTGACATCTTGGAACGAGTTGGCGAAGTGGCTTATCGTCTTGCATTGCCTACATCATTAGAAGAAATGCATGACATATTTTATGTATCGCAATTGAGGAAATATGTAGCAGACCCTAGCCACATGCTTGATCATTCGGAGATTACAGTCGAAACCAGTTTATTTTACATAGAGCAGCCAGTGGAGATACTCGATCACAGTGAGAAGACTCTGAGAGGTCAGACTATTCGACTGGTCAGAGTTGCATGGAAGCATCATTCACCAGGCGAGTCTACCTGGGAGTGCGAGGATTCCATTCGACAGCTGTTCCCGTATTTATTTGAGGACCAAGGTACGAATTAACGTACCGCATTTGATTACCAGTTTGCTTTTAAATTCTCATATCTATTATCGTTCTTTACTTTTAATTTCGGGAAAAATAATTTTCTAAGTTGGGAAGGATGTAAACCCCCTCAATTAATTCTATATATAGTCTAGTATGGGATAATAATTTTTGGTTTAGCAGCAGATGTTTGAGGTTTAGAGTAGGGTTGCATATGTCTGTTTATTTTTTAATTAAACCCTTGGCGTGCCCTACCATTGTTGAATTATTCGGAGCCCAACATCAGCCCATAAATTCTATCGGACTGTGGTACTTTTGACTTGACCCGCCAATTTAGGCACTGGACTTTTTTGTCACTCAAAATCAAATCCGTTGTGCCCTAAATTAATTGCACAACTTCTCATATCCAAAATCTTATATTTAATCCCGTGTCGGACATTTGTGTCGTTACCTTCAATTTTGAGATACCAACTTAACCCGTTGAGCCGGACCAACTAAAGAGTCCAAGACTGACACCAAGCATACACCATTTTTGACCTTTGTGTCACTCCCAAATTTAGATCCTAAGTGCCCCCATTTAATCTAAAAGCGCGGAACATATTTATTCTAATTAAATCGGGGATACCAACTTTGACTAATCCTATTTTAATCCCCATTTAATTCCAATGTCCATTTAATTAAGTCCATGCCAAACACACAATACTTCCTTACACTACAAAACACCAAACACCATTTCTCCCACAATTTTACCATCATTTCATATGTTTGTACAATTACCCAAACTTAAGGGGCTAAATTACAAATATTGTGACATGTGGCACACCTCATTGGTCAAGGCCAAATGGAGAGGCCACCCTCTTCTTTGACCGTAGTCAACCTCCCTCATTCCCTTCTTTTTTATGAAGAAACTAATTCTCTTCATGTAACATCTACACCACACATTTGAAATAAGCCTATCCCCACCCTCCAATCAACACACCCCTTCCTATAAAATGTCCCCATCCCTATACACAACCCCTTGCCGGCCCTAATCCCCAAAAACCTAGGAAACCTCATCCCCCTCTCTCTCTCTCCTCCCTCCTCCATATTGAAATCCGAGCCCCCTCCATATTTCTTCCTTTCTTCTTCTTCTTCTTCCTTTCTTCTTCTTCTCCTTCCATTCTTCTTCTCCTTCCTTGGACCCGGAGATCCGGCCAACCCACTATTCTCTGGCGGCTGAACCATACCCGCAGACCTCGATAGCCACCGCCGCCATCAACCCACTGTTCTCCGGCGGCTGAACCTCTCCAGCCACGAGCTCCCGCGGCTACGGACAGCTGCACCCCGCGGCTCCGGCCTGCTATCCCCGCACCGAGACCCTCTGGCCATCGACTGCGAGCTCCGGTGGCCCGCTGTGCAACCGCCACTCCACGAGCTATCCGTTCCTACCGCCTCCAGTCCATACTACCACCACCACGAGCCCGCATCCGGCCACATTCTCCGGCCTCTTGAACCCTCATTCCACCACCGCCTCCACCTGCTATCTCAGCTCCACCGCGATACTCCAGTGAGATCCCTCTCCGACCGCACCTCTTCACGCCACCACCACACACCATTGCACCACCACCTCTACCTCTTTACATCACCACCTGCCGTAGCTACCACTACGACCACCACCCTGCTGACTGCCACCACCACCTCCAGTTGTTCTCCGGCCATCACCCCTCCGGCCAGCGAGCCTCGACGAGGTATCGACTCCCTCCCCCTCTTTATGTTTATATTTATATTGGGCTTGCATTAGCTAGGGTTTGTATATCATGTTCGTGTAATTGTAGTGTTGTTGATGAGCATGGGATAATGACATGAGAATAGGGTTTAAATGCGTTGTTAGAATTTATAATTGTATAAGTGTAGTGTAGTATTTTTGAGCATATATGTATGTATGTTTGATTTAGGGTTAATGTAGGTTAGGTTTTATGTTTACATAAATTAAAATGAATTTAAATGATTTGCGTGGAGGTTTAGGATTTGATTTAACTAAATGTCCTGGATATTATACATGGTTGGAAAAATGCTAAATCAATTAATGAAGATTAAATTATTGAGAAATAAGATTCTGATATTTTGAACATTGATGAACACTGAGGAGCACGTGGTTGATTGTGAACTAGTGTGTAGTGTAAAACCACTAATCAGTAATTTGGGGACTAGAAATTAAAGATGGGTTAAATTAGAGTAGTACTTTTGTGATTTGGTAACAATGATATGAAACGAAAGGTTAATAATCATTAATTATGTTTTTAGGATGGTTTGATGATATGGTACAGATGACTAGTTGAATTGATGTATCGTACCAATAGTCAATTGTGGTCAACCCCCTAGCGTCTTGTCCCTGTGAGTTGTAGCTGAGTATGAGCATATGTATAGATGTGTGTCACATCCCTGTTTGCCGTGTGAGAGATTATTGATTGGCTTTGTATCTCATCTCTAGGTACTACGGGACCTGAGGACTTGGACGTGGTACCGGATTCCCGTCATCAGCAGCCGGACACAGGCAAGTGTACCTTGCCACCCTGTATTTCAGTTATAGATATCTTATTGTTTCAGTATGTACATTGTGCGCGTATTTTGTTTACGATCGATACTTCGCGTCCGGATCACAACCTGGTACAGACGTTCGACGTAACATATTGGAATAAATATTAGATGTTCGTAATACCTCGATGTACGTACCTGAGTATATCGATACCCCAGGACACACTCATACACTGTGATCGTGCCAGATTCCTGTATCCTGATACTGACATCATGACCAGAGACTGGGATGACCTTAGGGTCGCGTCTGTTGAGTTATTTCTGTGTGTCGAGACTGTTAGATAGAGGTTTAGGTTCAGCGCACCATCGTTGACCGCTTGGGATGGAAAAGATAGTTACTAGACGTTTAGGCTCCTCTGCACGCGCTTATATAGGTATATGTAGTGATCCTGTATTCTAGAGTAGTTGTATCACCCGTGTGACTCTGTGCTCGGAGCTACGGTACGCCCCGTGTGTCTCTGTGTTCGGAGCTACGGTTTTATTTTGGACAGCCCACACGTCAAACATTTTCTTCAAACTGGGTCTCACTTAGTTGGTTATGCTAGACTACACCGTCGTTGCACTTGTACTTTCTGTTGTACTTTAGCATGCTGTATTTTTGTATCTTGTTACATCCCTCTGAGGACCTGGTTTCCTGCCAGTTTTGCAGCATAGGTGATTATGGAGCATTTGGAGTTGCTGATGGAGTGGCATGTCTTGCGGGCACTGTACCAGGTACTCATATCATTTCCACCGGCATTATGGTTACTTTATTCTTATTGATTTTTTATCTGCTGTTGTAGCCTAGTATTTGTAGACTCATCTCTTCTCGAGTCTATTCGAGTTTGTGTGTTATTGGGCGGCCGACTTTAGCACATATAGCTCTTTCTTGTATACTGTTGTATATTGTGGATTGAGACATAGAGGTTTACATTTATGGGATATCTAGATAGTGCCATTTATATTATACAACTTATACGTATTTGAGTCAGACCAGAGTCTGGTCGAATGCATAGTTGGCGTGTCACGTATTTCTGGTCCTACATATTTTGGGACTGGGGCGTGACATTATGTTAAGAAAGTTCAAAAGCAAGCTATATATTAATACTGTTTTTGATTCAATCAATTAGTACTGTTTAGGTTTCAAGTCTTCCCTAATTATCATTTTTTCATGACATAACTGGATGGTTCTCTAAAACTCGAATTACCAAGTGCAACCTGCCAAATGGTTAATATCTATGTTTTTGCTCAAAGACGTCTATTACAATGGTAATCCATCTTATTGTTGTTGTACTATGACATTTGTTCATGAAGTTCCTAGAGATAAGTTTTATCTCTCAAGGGTTTTACATATTCTCTACCATACAATTTTTTTTTTTGGAAAACCTTATTACCAAGTCTTGAAGATTATTCAAATTTGTAGGTGCCTGCTGTGAGTATTCCCAAAGATGCCATAATAGGGGCTCTCAACATCTTACTAGGTACTAAGTTTAGCCAATCATTATCTAAATTCATTACCGATTCTCTTTCTTTGTATAATATATTGAGTCAATTAGTTGCTAACTAAATTACCTTTACGGTGTCTCAGATGCAAGGAACCATCCAGTTCTAATCTGCAAATGAGGTAAGGTATGAATGGATCCTTGAACTCTTTGGTCTAGTTTACTTGTGTTTCAAAGTTGATGGCCTCCCTACCAATTTGGGTATGGATGGAGGTAGTCAAATTTTAGGCGGATGAGTAAGGTGATTCCTTCAAGTCTAAAATGTAGAATTTCTTGGTAGATCATGTTTTTCCATCTGCTACTGTTGTAGAAAACTATGATGTTAAATATGGTATTTCTGTTGTTGGAATTATTGTGATTCTGTTTAGTCTGTTATTAGATATTGCTTTGATACTTCTGGGTTCTGATACTGAACTGATACTGATGATTTTTAATAGATATGTGCTGCATATGAGCTATGCTGCTACATAAAAAGCCTGGGAGTTCCTATCTCTGAGATGTGATCTAAATTGTGGTGCATGTGCACTAAGCATATTATCCTATACACATCAATATGAAACTGAGACGTTAATAATGGGATTCAGTTTAATTATGCAATTTTTGTAGGATTTTATATTTTGTTCTAGTTCAACTGTTGTTTCATTAGTCTATGGTGGTCTTAAACAATTTAGGGTACAGTTGTCATACAACCAATTTTTTTTCTTCTAATAAAAATGCATCATCCATTGTGAGAAATCCTACTTATCGATAACGGCTTATATGCATCTTATTCTATTTTGATTATTCATATATGCTTTAAATTGATGTACATTTCTTTTTGTGTTGTTTGCATATTTAATTTATGCCTGTGTGAACTGCATAAGTGCTTCCTTATAGTTATGGCTTCTCCACAGCTATCCATATGTGACAGGAACATTAGTCTTGGGAATAAAATATAAAGATGGGAGTTATTTTCGCTGCTGATACTGGAGGTTAGTTTCCCTCTACATACTAAATTTGAGTACATGGCATTTAACAATGATTTCGAGTTAGTTTATGTTTGTCAATTTTTTTTTTCCTTAAGTGGTGTTATCATTGTTTTGTTAATGTTGTCATATCATAATAAAAATTTAGTCAAATTTTATTCTAACTGCTTAATGTATTCCCTAACAAGAGTGAACAAATGTTCAATTCTAGTGTACATTTCACTTTTCCTGAAAATGTTCAAATCAAGCACATATTTTTGTACTTTTAGTTTCTGATTGTGTAGTAGATATTGCTTTTCAACTCAATAAATTTCTTGATTCCATAGATATATTGATCATAATGCATTATACGAGAGTTCCAAAATCTATTTTTTTTTTTATGTTCAATGTCAAGTAAGGCTTGATTTAATTATGCTTTCATTCACTGAACCACTAGATTTCTTTACCAAGCCCACAATACAATACTTTGTTATAATGTTGCAGGTTGTTGCTTCACAAGATTGACTAGAGATCACAAAATATGTAGGCTTGGTTTGTGCTCAGGCATATCGGAATGAGTTCATTGAAGTTCTTTCTAAAGAGTGGCAGGACAGTCACTGAGGGGCGCCCCTCACTCTTCGAAAATTCTGAAATGTGACCAACCAACTATTTTAGCCTTTAGTTTTGACTTTTTATCTAGTTTTGTAGCTGAATTATTGGATT
This sequence comes from Iris macrosiphon, assembly GCA_036927795.1. NCBI lineage: Eukaryota > Viridiplantae > Streptophyta > Magnoliopsida > Asparagales > Iridaceae > Iris > Iris macrosiphon. The sequence continues at coordinate 29,528,710 of JAYESA010000011.1, forward strand.
GAATACATAAAATATCTTCTTAGTTTTGTTATTTTCCTTTTTTTATAACTAGTCAGCAATGGAATTTACTTACTATTGTAATATTGTTTAAGTGACAAAAATTGTGTGTGATCTAAGTTGAATGGAATACTGTTGATCCTAATTTTTTTGTATTTTTGATATGATCCAAATTTTATTTATGTTCATGTGCATGAAGAAAATGAATTTGATTCTTCCGCTCAACAGAGCCACAATTTTTTTTAATATTTTTTTTTTCATTCTTAACAGTTATAACTGTTAGAATTTTTTTTCTTTGCTAACGGTCAAAAACTGTTAATTTTCTTTTAATTCCTAATAGTAAAAATTTGTTAAAAAATTTATTTTTCCAACGGTTTTTATCGTTAGTAAAATGTCCACCACATACCAACGGTAAAAACCATTAGCAATAATTTTTCTACAGTATTTTACCGTTAGTAAAATTTCCACCACCATACTACCAACGGTAAAAACCATTAGCAATAATTTTTCTAACGCTTATAGTCGTTAGAAAATGACTGTTTTGATGAAGCCAAAAAAATTGAGGAAAGGAAAGAAAATTAATTAGTAATGAAAAAAAAATTAGGGAGAAATTTTTTCACCTTTAAGTATTTTTTTTTAAATTTTTTTGACATTTCTAAAGAACGAAAGAAAAATCAATAAAAAATATAACTTTTCAAAAAAAAAAAAAAAAAAAATTATTATTATTATTATTATTTTCTTTCCGCAAATCAAAAGAGCCAAAATGTCTAGTTCCATATTCTCTGTTTCATCTAACCAAATTGCCCGTTAGACAGGAGAGCATTGAATTTATTCACTTAAAAATAAACAAAAGACCCAACAGCAACATACACACCACGTACCCATTGCATGCATGCATGGATGCAACAACAGAGAAAGAGAGAGAGAGAGAGAGCGCGAGCAGCAGCAGCAGCAGCAGCTACAGCTAGGAACAACCACATACACAAAGACGACGGAATGTAGACGATTGAGCAAGATTACTAGCTAGTTAGCTTAGCTAAAGTTCTAGCTAGGGGCGCACGGGTGGGTGATCAAGTACTCCTGTCTCTCATCTGATCCCCATGGGTCTGGTCCACGGTCTGCCTGCCTCCCCCCTCCACCTCCCTCGCTTTCTGCGCCAGCCTGCCCCTCGCCTGGTCGATCTGCTCCGCGCACGGTGGCTGCTCCCCCGTCAGGTACTTGTACATCCACGACAGCAACGACAGCGCCGCCACCCCGAACCCCCCGGACGCCACGAACCCTGCCGCCACGAGGAACAGGACCACCGCGGCGGGGACGAGCACGGGGCTGAAGATGACCAGCAGCGGCGTGGCCACGGCCAGCGCGACGACCGTGCCGGCGAGAGTGAGGCCCGACAGGAGCAGCATGGAGCCCCCCGCCGCCGCTGCGCTGACGGCCTTGACCACCTGGGTGGTGGTGGTGGTGCCCTCCTGGTGCTCGTGTAGGTCCTGATGGCCGAAGCCTACTCCTTGCTGGCGCTCAGCCATTGCTGCTGCTGTTTGTTTGGGAAGTGAACGGAGAGGAGGAAGGCTTAATGTAGATAGAGTATGAAAAATCTCGGACGCGTGGGCCTCTGCATGGGGTTTGGGCGGACGCGTGTGCAGTGGCTTGCTGCTGTACTGTTTAGACTTTAGAGAACTATGGGCGGTTGCTAATGGGATGCACCATGGGCTGGGTGATTATATAGGAGCTTGGACGGCCCAAGAGAAAATGAACAAAAGATAAATTCTGCTAGATTAAACAAGTTAATATTAAAAACTAAAAGGAAATTGTAATTGTCACTGTCAAGAGGGATTTTACAATATTCAAGAATTTTTAATATGGGTTACCAAAATTATCCTTAATTTATAAATAAATTTATATATTTTATTTTTTAAAAACTGTAATAAATTGAGAGAAGTTTTGGTAATCCATCTTGAAAATTCTTGGACATTGTAAAAGCTTCATTGGCAATTGCAATTCCCAAACAAAAATTCAAGTCAAGGATCTAAATAAAAAATTAAAAAAATCAGTTCATGTGTCATCTCTATATTGGAAGTTCCTATTTGAGTTTATATAGTCGAACTCTATTAAAAAAAAAAATTGAAATGTTGCCAATTAAATGTAGTAATTTGGTATCGACCAATAATTTGGAACACCATTATAATCACAAGTGGGATAGTTCTTCTCATGGGTCCTTAACTGCCTAGAGGCATAGGCCACAACCTTTCCATGCTGCATCAAGGCACATCCTAATCCTTTCCCGGATGCATCGCAATAGATCATGAATCCTCCGGGTCCAGAAGGTATGGTCAAGATAGGTGCTGTAGTCAGACGCTTCTTCAGCTCATCGAATGATGTCTGACACTCCTCTGTCCAGGTGAACTCCTGCTCCTTACGGGTCAAGCGGGTCATCGGCTCTACGATCTTTGTGAAGTTCTTTACGAACCTCTGATAATATTCGGCAAGTCCTAGAAAACTCCTCACCTCTGAGACATTGGTAGGGGTTGGCCATGTCTCTACTGATGAAATCTTCGCCGGATCTACTGAAATACCTTCTCCTGAGATAACGTGTCCAAGGAACGCAACACGATCTAGGAGAAACTCATACTTGCTTAGCTTGGCATAAAGCCTCTCTCTCCTCAGCGTCTCTAACACTAGTCTCAAGTGCTCTTCGTGCTCCTCGTGGCTCTTTGAATACACTAAGATGTCATCGATGAAGACTACCATGAACCGGTCTAAGTATTGGTAGAAGACTCTGTTCATCAAGTTCATAAATACAGTAGGCCCATTCATCAGTCCAAAAGGCATCAATAAGAACTCGTAGTGACCATAACGATTCCTGAATGCTGTCTTTTGAATGTCTTCTCTTCGCACCTTTACCTGATGATAACCCGATCTTAAGTCGATCTTTGTGAACACCACTGCTTCTGTCAACTGGTCGAATAAATTATTAATCTGCGGCAGGGGGTACTTGTTCTTGATAGTCAAAGTATTAAGGGCTCTGTAATCAATGCACATACGTATTGTCCCATCCTTCTTAGGTATAAACAACAATGGTGCTCCCCAGGGTGATGCACTAGGATGGATAAATCTCTTGTTCTGCAACTCCTCTAATTGTAGCTTTAGCTCATCTAGTTCCTTCTTCGCCAATCGGTATACATTAGAAGATACCGGTGCTGCTTCGGGTACCAGCTCAATAGTGAACTCCACGTCTCTATCTGGCGGTAAGCCTGGCAACTCCTCCGAAAAAATATCCTCGAATTCTGTAACTATTGGTGGGGGTACCATCTCCATAGCCATGTAAGTTCCCACTGTCTGTCCTACTCCTAGCTCGATGGTCCCTCACAAGTACTCGAACTCCGGTTGATCTGGCGGTCTAAAAGTGACGCTACCCTTCTAGCAGTCAAGTACGGCAATATACTAACTTAACCAGTCCATGCCTAACACGACGTCAAAGTATGGCATGGGTAATACCAAGAATCGCGCTCTCATCTCTCTACCAGATACGACTACCGAGCATATTCTGATAGTGCTGGTAACCGGCACGATACCTCCTCCGGTAAGAATCTTCCAACTCTTAGGTAAGGAGAAAGTAGCTAATCTATGCATTGCTATGAAACTACTAGATATGAACGATAGTGTAGCACCAGAATTAAATAATGCAGTCGCAGATAATGATACAACTAAAATGGTACCTGTGATAGCTTCCCCTTCTATTTTCTCCTCAGTAGCTGCTAGTGCAAAGGCCTGTCCGTGCCTCTGCCCTTCGGTCTGCTATCGGGCTCGATCAAACTGTGCCTCCTGTGGGGCCAAAGTGATCCCCTCTGAAATCCTCCGGGTGCTGGTGGACGCTGGCCTCCTGGCGGGGGTAGTATCCTCAGGACTGGTGTTGCTGGCCTCTGTCCGGTCTGCGGTGCTGCCTCTCTGCGCTGTTGGCAGTCTCAAACTTGGTGCTGGCTCGATCCATAAATCAGGCATTTTCTCAGTCTCTTTCGGCAGTCCTTCTCATAAGTCCTCTCTTACCACAGTGGTAGCAAATCGGAAGTTCCTTTTGCTGGTATGGTATTGTCCTCTGCTGTGTCTGCGCTCCGGGATGACGGATCGGTCCTCCTGCTCTGGACTGGGCTCTGGCTGGTGTGGTCGTACTGGAACGTCTTGCTTCTCTGTCGATGGCCTCCTGAATCCTTGCCTCTGAAAGAACCTTCTCATAAGAAACCCTTGCCTGGGTGGTGGTATACCTCTGTAGCTCAAAAGTGAGGCCGTGATGGAATCTCTGGGCCTTCTCTAGATCATTGGGTAACAGGACGGCACCAAATCTGCTAAGACGGCTAAACTCTGTGTTATATGCGTCTACAGTCATATTTCCTTGTTCTAGATGTAGGAACTGGGAGTACAGGACATTTCTGACTGTAGCCAGGAAATACTTTGCATTAAAGTACTCTAAGAACTGTTTCCATGTCTGGTTCTTGCCTACACTGCGCTCAATAGAATCCGACCAGTGATGGGCGTTGCCTTTTAGTTGGGCCCTCACTGCGGTCATCCAAAGGTCTAGATGTAGCTGAGAAGCCTCTAATAGCATCTCCGTATTGGAGACCCAATCGGAGATCTCCTCTACAGTCTCGTTGCCCAAAAAAGTATTCGGACCCATCTGGCAGAACCATCGTATAGTACCACCTATCTGAGCTAGTGGAGGTGCTGGTACGGGTGCTGTGACAGGTGTCCTCTCCAGAACTGCCATCAAACTCTGTCTCAACATCTCCGTCTGATGCCACTGTGCTTGTATCATAGTCTGGAAGAACTGAAGCATCTGTGGCTGTCCATCTGATGGTGGCATCTGGGGTGGATAAGGTGGAGGCGGTGGTAATAAAACCTCTGATTGTGCGGTAGGTGTCTCCTCAGATGTCGACCTCTCGGTTTGCGGCATCGGCGTAGCCCCCAAAGTCTGGCCCTCAAAATGCTGCGTGGGGATCGTCTGGGAAGTCTGTCCCTCGTGCTGCTGTATAGGATCGCCCTGAGAAGTCTCGCGCCAATGTATCAGCGGGGCCTGTAATGGTGGTTGCGATCCAGGTGGTCCCTGAGATATCTTCTCTCTCTGGGTGGTGTCGGCTGGCACCACGGCACTGGGTGCTCCTCGTCTACTACGCAAGTTCATCTTGCTGCAAGAGATAGGACTTAATTAAAAGAGTACGGAATCAAGAAAACAGGATGCAGATATTTAGAAGTAATACGAAGGAAGTTCAAAGACGCAATCAAAGTGGATAAGACCTAGTAATTTCTATCCTATTGCAGGCTCGCTGGGCATATTACCATACCACAAGCGAATAAAAGACCTGCATGGGCCACCACTAAAACCATGTCACGCCCCAGTCCAAAAATACATGGTACTAGGCCACGTGGCAATAGCCAGATAACACGTCTCCGAGGATATTCCAATTTAATGGATCCTAACGAAGAGTGCTACACTGTCCTAAATTACTAACAAGTCTAATATCAATTAACAACAAGTAATCTAATCTCATCCGCAATATAAACAGCAAGAAAGTACTAAAATAAATACTGAAAGATAAACTCCAGTCTTAAAATATTATAGTACAACCAAGAATGTCTGGTGGGGACAAACCCACTACTATGACAAAATAAAGTACTAAATGACAGATAAAAAAGAGTAATGACTAGGGCATCGGCTGACTAGATAATGATGCTCCCAATCCTAGGCAGAAGGCCTACCAAGTGATCACGGAAACTCTGACGGTAGAACCTCTAGCTCCTCCTCGGTGGCGTACCTAGTCTTCTGTCCTGGCCCATACACTGTGGGGTAATAAGCCTCGTCCAAATCTGGAAAGGTACCAGGTCCTCAGAGGGACGTAACAAGATACATAGAAGCATGCCATATATATAAATACTGAATAAAATAAATACAATAAAGGGTATGCTAACCATCTAAGTGAATGCAATGTGAGGACAACTTTGGTACGTATGGGTAGGCGTAGGCATAACGTCCAAATCTCCGAAGAGAGTGGCAGCAGTACAATATATCGTCCATATCGCTCAAAAGAACGTGTCAGAAGTGTAAAGAAAGTCATTAGATCCGTGGCTCCTCCGGATACTACGGATTCCAATATGTGTATCCCACACGCCTACTAGTTGTCCTCTCCACCCAATACAAATATACACATCGAAATACTCGACGTGCACACCACGTATCTACATGCCAAGTAACTAATAAAATATAATCTTGCATTATGTACTAACCGTGATGCATCTTACACGCACCGATAGCTAGTCGAGTACGCGAACCCGCATCCCAATATGAATTTGTCATCGTGAAACGTGTAAGTGCGTCCGGTCTCAAAAGATATCAGAGTATCCTCCCAAGGGGGGTGAGTCTTCTAATGACTAGGTCCAGTACACTACTCATCGACGCATCCGTCGACTGCACCCGAGTCAATCTCGGACGCACACAGTCATATAAAATAAAGTAACAAGATATCATACATCATATGCATAATTTAAATTAGACAGTAAATATGACAAGGTATCTTGCCTGGGTCCTCAAGCTATGAATGCCAATAGCCTATTCCTGCAGTGTCTCCTGGCTGGTCCAGTGACCCTAAACATACAATATAATATAGCAATCTAGCATCAGATACTAAAGCAATACATACACAACTACGACGCTGCTCTTAGGTACTGACACAAGGGTCACGGCTGGCCGACTACAGAGTCGCGTGTGCATGTAGCTAAGATGCACACGTGCATTGTCCTCAGTCACCGTGTATCTTACAACAATGAAATTACTAAGGTTATGGTTACAAAACTATTTATGTTTTGCACGAATACATGTCCTTATTTTCCATGTTAAGTGTACTTGGTCAATATCTAGGTTTTTATTGGTAAAATATAAGTCTTAATAACAGGTCATGTGATTAGGGTAATTATTAACATATTTATTATTATCTAATCTAATTAACATACATGCATACATATCTAGATGGTTTAATGTTATTTAGCTTGTGTCGACACACGACACGACGATACGATGATACGACGATATTATTACACAACGATACAAGGAAGGAAAAAGAGGTAATACAATAGTTACCTAGGCGTGGCTGAATAGGGTTTGCTCATCGACGTGTACACTCGCCGACGGTCGACGGAGCTCCGACTTCGTGCAGCAGACACGGCAACAACGACAGTAACTGCAGCAGGTGCAGCAGCGGCAGCAGCAGCCTGGCAGCGACAGCTTTGGCGGGCTGGGACCCTGCTGGTCGGGGGGGAAGGTGGTGCTGGTCGGGTTGGAAGTGGTGGCGGGGATGGTGCAGCGGTGGTCAGGCGCTGGGGGCAGTCGGGGTCGGTTTAGGATGGCCTTGGGGCAGATGATGATGATGCGGGTGGTATAGTTTGAGTGTCCGGCGGCGTTAGTTGGTAGGGAAGGCGGTCAGGTGGATGTGCAGGCGAAAGAGGGGGTCTACGGTGGTGGTGGCTTGAGGTGGTGGTGGTTCTGTCCCGTGGGGAAGGGTGTAGGGTGCTCGGGCAAGGGGGAAGTTCGGCTAGAGTTTGGAGATGGTGGTGGTGTTTTTGATTTTTAGGGTTTCAAGTTAGAAAAAATGTGTATTTATATGGGAGGGGGATTTATAGGCTGACTCAAAGTTTGGGCCAGTCTGGACTCTCTGGGGTAGGGGTTGGTCCACATGAAAGGGTGTACATGGGCTTGGTTAGGTCTTGCTTTGGGGTGAGTTTGGCCTCTAATTTAATTAAATTAAAACAAATGCGCCTGGCGTTCTTTTATCAATTGTAAACACATGGAATTAAATTTGGGTGGAACACAAGAGTCATGGGCGTAGCAGGTTCAGAATGGGTTAATACCCTAATTTGGGTTATAGCGAATTGGGTTGAGGTTGGCCTCCAATTTTGATTGGAACGACAATTACGAAAAATTATATTTATTGGGATTATTCATGAACGTTTGTGACGAATATTGTGCAGCTAAAATGAAGCACAATATTGAGTAATTAAAAGTTACACAAGGGTCCGATGGGTAGTCTGGCATGTCTAGGAGATGTGTATAAACTTTGTTTGAAGGTAACTACTAGTGTAGCACTCCAAACATCGAAGCAATGGTAAGGTGTATTAAGTCACATAATTGTTGGACCTTAATTCTATTTGTATCCAAATTAAATCCTAGTCTCTCAATCTAAATTAAAATGATCCTAAATTGGTCGAGGGGGTTTACAGGAAGAAAGTTACTAGATGCTTGGGCTACTTCGCATGCGCTATAAATATATCCTTATTTACGTAGAGATCATGTATCCGGAGTCGTAGTACTTATTTACTGTGTGTCTCTGTGCTCAGAGCTACGGATTTGTATTTGAAAAGCCCACGTGTCAAATATTGTCTTCAAGTTGTGTCTCACTTAGGTAGTTATTCTAGATTACATTGGCGTATCACATATTTCCTTTATGTTTTACTATGGCATGCTATTTTTGTACCTTGTTACGTTCCTCTGAGGACCTGGTTCCATTCTAGGTATAGACGATGAGGACTACCCGGAGGAGTACGGACCGGGTGTTTATCCAGGAGCAGGACTTGTAGCAGAGGACGAGATCCTTTCCGAGGACATCGCTTGATCGCCGGTAGTGACTTCACCTTGGGTCCAGTATCATTATCTAGTTAGCAGATATCGGCCCTAGTTATCTTATTGGTTCCTTTCTTTAAGTACTTGTATTAGCGGGTTTGTCCCCGTGTGACTCTATCCGTATTATATTATGATATATTTTCAGACTTATTTTCTTTCTGCACATTAGTAGACTTATTTTTTCTATGTGTTTCATATTCTTATATTTATGGATGAGATTAGTTACATTGCTTATGTTTAAATATTGGGTTATATCATTGTACTTTACAGCTTAGGTGTACTCCAACGGGTCCATTATATTGGGATGTCTACCGGAGTGTACCACTGGCCAATGCCACATGGCTCAGTTCCATATATTTGGAACTGGGACGTGACACAATTTTTGTGGTGGCCCATGCAGGTCCGAATTAAATCGTCTTGGTTACCTGACTGTACCAAGCGAGCCTGCAATTAGGAATAGATATTAGGATCTTATTTACATGCTTGATTACTTCACATAACACCTCTATTTCGATTTTATTTTTCTAATTTGTATCATATTTCATTCCAAAATATTGATCTTAAATATGACTTCTTTTCAGAGTTATGAAACTCCATAGCGGACGTGTCGCACAGCCGGGCGATGTCCCCCGTGATGCTGGGTCATCTCGGTAACCAGGACTGGGGCAGGTTCTTCTGTTGACCCCTGCTTTCCAGGGACAATCATCTGGGCAGCCAGAGGTTACTTCGGACGGGCACCAGTCTCTGCATCAGGCAGATCATGAGGGCCAGTGGGTCGCAGGATAGGAGGAGCAACAATTGCCCCCAACTACCTCCAATTTTCCTACAGATGCCATCAATGCCTTTTCCACTAGGGCAACCCATGGACGGGCCACAAATGTTCCAGATGATCTACGCTATAATGCAGGACCAACAACAGGCTCAGCATCAGGCCCCACAACGCAAGGCTGAGTCTTAGAGAGAGAGTATTATGACGGCTTTGGGACAGGCGTCACCACCAGCTCGCCAGTCGACGATAGGTTCTGTCATAGAATTTATTCATATCATACCACTTCCATTTGCTGGAACGGAGGAGCCGATGAAGGTACACGCATGGCTTACCAACATTTAACACCATTTGGAAGCCACCGATCTCCTGAGACATAGATGGATGACCGTTGTCTGGATGCAGCTTACCGACAATGCTCATCACTGGTGGATTTTAGAGGAGGAGCATTTAGGGCCCGATTGGGTCACTTGGAAGGAGTTCTCCAGGCTCTTCAAGGAGATGTTTATTCCTTCCACTGCTAGTACCAAACTTTGGGACAGGTTCTAAAATTTTAGGCATGGCAGTTCGACCATTGAGGAGTACAATGCTGAGTTCCTTCGCTTGAGCCATTTTTTCCTGTACTTGATTCTGACTGAGAAGAATAAGGCCGAGAAGTTCTACGAAGGCCTGAGTTTTGAGACACAAAGATTTATTGGATCTATATCCCCTACCTCATATTCTGAGGTTCTGTTAGCAGCTCGACGCCAGGATCGTATCAACAAGATGGAGGCCAGTCTGAAGTGCTCCTATGCATCATCATCATCAATTCGAGCACCACAGAGAGGACCTGCAAAATATCCTCTAGTACCACAACAGCAGAGAGAAGCACCCTTGCAGGGACCAGTGATTCCTACTTGCCATTACTGTGGCAAGAGGGGACACATGTTAAGGGATTGTCGATGGAGGTTGGGAGTATACATGAGATATGGATCTGACCAGCATGCGGTCAGGGATTGCCCAGAGCAGAGGATTCCATTACCGATGGTTCATCGACCAGCCTTACCAGCACCGAGGCCCTACCAGCAGCCCCCCGGGCCAGTCTTTTCAGGACCAAGGCTGCCCTACGCAGGAGTTGGGGCACTACGACCGCCAGTACTAGAAGGAATTCAGAGGATGCCACCCTTGGCCCCACAGGCAGTTCATTTACAGCAGGCTCTACAACAGCCGAGGGTAGCAACATTGAACACCTGTTAGAAGCCACCGATCTCCTGAGACATAGATGGATGATCGCTGTCAGGATGCAGCTTACCGGCAACGCTCATCACTGGTAGATTTCAGAGAAGGAGCGTTTAGGGCCCAATTGGGTCACTTAGAAGGAGTTCTCCAGGCTCTTCAAGGAGATATTTATTCCTTCTACTGCTAGTACGTTACTTTGGGATAGGTTCCAAAATTTCAGGCAGGGCAGTTAGACCATTGAGGAGTACAATGCTGAGTTCCGTCGCTTGAGCCATTTTTCCCTGTACTTAATTCTGACTGAGGAGAATAAGGCCGAGAAGTTCTACGAAGGCCTGAGTTTTGAGACACAAAGATTTATTGGATTTATATCCCCCATCTCCTACTCTGAGGTTCTGTTAGCAGTCCGACGCCAGGATCGTATCAACAAGATGGAGGCCAGTCTGAAGCGCTCCTATGCATCATCATCGTCAGTTCGAGCACCGCAGAGAGGACCTACAAAATATCCCCTAGTACCACAGCAGCAGAGAGCAGCACCCTTGCAGGGACCAGTGATTCCCACTTGCCATTACTGCGGCAAGAGGGGACACATGTTGAGGGATTATCGACAGAGGTTGGGAGTATGCATGAGATATGGATCTGACCAGCATGCAGTCATGGATTGTCCAGAGCATAGGATTCCAGTACCGATGGTTCATTGACCAGCCTTACCAGCACCGAGGCCCTACCAGCAGCCCCCCAGGCCAGTCTTTCCAGGACTGAGGCCGCCCTACGCAGGAGTTGGGGCGCTGCGACCACCAGTACTAGAAGGAATTCAGAGGAGGCCACCCTTGGCCCCATAAAAAGTTTATTTATAGCAGGCTCGACAACAGCCGAGGGTACCAGGACCGGGACAGGGCCAAGCCTTTGAGATGACCATTGAGGAGACAGAGACCGCTGGAGAGAAGATCGTAGGTACTATTTTAGTAACTTTATTACTAGCAGTAGTATTATTTGATTCTGGTGCTACACACTCTTTCATAGCAGCTAGTTTTGTGGTCACCCATAGAATAGCAACTGCACCCCTTCCGAAGATTAAGAAGATTCTTACGGGAGGTAGAATAATACCGGTTAGCGACACTTGTAGATCTTATTCAGTAATTATTTGGGGTGAGAGATGCATGCCCAATTTTTAGTCTTCTCCATGCACGACTATGACATTGTCCTAGGCATGGATTGGTTGAGTCAATACCATGCGACGCTAGATTGCCAACGTGGATGCGTTATATTTAGACCACCAGATTACCCTGAGTTTGAGTTTCTTCGGGGAGCCCGAGAGCATGGTGTCCAACCTTCCTTAGCGACACACATTGCAGAAGGTGAATCCATGTACCCTCATATTATATCAGAGTTTGAGGATGTATTTCTCGAGGATCTTCTAGGCTGCCACTTGACAGAGAGATAGAGTTTACTATAGAGTTGACTCACGGAGCCGAGCCAGTTACTTCCTCCGTCTACAGACTAGCACCAAAAGAGTTGGTTGAGTTGAAGGTCCAAGTAGATGATCTCTTAGGAAAGGGTTTCATTCGGGCTAGTATTTCTACATGTGGAGAGCCCATCTTATTTGTGCCAAAGAAGGATTGGACGGTACATTTGTGTATCGATTACAGGGCGCTAAATGCTATAACGATAAAGAATAAGTACCCTCTGTTGTGTATCGTTGATTTATTTAATCAGCTGAGTGGCGAATGTGTATTCTCGAAGATCGACCTCAGATCCGGGTATCATCAGATCAAGGTGAGAAAGGAGGACATTCTGAAGACAGCTTTTCGAATAAAGTACGGGCATTATGAGTTTTTAGTCATACCGTTTGGTTTAACCAACGCGCCAATAGTATTTATAAGCCTGATAAACAAGGTTTTCCATCAGTAATTGGGTAAGTTCATAGGGGTATTTATTAACGACATCTTGGTATATTCCAAGAGCCAGGAGGAGCATGAGGAGCATCTCAGAATTATGTTAAAGTCGCTGAGGCGGAAGAGGCTGTATGCCATGCTCAGCAAGTACGAGTTCTGCCTGGATAGGGTACCTTTCCTTGGTCACATAATCACTGGAGATGGAGTATCAGTTAACCCAGAGAAGATGGTCGCAGTGGAGACGTGGCCTACTCCTACATCAGTTACGGAGGTTAGGAGTTTTCTTGAACTTGCCGGATATTATCGGAGGTTCATGGAAAACTTCTTGAGGATTGTTGCACCTATGACACGGATGACGCGTAAAGGTGAGGACTTTATCTGGACTGAGGAGTGTCAGACGGCTTTCAATGAGCTGAAGAAGCATCTGACGACAGCACCGATCTTGATACTTCCTTCTAGATCTGGAGAATTTATATTGTATAGCGATGTGTCTGGGAGCAAACTAGGATGTCTACTAATGTAGCACGGCAAGGTGATAGCTTACGCATCGAGATAGTTAAGGGTTCATGAGAAGAATTATCCAACACATAATCTAGAGCTAGCTGCGATAATATTTGCACTAAAGCTATGAAGGCACTACCTTTATAGAGAGCGGGTTAAAATTTACACAGATCACAAAAGTATGAAGTATATCTAAACTCAAAAAGAGCTCAATATGAGACAGAGGCGTTGGCTAGAGTTGATGAAAGACTATGATATTGAGTTGCAGTACCTCCCGGGCAAGGCGAATGTTATAGCAGATGCCTTAAGCAGGAAGCCCATGACATACTTTTTGATGACTCAGCAAAAATTATTATAGGATCTTCAGGAGCTCGGGATAGAGGTTGTATTACCAGGCATGGATGGACAATTAGCCAGTCTAGAGGTTCAGTCTACATTGGTTGAGAGGGTCAAGGTAGCCTTGCCTACCGATGCAAAATTTTGACGGCTGCGAGAATGGACATAGGCTGGCATGCAGACAGGACTCCGGATTCACGAAGATAGAACATTGAGGTATGGAGATCGCCAATATATTTTGAGTGCTGATCTACGCCAGGAGTTGATGACCGAGGCCCATAGTTTAATTTATTCTATCCATCCTGGAGGTACAAAGATGTACCAAGATTTAAGACAATACTACTGATGGCATGGGATAAAAAGGAAGATTGAGAGATTCGTGGCGAGATATTTGGTCTATCAGGAAGTCAAGGTCGAACATTAGAGGACTGTAAGACTATTGCAGCCGCTTTCCATTCCTGAGTGGAAGTGGGAGCACATTACCATTGACTTCGTCACGGGATTTTCGAGGACCCTTAGCGGAAAGGATGCAGTCTGGGTTATCGTAAACTAACTCACTAAGTCGGCGCATTTCTTGCCCTTCAGAGTTGGGTTGTCCACGGAGATATTGGCTGACATGTACATGAGGCAGATAGTATGACTACATGGAGTGTATGTCAGTATTGTATCGGATCATGATTCTAGATTCACGTCATATTTTTGGCGGAGTATACAGGAGAGTCTAAGAATTTACTTCAAGTTCAGCACTGCATATCATCTACAGACCGATGGTCAGTCAGAGCGTATGATTCAGATACTAAAGGATATATTGAGAGCGTACATTATTGACTTTGGAGGATCTTGGGAGGACCATCTATATTTGGTAGAATTCTTCTACAACAATAATTACCAAGCAAGCATACAGATAATACCTTATGAGGCACTGTACGGCAGGAAGTGTAGGTCGTCGGTATATTGGAGTGACGTAGGAGAGCGTCAGATACTTGGTCCAGAGTTGGTGACACAGACAGTGAAGAAAGTGAAGTAGATTCAGAGCCACATGCGCTCAGCACAGGACATGCAGAAGAATTAGGCATATGCACACTGTAGACCTTTGGAATTCAAGAAAGGTAATCATGTGTTTTTGAAGATATCGCCTACTCCCGGTACCATCAGATTTGGGGGCAGAGGCAAGCTGAGTCCGAGGTATATCGAATATTTTAACATCTTGGAGCATGTTGGCGAAGTGGCTTATCGTCTTGCATTGCCTCCATCATTAGAATGCGTGCACGACGTATTTCACATATCATAAATAAGAAAATATGTGGCAGACCCTAGCCACGTGCTTGATCATTCAGAGATTACAGTCGGACCAAGTTTATCATATGTGGAGCAGCCAGTAGGGATACTCGATCGCAGTGAGAAGGTTTTGAGGGGCAGACTATTCGACTGGTCAGGGTTGCATGAAAGCGTCATTCATCGGACGAGTCTACTTGGGAGCATGAGTATTCTGCTCGACAGTATTTCTCTCATTTATTTGAGGACCAAGGTACGAATTTACATACTGTATTTTAATTTTTTGTTAATTTTTTTAATTCTCCAACTCTTATTCGTGCTTTACTTTTAATTTTGGGAACACAATTCTTCTAAATTGGGAAGGATGCAAACAACCTAAGCAATTTTTGGGATAGACTGGGTATGGTGAGAATTTTTGTTTAGTTTTAGGTTGTTTAAGGATTAGAAATTAGGGTTATGAAGACTGGTTCTTTAATTTAAACTCTTGGTGCACCTTACCGTTGCTACAATATTTGAAGCACAAAAATAGCCTTTACCTTCCAATAAATTTTGCACTCTTGACCTGACGAGCCAACCTAGGCACTGGATATTTCTGTCACTCACAAACATACTCCTTTGTGCTCTATTTTAATTGTACAACTTTTCTGTCATAAAAATTAATTCTTTAATCCTATGCCTTGTACCTATGTCATTGCCATCGATTTAGGGACACAAACTCAATCCGTTTTGCCTAACCAATTAAAGGGACCAAGACTAATACCAATCCTAAACCGTCTATGACATTTGTGTGATTCCCAATTAAGACCCCATGTACTCCCATTTTATTTAAGAATACCTATGACACAACTTTTATTTAAATTGGTGAAACCGACTGAACTTAGCCCCAACTTAACCCTCACACCCAATCATAAGGCTCATACAAAATACCCAACACCCTCTCTATCCTAAATAATACCAAACACCAATTTTTCACATCAAATTCTCACTTTTTTCCTTTATTTGAAAATCCTAAACTTTAAGGGACTCAAATAAAAAAGGGCTGCTCGGTGTCAAACTCCTATTGGGGGAATCCAAATAAAGAGCCCCATTCCTTGATCATGTGATCGGTCACTCACTATACCCTCACCCTTTTATAGGACTATTTATCCTATTTTTAATTCTAGCCCTTGATTTAAACCCCTCCCTATCACAACCACTCATTTCCCTATTTTGACACACACACACACCCATCCCCATGTGGCCGGCCCTAATACCTAGGAAACTCATTCTTCACTCACCTCACTCTCTCTCTCCTCCCCTCACTCTCTCAGCCGAACCTCCTTTCCACTCTTTTTCTTCTTCCTCATTTCTATTCTCCATTCTTCTTCTTCACCTCCAGTTTTTTTCCTCATCATCTTCTTCTTCCTCACCTCCCTCCGGCCACCATCACCACCGCCGAGCACCATTCCTATCACCACCACTGAGTTGCTCCACCATCTGCTGCTACAGCAGCAGCCAGAGCACCACCACCCCCTCGACCACCCTCAACACCACAGCCAACACAACCACTGTCACCACAGCCAATACCAGATCACTGTCACCACAGTCAATATTACCACCCCAATCACCACCATCGACACCACCACCCCTGCCACCATCGCCGATGCCACCACCACATCTACCATCACCACCTCTACCATTCCGTCAATACTACCACCTTTGCCACCACCATCAACCGCCACTGCCACCACCTCACGGCAGCAGCCCCACCGCAGCCAACCACCACCACCAACAGCAGCAGCTAGGACACCACCTCCACCACCAAATTCCATATCTGATATCACTCCTCGCTTCTTATCAATCTTTATTTATTTTTGTATCTCTTCATATTCGTTAAAAGAAACCCTAGTTAGGTTATAGGTTCCCATGAGCAATACTTGTGAACACTTTGTCAAATACCCATGTTTAGTTTATATCCAAGATTAATAGCATCCATTATTTGGGGTTATATATATATGGAAAATGCATGAATAATGAGGATGTTGTTCAAATAAATTTTGGTTCGGTAGCTTTGATGGTATGATTGAGGATGAACATTATTTATAGATGACCGAATCAACAATTGATGAAAACTAGTATTGTGGACGTTATACGATTTGGTGATTTTGTACTTGATGCAATAATTCCTTAGTCAACTTGGGTCAACCCTCTAATTATTACCTTAGACGTGAGTTTTGTAACTAAGATAAAACCTATGTTAGTTCATGATGTCATCTTTTCTTTAAGATAGTTTCGAGCTAGATTATTAATTAATTTTTATCTTATCTCTAGATACTTTGGGATCCTCGGACTTGGACATTATACCGGAGCCCCGCCTTCAGCACCCGAATTCAGGCAAGTATACCTTGCTATTCTGTAACTCAGTTCTAGTTTTACCTTTTTATTTCATCTATACATTATGTGCGCTTGGATCGAAATTGTTACTTAGCGTTCGGGTCATATCCGGGTGCAAAAATTTGTCGGTAACGTCTAGTATTGATTGTTAGATATTTCTTGATACCTTTATGTACCTACTTGGTTACATCGGAACCCTAGGACACATTCAGACACTGTTATCATGCCAGACTTTATGTACCCTGATAGTGTCAGCATAACCGGAACCTATAACGACTATAGGATCGTGATTGGTGCTAGTTACTTCAGTATGACGAGACTGTTAGATAGAGGTTCAGGCTCAGCGAGATGAGGATGTGTCTAATTGATCGTATTGGGAGGGAAAGACACTTACTAGATGCTTGGGCTACTTCGCATGCACTATATATATCCTTATTTACATAGAGATTATGTATCCAGAGTCGTAGTACTTAATTACTGTGTGTCTCTGTGCTCAAAGCTACGGGTATGCACCATGTGTCTCTGTGTCTCGGAGCTACAAATTTATATTTGGAAAGCCCATGTGTCGAACATTGCCTACAAGTTGTGTCTCACTTAGGTGGTTTTTCTAGATTACACCGGTATATCACATGTTTCCTTTATGTTTTACTATGGCATGCTATTTTTGTACCTTATTACGTCCCTTTGAGGACATGTTTCCCTTTCAGGCATAGACGAGGAGGACTACTCGGAGGAGTACGGACTGGGTGTATATCCAGGAGCAGCACTTGTAGCAGCGGACGAGATCTTTCCCGAGGACTTCGCTTGATCGCCGGTAGTGACTTCACTTTGGGTTCGGTATCATTATCTAGTTTGCAGATATCAGCCCTAGTTATCTTATTTGTTCCTTTCTTTCAGTACTTGTATTAGCGGGTTTGTCTATGTGTGACTCTATCCGTATTATATTATGATACATTTTCAGATTTAATTTCTTTCTGCACATTAGTAGACTTATTTTTTCTATGTGTTTCATATTCTTATATATGTAGATTAGATTAGTTACATTGCTTATGTTTAAATATTGGGTTATATCATTGTAATTTATAGCTTAGGTGCACTCCAACGGGTCTATTAGATTGGGATGCCCATCGGAGTGTACCCGTTGGCCAATACCACGTGGCTCAGTTCCTTATATTTGGAACTGGGGCGTGACACTTCCCGACGATGGAAGCCCAAGGCAGAGTGATCCCGATCCCCAAAGAAATAATGGAAGTTATCAACCTTCCACTTGCTCGAGACCAAATGGCCGGGTTGACACCTCTCACAATACCACGGAAAGAGGTTATGTGGGTCCATCCGGACCTCATTCCAGACTTGATGCAGCAAGTAGTACCTCCCGTCGCTAAGTCCAAGGGCAAAAAATTCAAGTCCTGTTATACGGTTACCATCTTGATCGAGGAGGTTGTAGCAGGAACAACGATATCAGGCTTAACATACCAACCCGCTTACGATACCCCTAGCGATGATGCTCTCCCGATATTTACACCGACCTTCTTTGATCCGGGTCTATCCCAGTCTTCGCTAGCGGATAAGTCTAAGCAAAAGGAAGCTCGCTTTGACAAACCGCTGTACAAAGATGCAACTCAGGGGTTGGAAAAATCCTACAACTTTGATATCTTGGCACAACTAGCTCCAACGAAGTTGTCATTATTTGAGGTCCTTCGGCTGTCACGCCCCGGTCCCGCAGGGCCGTTCGTCCTCGCTTTGGTCCCTACGGAACCGACCGTCCTCGCAACGGGCGTGATGCCGTGCAAGCCTAAAGTGCGCTTGCACAAGGCCAAAGCTTTGATACAAGGGCAAGTAAGCTATTCAATACTGAAGCAGCGGCACATATATTGCAGAAAAGTAAAGAACACAATGGCACATGAAAACAGGCTCTTTTATTGATAATCGAAAGTGTTACAAATGGCGCATGGCCGAGATTACAATTCGCTCAAGCACTCTTCTTTCGATTACAATAACACCGTTTTATACATTATGTCCCTCTATATGAAAGCAGCTCCAAAGCAGGCACAACTCGATGCGGCTCAAGGCATCGACTCCAGATTTCCGGCTCCTTGGGATGAGGCACGGCTATCGCTTCCTCAGACGAACGGGCACCTGAGAACAAGCAAACTGTTGGTGGGTCAGCACTTTATACAAGTACTGGTGAGATAAAGCAACTGAATAGAAGCTACACCCCCTGAAACCCATACTAAGTAATCATGTGGCAAAATATTGCATTACTAGTGATCTTGCTAGTTTTACTTAGGTTCTTTACATGCAATTTTGTAAACTCCCTCGACCAGATTTCAGTAATTTAGAATTATTTTTAGTTAATTAGAATTATTGCAACTTTTTAAAAAATTTATTCTATTGATTGTACACCTGTCCATTACACAATTAATTAGATTATTACACTAGCTGCTATCCCTAAACAAAGTTCACATACCTGTCCTAGACATGTTAGACTATTTTTTTGCCTTTTGTGCAAATCCCAGATACTTTATTTTGAGCCTCGTTTGAGACGCACAAATATCGTTACAAAACGTTCGTATTTATTCCCTATTTAATTTTCTGCTCCTTACCATCTCTGTACCCCTAGGGATTTGAGGATCAGTAGGCACCTGTTTTGCCCAAACAAAAATACGATAATATTCTCCTCTAATTATACTACAATTAGTGTATTGACATCGTAGAAAAATTATGACCCTACCTGCCCCTAAATAATTAGTGAACATCGTGCGCAGTATTTATTAAATAATAAATACAGTGATCTGTATCACTCAAAAACCAGGCCCAACCCCTGCCCAGGCTCACCCACACACTTCCCAAGACATTCCCCCAGCTTTTCCTCTCAATTCTGTACAATTCAGTATTGCGAGGAATCAGTATTTTTAAATTAGACAAATTGCGTAATTACGCAAAATACCAATTTTAGGACTTTTATGCAATTTGTGAAAGTTTAAGGGTTTTTAAGCAAAATTCATATGAGGTGGCATAACCTCATTGGCTAGCAACCCTAACCCCTACATGTGGCACTAATTATTCTGGAAAAATCTGTTAAAAATATCCTAAAACCCAAATTACTAAAATACCCCTAAACTTCTACATATTTACAACTTTGCCACTCCCCAAAACCCCTATATAAACCCAACCCCTCTCCCTTTCAAACCCCACAGCCACCACCTCCGGCCACCACCCTCGACCCAACTCCGGCGAAGCCTTCGCCAACTCCCCACCTCCCCTCCGGCCAAGTCCCACCACCTCCGACCGCCTGCTCCGCCGTGGGCAGCTGCCACAGACCCAACTCCCCAACACCCTCAACCACAGCCACCACCACCCGAACCACCTCCACCACCGCCTCCGGCCACCATACACTACCACTACCACCACCACTCGACTCGCCCCGACCCCCTCTACCGGACCACCACTTCCCCTCCGCCCCACGACCACTCCTCCGCCGTCGGCAGCCCCCGCAATACCACCAACCCCCCTAACCCTAACAGCACCCTCTCCACTCCGACCACCTCCCGCCACCACCACCGCCATTGTAGACCCCCGCCACCACCACCAACCTCACCGCCACCCTCTCCTCCGTCGATCCCCCACCCTGCACCGCCGTCTCCTCCGCCGCAGCCGCCGCCGTAGCTTCCACAAGCTGCTGCTGCTGCTGCTGTTGCTGGCAGTAACTGCTGCTGCTGCCGCTCCTCCGGCCAGCCACCGCCACCTTCGCAGTCGTCCTCCCGCCGGTGACGAGCCAAGGGCCCCACCTGTCAGTTAGGTATACTCTCTGACCCTATATATACGTATATATGTATAAATACTTATATGTATGTATATATGTATATATATATGTATATATATATGTATATTATATATATATGATAATATATAATATATATTATATTATTAATATACTATATAAATACAGTATATTTATACTATATATATATATATTACTATTATATATATACATATGTATACTACTATTATATATATATGTATATATGTATATTTATGTATACCTATGTATAATTATATATATATTTATATATATATATATATCTATATATATATAAATTTATTATATGTATTATATTACTTATATATAATTATACATACATATATAAAACAATGTTATATATACACTACTATATATATTATATATTATATGCATATACATTTACAATTCTGCATTTTCTTTCCTGTATTATATATATATATATATATATATATATATATATATATATATATATATATATATATATATATATATATATATATATATATATATATATATATATATATATATATATATATATATTATCTATATATACAATATATTATTTATTATTATTATTAAAATATACTGCTGGATAATACAGCATATATATGTATTTATGTATATTTACATTTCCTGCTCTATATTTTAATTTATTATATATATATATATATATATATATATATATATATATATATATATTATATAATATATACTATATAATATAGTACTGGATAATACAGTACATATATATTTATTTAAATTCTGGCACTGTCATTTTCATTTTGTTATTATATATATATATATATATATATATATATATATATATATATATATATATGTATGTATATATATATATATATATATATATATATATATATATCTATGTATATATATATTAACTATATATAATATAGTACTGTATAATATAGTACATATATATATATATATGTATTTACAATTCCTGCAATTCTTTTCTTTATTATACATATATATATGCTATATAAATATATATATACTACTATATATACTATATCTATATGTATATATATACTCTATATATATATATGTGTATTCTATACTATATATATTGTCATATATATAAGGATATATGTACTTTTATACCCATGATATTCACAAACCCTGTATGTTTTAACAGAAAATATCTCCAGCACAGCCAGTGACCCCCTGTCACAAGCACCCTCAAACCTGACTGTGAGATCAGGATTTCAATACTATCAGGGAGTAGGCAAGTATACCTTGCCAAGTTTACTGTTTAAATTCAAATATTGTTATATGTTCTTGTTCCTGAATTTCATATGACTATCCGTACCTGAGACTACCTCGGGTACAATCAACTGATACGTGGACACTTAGTATAATTAACTTAGTCTCTACAGACTTACCAACAACTATGAGGATATCTTAATATTTTCTTAGACCCTGTCATGGGAACACGCAACAAGGTTGTATTACATATTGGGATGCGCGCTGCGTATTTGGTTAGCTACCAGTACGTATGACCTGCATCACGACTTAGTATAAAATCAGAAAAAGTACGACTTGACATTTAGTTACATTGGGTGGAAAAGATAACTAGTAGACGTATGGGACACCCCCTCCTTATATTGTTATACCTTCGTACCATGATGGTCGATTGCAGAGTGCCCTTGAGTCAGGGGGCATATGACACATATACTAGCCAGTCACCACGATTGGTGAATTAAGTCAGCATATGTCTAGCCGACACATTCCCATGCATACTACAAGGTCTTTATTGCATTTCACTTAGATGGTTAGCACCCTGTGTTTATCTATTTATTTATTCAGTATTTACATACATGGCATGTCTTTTTTTTCTGTATCTTGTTATGTCCCACTGAGGACCTGGTTTCCTGCCAGATGTAGACGAGGCTTTCTACCCCACGGTGTACGGACCTGATCAGGAGACTAGGTGTGCTACCGAGGAGGAATTAGAGGAGACACCCTCAGAGCCTGCCTGGACCTAGAGGCTGGCTTACCTGGAGATGGAGCTATTTTCCCCAGATAGACGCTACTTAGTCTATCTTATTTTTCTGCACTATTATTAGCTTTTGTTATGGGCTTGTTCCCATCAGATGTACTATGACTTTATCAGACTCAGCTTTATATATATCAGCACTTATTTCCTAACATTTTGCTGTGGATGAGATAGCTTTTACCTGTATAGACTTGTAGTATTTTAGGACAGCGTAGCACGTTCCTTTGGGTCTATTAACATGGATTAAACCCTTAGTGACGTATCAGCTGGCCAATGACACGTGGCCTAGTTCCTGACATTTTAGGACTGGGGCGTGACAAATTTGCTAGCAGAGTCATATTTCTGTGTATTTGGAAACATTCTTTGAAAATGGAATCAAACAACCAATCAATCGAGGCAACCAATTCAAGCACGAGGAATCATGTTCGGGTGTGCGCAGCGTGTTTGGTGAACTATATCCAATGATTCTAGGGACAGGCATCATTTAGGGACCATCAATCAATCAAGCACACAAGTTAACTATCAATCAGAGGTCGGTCCCCGAGTAACTCAGGATCGGTAGCGGTAATCCAGCTAACCAATGACTCACATTCTGATCCTATTAGCAGCTGTGACCCATGGTTGCACATTACTGTCGAAGCAGCCGTAGCCAAAGTTCAGCTCTGCACTAATAGTCTCATTGTCCGACCGAATGCAATGCATGAAGCGCTAACAGGTGGTCTCTACGATGCAGGCAAAATGAATAAGCAGGCTTATGCATAAACTCATATTTCTTACCCTATGGCCGAACGATTATCCCTGCAACAGACATACAAGTTAGCCACAATTGCATAAACATATATGTTTACCGTTCTTTAGTTCCCTGTCCGTCTCTGCATCAAACAGTTAGGTATGCAAGAAGGCTAGCCTAGCATGCTCCCTAACGACCTGAATGCAGCTATCTCCATGAACTACTCAAGTACAGACACAACTCTTCTCAACAGAAGCACCGCCTCCCTCTAATAGCCACGCCCCCTGACCCCGTAGGGTCGGAACATCAGGGCGCACTATTAGTCTTGCCCCATCGAATCTCCATCCCCCATTCTAATACCCTCACCCCGAGCTCAGGGCGCGATATTAGTCTCCCACATTTTATTTGTCCCCCATCCACCGCAAGCACCCACATGTCTCTTTCACAAAATCACACAACATATCTCTTTCATAATAGCATACAACATGACAAGCACATTCAAACCATCTTATCACATTCCTAATAGCTGCACCCCCAAGATCCCGTAGGACCGGACATCAGGCGGGCAACTAGTCTAGCACACACAAGACAAGCATTTACTCTCGCATCGAAACAAGCATCCATTCCTTTAAGCATAAGCATTCCAGATAATCCATATCAATACGATGACAAGCAAACATATGAACGATCATTCATTTGAGACTAGCATGGCACGGGTCTATTTATCATATCAAGTTAAACATGCAGTTCTATTCTTCTTTTAACAAGGCAAGATTCGATAGCGGTGTCAGTATTCTAGCATGCAACATTCCTTATCTCTTAGCATGGCAATGGCTCTAACTCTTTTAGGCAAAGGCAGGATTTATCATTCTTCTTATGAAACAATCTTCTTAGCATGCAAGCATTCAAAAACTCAGATTCATTGTTAAGTCGTGCAAGAATCAGAGAATGCAGTTCTGCCCACTCACCTTGATTAATCGGTCAGGAACTCTCCGAGAAGACTTCTGTTCGAGCAAGCAAGTCCATCTCACTTGTACATAGCATCGACACGAAGCGGGATGCTACATACTTATCCACCAATAAAGAGTTTTGTCCTCGAAACTCAAGGAGAAACTCACGAAACCACAAAGCAGCGATAGTCCTCATCCCTCACCATCCCAAATCAAAACTCTAGCAAATCTCGAAATCACAAATCACATCTCAAGCAATGAAAACAAATCCAGAAAACTTTTTCCGGCAACTTTGAGAATATTTACGGACTCATTGTATGGAACGTTCATTGCATCTCACATCAGGCACATCTCAGAGTTGGAAGCAACGGAATGGGCAAGGAATCGAGTCGCTCTGATACTATTATGTCACGCCCCGGTCCCGCAGGGCCGTTCGTCCTCGCTTTGGTCCCTACAGAACCGACCGTCCTCATAACGGGCGTGATGCCGTGCAAGCCTAAAGTGCGCTTGCACAAGGCCAAAGCTTTGATACAATGGCAAGTAAGCTATTCAATACTGAAGCAGCGGCACATATATTGCAGAAAAGTAAAGAACACAATGGCACATGAAAATAGGCTCTTTTATTGATAATCAAAAGTGTTACAAACGGTGCATGGCCGAGATTACAATTCGCTCAAGAACTCTTCTCTCAATTATAATAACACCATTCCATACATTATGTCCCTCTATATGAAAGTAGCTCCAAAGCAGGCACAACTCGATGCGGCTCAAGGCATCGACTCCAGATTTCTGGCTCCTTGAGATGAGGCACGGCTATCGCTTCCTCAGACGAACGGGCACCTGAGAATAATCAAACTGTTGGTGGGTCAGCACTTTATACAAGTACTGGTGAGATAAAGCAACTGAACAGAAGCTACATCCCCTGAAACCCACACTAAGTAATCATGTGGCAAAATATTGCATTACTAGTGATCTTGCTAGTTTTACTTAGGTTCTTTACATGCAATTTGCTAGCAGAGTCATATTTCTGTGTATTTGAAAACATTCTTTGAAAACGGAATCAAACAACCAATCAATCGAGGCAACCAATTCAAGCACGAGGAATCCTGTTCGGGTGTGCACAGCGTGTTTGGTGAACTATATCCAATGATTCTAGGGACAGGCAGCATTTAGGGACCATCAATCAAGCACACAAGTTAACTATCAATCAGAGGTCGGTCCCCGAGTAACTCAGGATCGGTAGCGATAATTCAGCTAACCAATGACTCACATTCTGATCCTATTAGCAGCTGTGACCCATGGTTGCATATTACTGCCGAAGCAGCCGTAGCCAAGGTTCAGCTCTGCACTAATAGTCTCATTGTCCGACCGAATGCAATGCATGAAGCGCTAACAGGTGGTCTCTACGATGCAGGCAAAATGAATAAGCAGGCTTATGCATAAACTCATATTTCTTACCCCATGGCCGAACGGTTATCCCTGCAACAGACATACAAGTTAGCCACAATTGCATAAACATATATATTTACCGTTCTTTAGTTCCCTGTCCGTCTCTGCATCAAATAGTTAGGTATGCAAGAAGGCTAGCCTAGCATGCTCCCTAACGACCTGAATGCAGCTATCTCCATGAACTACTCAAGTACAGACACAACTCTTCTTAACAGAAGCACCGCCTCCCTCGAATAGCCACGCCCCCCTGACCCCGTAGGGTCAGAACATCAGGGCGCACTATTAGTCTTGCCCCATCGAATCTCCATCCCCCATTCTAATACCCTCACCCCGAGATCAGGGCGCGATATTAGTCTCCTATATTTCGTTTGTCCCCCATCCACCGCAAGCACCCACATGTCTCTTTCACAAAATCACACAACATATCTCTTTCATAATAGCATACAACATGACAAGCACATTCAAACCATCTTATCACATTCCTAATAGCCGCACCCTCAAGATCCCGTAGGATCGGACATCAGGCGGGCTACTAGTCTAGCACACACAAGACAAGCATTTACTCTCGTATCGAAACAAGCATCCATTCCTTTAAGCATAAGCATTCCAGACAATCCATATCAATACGATGACAAGCAAACATATGAACGATCATTCATTTGAGACTAGCATGGCACGGGTCTATTTATCATATCAAGTTAAACATACAGTTCTATTCTTCTTTTAACAAGGCAAGATTCGATAGCGGTGTCAGTATTCTAGCATGCAACATTCCTTATCTCTTAGCATGGCAATGGCTCTAACTCTTTTAGGCAAAGACAGGATTTATCATTCTTCTTATAAAACAATCTTCTTAGCATGCAAGCATTCAAAAACTCAGATTCATTGTTAAGTCGTGCAAGAATCAGAGAATACAGTTCTTCCCACTCACCTTGATTAATCGGTCAGGAACTCTCCGAGAAGACTTCCATTCGAGCAAGCAAGTCCATCTCACTTGTATATAGCATCGACACGAAGCGGGACGCTACATCGGCTCTCCAAAGATACTCGGACTGCTCTGAGTGATGCATTACAGAATACAAATACCTTCTTGGCGCAGGTCAAGCTGCTAGCTGAGAATCATTTTGCTTGCCCCCGCTGCAATAATGTCACGGAGGCGATACCCAATATCACCTTCTCGTAAAAAGAAATGTTGCTAAAGAATAATAGGCACGATCGTCCCCTGTACTACACAGGGTACATCAGTGCCATCAAGGTGGATTGGATGCACATTGACCCCGGTTCGTCAATCAGCATCATTCCACGGAGTCTGTTTCAGACCATAGGCATCCCGATGCATCGCCTGGCAGCCACCAATACTGCCATAAGTGGCTTCAATGCCTGGAGGAGCTACCCCCTGGGCAAGATTCGCCTAAAATGCTAGATCGACGAATTGAAAAAGAGGTCACTTGCTACGTCATTGACTTAGATGTATCCTACAATGTCTTGCTAAGACGCCCATGTATACACCAATACTGGATCATATCGTCAATCCTGCACCAGTGCCTAAAATACGTTGACGAACATGGCATGGTCAAACAGAGTTCGCTGACGTCGACCCGTTCAAAGGGGTCGAGACCTACTACTCCGATTCGATACTTTCTAAACAAGTCCACCAAGATGAAGGTGGCAATAAGGTCAATGATGAAGCAAAGGCCACGACAGCACCCGAAGAGCCTCTGAGAGTCCGTCTCAAGGCTCGCACTCCTGATACCACCGCTCCTCTCATCTTAAAACTGCACAAAAAGGCACCCAAACCTCTCATTGTCTACCTTCATAGGCCAAATCAACCGCCAAAGGAAGATCTGGCACCGCCTACAACGTTCGAACCTCTGGTCGCTCACCTTCATAGGTCGAATTGACCGCAAAGGGAAGATCTGGCACCATCTATGCCTTCAGAACCTATGTTTGTTCGTCTTCGTAGACCGCCAAAGGAAGACTCAACAACTGCTACAACTTTCGAACCCCTGGTGGTAAAGTTGCACAGGAGACCACCGAGGCCTTCGTCTGCACTAGGGGTAGCCCTCGAGAAAGATGAACTGGAGGAGTACGTGGCTGCTCATACTAACGTCCATTCCCTTGATGATGTAATCTCCAAAGAAAAGATAACTTATTTCTTGAATAAATGTTTATCTTTGAAATATTTTAAAGTCGCACATTTGAGCACATTGTATTCCCTAGAACACGGGCTAGGCCTGTACCTACAGACACAGGTAACTACCACCTATGCAGTGCAGAGGATGCTTCCCAGTCAAGACTCTTGCTTCCTAGTGCCAGCTAGAAAGAGGGGGGATAGACCCGTCATCTTCGGAAGGGTAGAATGTCCCCGATTCTCCGTTCCAGAAGAACTAGATCTAGAACAAATACTGGCAAAATGTCACTTCACCGGTATATTTCTAAAGCCAAGCACCTTATACAAAATATGGGGTACGATCTGAAGTCCAATAAGGGCTTAAACTATGCCAACGAATGCCCCTGCTTTTGCCCGCTCCTGCAGGAAAGTTTGAGGACTACTACCATAAGACCAAGCATGACTTAGGGTATGCAATGCCTCCCACAACTCCCAAGGGCTCATATGAAGAAGATGAAGTGCACTCTTACTCTTTCGGAATCTTTCGATTGGGACTCTGACGTCAGTTTCGGAGAGATGCTCAGACAAACATTGTCTGCCAACATGGTATCAGCCGATCCTGATGAAGACAACGAGGATCCACCCGAGCTCTTTGAAGTAGAGCCATGGGCCCAACGACTAGACTCCTAATAGAAGATGAGATTTGAACAACGAGAACCTTCTATTGAGGACGAAGTGATACAAGTCGATCTAGGCAATGAGACCTCCTCAAATCCTATTTTTGTCAGTAAAAGTCTATCCGATGAAGACCGAGATTCCCTACTACATCTTGTCAGAGAGTATATCAATGTCTTTTCTTGGAGTTACGAAGATATGCTAGGACTCGACCCTCAAATTGCGGTCCATAAGATCAATATATTGCCGAATGCTAAGTCGGTGAAGCAACAAAAATGACTATTTTGTCCAGACATCATGAACGTCATTGAAGCTGAAGTCAACAAACTGATAGCTAGTGGCTTCATCCGCGAGGAACAACACCCATATTGGGTAGCCAACAACGTGTCCGTCGTAAAAAAGAACGAAAAGATCAGAATCTGCATCGACTTCCGTGGTCTAAATTTGGCGTGCCCTAAGGACGAGTTTTCTCTTTCGATCACCAACATAATGATCGACAACACTTGTGGCTTAGAGTGCATATCCTTCATAGACAGATTTTCAGGCTACAATAAAACAACATATCTCCTGAAGACGAGATGCATACATTATTTTGAACACCGATAGGAGTATACTACTATATGGTTATGCCCTTCGGTCTGAAGAATATAGGTGCTACATACCAACCATCTTTCGTGAACATCTGTGCAAGATGGTAGAATGTTACGTTGATGACATCGCTGTCACGAGCCACTCTAAAGACCTCCGAGACTGGAGGACTATGTTCGACCTAATGCGTGCACACCGCCTTAAGATGAATCCTACTAAATTCTTCCTTGGAGTCTCCAGAGGCAAATTCCTAGGTTTTATCATCACTTCCCAGGGTATTCACATAGACCCCAATAAAACTAAAGCAATCCTTGAGATAAAACCTCCAAAGAACCTCTGAAAACTCTGTGGCCTTCATGAAGGGCTGGCATACATCAGGAGGTTCATATCGAACCTTTTTAGTCGTTGTTGGCCGTTCACTCAGCTCATGAAAAAAGGTGTCTCCTTTGTCTGGAATAAAGAATGCCAAAGCGCATTCGATGACATCAAGGAATACCTATCAAAACCTCCAGTGCTGGTAGCCCCGATCTTGGAAAAGCCTTTCCTGCTTTATGTGCGTATGATGGATCACTCCATCGATGCTCTATTAGTGTAGAATAGAGATTAAGGCCACGAGAAGGCCATATATTATCTCAGTCAGATGATGGTTGGTGCGGAGCATAGGTACACCCCAGTTGAGAAGGAATGTCTTGCTATAGTATTTGATGTACAGAAGACTCAGGATTACGTGACTGGATAAACTGTTTATGTGATCTCGTGAGTCAATCCTCTCAGAGTTCTCATGACCAAACCAGGGGCACTCAGTTCCCGTCTGGCTACCTAGGCGATATTACTGTCTCCATACGACATGGTATTTATCCTGCAGAAAGTCGTCATGGGTCAAGCACAGACCGACTTCCTGGAGGCACATTTGGTGCCAGAACCTCAAACTTTATGACGAGATCCCAAACGAAGTGATAGAGTCAAACCTGACTTCATATGAAGCTGTTTCGTGAATGTTCTTCAATGGTTCTTCAAGAACAGGACCCAAAGATAATATCATTACCGGGGTTGGGATAGTGCTAATCTTCCCATGCGGTCTGGTCATCAACCATGCCTACTCTATCATAAAGCCTTGCTCCAATAATGTGGCAGAGTATAACACTTTGGTCATTGGGCTCCAACTCGCCAAACAAGTAGTAGTGGAGTATCTCGAAGCTTATGAAGACTCCAAATTAGTAATCAGCCAAGTCAAGGGTGAGTACAAAGTCTGGCACGAAGACTTGATTCCTTACCACCAAGCTGCGCTTGGCATCATTTCAACCTTAGAGGGATTCTTTATTGAGCACATCCCTTGGCTGCAGAACATCGAGGCTGACGCCCTGGCCGGCCTCGCTGCCTCCTTGGCGGTTCCAGACAACACCCATCTACTAATCACAGTGATCGATCAAGAGCTGGTCTGCCTTAAAAATAATCTCTGCCTGTGTCTGAGCTAGGCGACAGAGTTACACACAGATATCCAGGACTGGAGACTTCCTTTCATTGACTACGCGGTCTATGGAATTCTTTCCAAAAACCTAAAGAAAGCTACTTCAATCAGAAGACGTTCCCTCTGGTTCTACTATGATACAGCTACCAAAATATTGTATCGTCGGTCCTACGACGGACTTCTGCTATGATGCCTATCGAATGCAGAAGTGAAGCAGGTCCTCCATGAAGCTCACGATGACTTCTGTGGTGCACACCAACCAGTCCAAAGCTACAAGACCGTCTTCAGAGAATGGGTTATTACTGGCCGACAATGGTAGCAGATGCCATTGATTATGCGAGAAAATGCTAGACATGCCAAATCCACGCAGACTTAATCCATCAACTGTCAGAATTCCTACACCCAACGGTGGTCTCTTGGCCTTTTCAAGCATGGAGAATAGACATTATTGGACCAATCAGTCCACCATCATCAAAAGGACATCGGGTCATCTTAGATATCACTGATTATGTCTCTAAGTGGGCAAAAGCTGTCCCACTCATGAAAGTCAAGACACCAAACATGATTAGCTTTTTCAAGCATCACGTCATATATCGCTTTGGCTTGCCACAAAGGATCATCTATGACAATGGTCCACAGTTTACAAGTTATGCTTTCTACCAGTTTTGCAATAAAAATCGAATTCAGAATATAGCGTCGACTGCCTACAACCTGACAGGGAACGGTTTGGCTGAGGCATTCAACAAAACCATCATCAAACTTCTCAAGAAGTTCGTGTCTTCCAATAAGCGCGACTGAAATAAAAAGTTGGGTGAATATTTTTGGGCCTACCGTACAACGGTCTGGACATCTACAGGCAATATGCCTTTCTCTCTGGTATACACAAGCAAAGCGGTCTTTTCGCTCAAGATCCAAATTCTTTCACTTCGAGTGGCCCTCTCCAATGAGCTAACCATGGGCGATAACTACCGCCGACGGCTGTAAGAGTTTGAAGCACTTAACGAGAAGCGTCTCTTAGCTCAATAATATATTGAGCTGTATCAGACACGTCTTTCCGGAACCTTCAACAAACGGGCCAAGAAGAAAAAAAAATTCAAGTGGGTGACCTCATCTTGATAGTGAGACGACCGATAGTTATGACCATAAAATGGCCGGCAAATTCTAATCTAAATAGGAAGGCTCGTTCATCGTGGAGTCAGTATTCTCCAACAACGTCTACTGGCTCATAAAATCCACCGACGACTTGCTTATAATTCCTATAAACGATAAGTTCCTGAAAAAATACTATGTCTAAGCTAGACTTGTACTTCTCTTATCCCCAGCCGGGCAATCAAGATGTACAGCCTTTACACTCTTGGTTCTTTTTCTCCAGCAAGGGCCTATGTACAACATTTTTCTTTCTTTACAAATCTTTGTAAAAGTTATTATCTGTATCTAGGAGTCCTAGATATGTAATAGATGACAGATCCTCTAAAAGCTCACCAGCGGAGCAGCCCTCAGGTCCACCGGTACACTCCCGCTTGGACCACCCAAGAACCAGTTTCATTAGCTCATAATTTATTCTGAGCTTTCATCCCTATAGTCGCCCCAACAGAGAAATTCTTAGGTCTACCTACACTCTCAGGTAGACCACCCTCAGTAAACTACTCCCCAGTGAGTCCTTGGAACATTGGTTCACGTCTATATTACCTCTGAACCACTTTCCTTATATTTCTCCCCGGTTGAGTTTGCCACGTCCATATTACCTTTAAGCAAACTCTCCGGATCTCGGCTATCGATCATCATGTCCATATTACCTCTGATATCGATGATCATCTAAACTTATCTCCCATACTTGACCCGAGTACGCCAGCGATGCTAAGTCCATAAAATCTATCACGTCCATATTACCTCTGATAGGGATTATTTTGAACTTATTATTTCCACTCAACGTGCACAACAAATAATAGGACCACCAAAGATCCCCTAGTGGGATGTCCTAAACAACTATGGTATTGTACTACGTCCATATTATCTATGGTACGATATTCGAAGTTCACACAAATAGCGACAAAAGAAAGGGCTTTTATTTATTTGCTTAAAGGAAACAAAAAGCGAACTACATGGAGGGTCTATTGGTACCCAAAATATATATCAGGGGTTAGAATTATCTGGTTCAGCATTAGTTACAAACATCGCAAAAATATGCCAAAGGTAGATATCAGAATATGCAAACAGGCGATGAGTGGCGATTCGGGCATGTTCCTCTTGCCCCTCCAAGACGAGAGATGGGGAAGGGGTCACTAGCATCAGTCTGAGGTTGGGTAGCCCTTCCCAATGGAGGACCGATAAGATCCAACAGGATACTCATTCCACCCGATGGAATATGATGTCACGCCTCGATCTCCCGTAGGAATCGGCCATCCTCTCTGGGCGCGAATTATCGCGCCAATGCTCCCACGGGACGATCGTTTCTATCGGGACGCGATATCGCACGAGCCTGGAGTTGCGCCCGCGTGAGGCAAATATCGAAACGGCGTTGATAACTAGTCCGTAGATTCTTTATAGCGGAATCATAGAATAAACACAAGTATTGAATCCAAAATAAGCTCTTTATTAATATGAAGTAAATATTACAAGCGGCGCTAGACCGAGATTACAAGTCGCTCATGCTCTCTCTCTCTTTTTATAATAAATATGCCCTTAGGCTTAGAACTGATTCAACCAATCTGGATGATGATGTTCCCATATATTATGTCTCATATATGTGAGCTCCAGGTCCGCGCGCCAAGCTCCAAGATGCCAAGTTCGGTCCGGCACCTCATTGCGTTAAGCGATCTCTGAATTCGTACGAGTCCCCCCTGCACCATGCATATAATCTGGTTGTGTATCAGGACTTTGAATGCATTGGTGGGAGGCCTCTCGCCTATGCCACAAAACAAGCACGTTCATTAGTTATTTGTACTGACTGATTTTGTTGTCTTTCTAGTCTTTTGTCTTAGGATCAATTACATAGCAATATAATAAAAGTAATATCTTTGCTTGCTCAAGAGTGTCATAATAATGAACAACTGAGTTCGTCTTACCATTTTCTACCATTCGGCCTTCCTTGTCATATGCATGCAATGCATTGGTGGGAGTACTTTCTTTTCTTTCCTTCTCCTGACCCAGAATGACTACTTGATAGTCTTCCTCGTCCATGTATGCAACATGATTATACTCTATCCTGTGTCATGTTTCGTACAGTGTGATGCCTCATTATAAACTCAACTATCTTTGTGGCATATATAAGAAACTACTATATTTTAACTCAATAAGCTCGACTATGCAAATAGAAAGTAAGATCTTCATGTTCTATACAATAATAAGGCGGGGTTATCCCCTTAGCTATGTGCGTTCATCTCTTTTATTATCATGATAAGGTTATCGCCTAAAAACTAGCATGTATCATTCATTTTCTTAGTGTACAGCTAAGTAGGGACAGGTTTACCGGGGCCACCCACCTTAGCGATGAATCGCATCGGTCGAGCAAGACTTTGAGCGTGCCTCAGAAAGTCTAAGTCTGTACTCTATTTGAAGATCCAAGTTTGAATGTCTTTGCATCGAACGAGTTATCTCGCTGAGCAGGGCAGGTCAGTTCGCTACACTTGTGCCGTTTGAATCGGCCCTCCGGGTTGAGAGGAGCGGGTCATTACATTATACACCACTCAGAATAAGTCTCATCCTCGAGACTTCCTGAAAGGAACTCGTATTATTGAACAACTTCTAAACCAAACTCTATACATCTTGTCCAAGGACTGTTTTAATACTATATTCATTTATTTTCTCATAACGCGTCGTGCACATATTTAGCCAATTCTCATCGAATGACTCTATCGCTCAATGCTATCGAACTATACTCAACTTAATCATTATACTGCCTGACTCAAACTCTGTTACACCTGGCGCAGGACTGTATTACTCAAATATGGGGTATTCTATAACTCAATGGGCACTAGAAAACTCAGACTTTGGGTGGACTTGCCCAACTGTTATATTCTATCTATACGAACCCAACGCATCCGATCGATTACTTGACGTCGCTTATCGAAATCCATCGTTACGCCTAAACCCAAAAGCTCGAATCTCAGCTAATTTTCAATCACGTTTGTATCAATATCTCTCTGACTCACCATCCAATCTTGCTAAGTAAATCTACTATCCGCCAAGGTCGTCGCATTAAATTGTCTACGTTTTCTGACTCTGTCTTTATTGCGCCTTAGCGCAGAGCTAAATTACCGACTTGGGGTACATTCTAATCCTTCGTATCTATGGTCCAATCAAACTTAACTTCCTATTCGTCTACTCGTTCCATTTGCACGAGTGCTTAATCATTTTTATCGAATGATTCTTCCGTTCAACTATTGCATTCCCAAAATCAGTCTCTTACTGCGCCTTAGCACAGAACTATCTCGATCGTACGGGGAATGTTACAATCTTTCCCTTATGAAAGTCTAGGTTGAGGCTAACTTACTTCAGTTGACATACTCGTCCATGCAAATTCAAATATTTTTATTTGCAGCTGCATTTGAGTTATGCATATCGCTAAGTATGGATCGTACCTATATTCAAGGCATCCCCCAAATATGTGTATTTCAACCAAGCTTAGTGACAGCTAAGTCGGACAAGCTACTCGTAAAAATCTTTCGAATTGTCGATCATTTTGCTACACGAATAACCGAACTCTGGTTCGTTTTAGTTATCGTCTACTCCAATCTCAGCCAAATTTAAGCTTTGTATTACCAGCAACGTACCTCTTCCAAGCAACGATTTAACTTATTGTGCCAACTTATCTCGAATATCACCAATTTCAAATCATAATTCCGGCCGACAATTCTCTAATACCGTCTTATTTTTTACCGTTGCATAACATATCCAACCAAATCAATTATCACCCAAGTCCTATCTCCCATTGCGTTCGTTTTAACGCCAACTTCGCTAGTATACACTCTCAGTTTTAAGTCCTAACTCTAAGTCTCGTTGCCCCAGTTCTATCATTTTCCTGAATGATACTTTGAAGTCAGCCACTCCAGTTCAACTCAAGGCATAAGGTCGTCTGCCTAGCCACTAGGTCAGCTCACAAGGTCATAGGTACAATTCAAGTTTTTAACTCATCATGCAATCGCGTTGCACAACGATCACCCCAAATACCATAAGGTCAAACCATTGTTCTTTTACACGAGTATTCTACCCAAGCTTATTTCACTCAGATTTTTAAACATTGAGCACATATCATCCTATCACATCAACACGTTCATTCAACTGAACCCACGATATGTCCACGTCACATGTTCAACCTATCGATTTGCATAGTCTATCTCCATAAACACCTGATATGATCCATATATCCAATCTTTTTTAAGTCTAGACCACCAAGTCACGATTCAACTTTTATCTCTTCAATCTCAATCATAAATTCTAAGTCATACAACATAATTTACGTATCCATTCACTGAACCATCGAGCGTCTTGCTTCATGTTCTAGACTAACTCATCCGCAAAATACCTTTAATTCACTTGTATTCTAAAAATTGTCTTATCGTGTCGAACCATAAGTTAAAATGATCCTTCAATTGTCATATTTTGGTCTCCCACAAGTTCAATCATTCCTGTCGGACGTGAGATTACCACGCCAATGCTCCCGCAGGATAATTGTCCTAATCCGGACATGACGCATGCGCGAGTAAGGAGTTGCACTCGCACAAGATAAGAAGGTCAAACGTTATGGTTATTATCGAACAAACAGACACCTTATCGTCACTCTTTATTTTATCCCAAGTTGTTCATTGATCTATCAAGTCATGTTCATCTAACAACCGTTCTTGTCTTAATCAAAATTTATCTAGTCAAATCGTCCAACTTTAATGTTATCGTTTGGTCATTTCGTAGTCTACTTCTAGCATTCCTCAAACAACTAAATTCAAATCCCAAACCCAAGTCTATTCACTTTCGATACGTTCCATTTTATCGAGTTCGTTTATAATATCTTTGAACATGTTCCTGCGAGTTCAATTATCCCCGTCGGACGTAAAATTACCACGCCAGTGCTCCCACAGAATAATCGATCTCGTCTAGGCCTGTTGTTGAGTGTTACCCTTCGAACTCGATTCAAGATCGTACATTAAAATTCAAGATTAAATCCGTTGTCACCTGTCTCAATCTTCAAATTATAATTTTGCCAACTTGCATCGATCTATGCTATCTTCCAACCATTGTTATGATCTGAAGTCTCCCAAATTCAAAACCATAGCATTCGTACTCAAACCGAACTCTATCGAGTGATATCATACTCAAATCCAAATTTTTTATGCATGCTATCATTCGTTCACGCAATTATTTTTAATTGCACTAACTCCGATCGCATCTTCGATTATTCTGTCTCAACTCAAGTTTTAATTCGTTTGTTTTAACTCAATCGCTCATACAATCTACTAAATATTTTCGACAATGATATCAATTTTAATTATCCTAAATTCCTATTTAATGTAAGCCTTATCCCTTATTTAACTCAATCTAACTCGTTCGAACCAAATCTTGCATGCTTCCTTCGAGTTCGTTTACTTGCTAGGCATTATTTATTTATACTAAGGCTTTTACACAATCTCGTCACTTGTGGCAAGACTCGTTTAATACTCCGAAATCCACGATTCGTTCAAACATTTCTAAGCCGACCAATACACCACTCAGGGTTCGAGCTATACTCTATGAATCTTTATAACTCATTATATCCTTAATTCGTATATTCCAACCTGGGACTATCGTATACACCACTCAGGAATTGAGTTATCCTATTAACTCATGAATCGCGTTCGCATCATTCACTAGTATATCCAATTTATTCCTTATAACTCCAACACGATCCCTATTTGCCGCCTTAACGATCTTAGGCTCGTATGCACCTCTATCCATAGTCCTCTATACAAACTATATTTTGACTCATAACTTATCTCTACAAATAACCGTCCAAACCTTATCTCAAGTTCTAACCCGATTTCCATTATTCGCCTTAGCGGTACTCCGATAACGTCTCTACCGATATCCATTCTAAGTTCGACTTCACTCTTATCCGAATGATACCCAAATCTCGCTGTGACTCACTAGCACCAATGGTCTTGGCGCACGATACTCAACACAACTTAGCCAAAAGGATGTGTGCATAGGCAACTGTTCGAACGATATTCTATCTCGCACACCAACCCGCTTTGTATTCTCGTATAGGCATTCGGGCTGACATATAACTTGCCAATTTTAACACGAGTCTATTCCCATAATGTCTGACACAGGTTGGCACAAAGTCCCTCGTATCATAATCCCGTTCAAGCAATCGTATCATTCACATGCACTTTTCAAAAATATTTAGACTTATTGTATGGAACATTCATCGAACATCGAGAGAGAGCATCTATCACTTTTTTAATACAAAAGTTTAAAATTGAGAGAATCGATACAAATTCCAAGGACGTAAAATCGTACTCTGATACCAAAATGTTGTACCCCGATCTCCTACAGGAATCGGCCGTCCCCGCTGGGCGTGAATCACCGCGTCGGCGCTCCCGCGGGATGATCGTTTCCATTGGGATACGATACCGCACGAGCCTGGAGTTGCACCTGCATGAGGCAAATATCGAAATGGCCATTGATAACTAGTTTGCAGAGTTGTCATAGCAGAATCATAGAATAAACACAATTATTGAATCCAAAATAAGCTCTTTATTGATATGAAGTAAAGATTACAAGCGGCGCTAGGTCGATATTACAAGTCGCTCATGCTCTCTCTCTCTACAATGAATATGTCCTTAGTCTTGGAACCGATTCAACCAATCTGGATGATGATGTTCCCATATATTATGTCTCATATATGTGAGCTCCAGGTCCGCGCGCCAAGCTCCAAGACGCCAAGTGCGGTCTGGCACCTCATTGCGTTAAGTGATCTCCGAATCCATACGAGTCCCCCCACACCTGCATACAATCTAGTTCGGTATCAGTACATTGAATGCACTGGTGAGGAGGCCTCTTATCACAACCCGCACCCTGTATAGGGGCACGAGAGCGTGGGTACGTTCAGCCTACGCCGCAACATCGGCGGTAGAACGTTGTCTAGGTCATAATACTATCTAATCATTCTCTTACGAATATCCAACTCCATAAGGAGACAAAGATATCACAATATAATATGGAATACTCAATCACATAAACTAGAGCACGATAAGATATCGAAGAAAATAAGTAAAATATAAGACAAGTCTAAACGACAAAATAACCATACCTGCACTCAATAACATTCAATCTCCAAGTATACTGGAAAATAAGTTCTCTAGGTCATAGTCTGGAAAAAATATCCAGTCAGGATTGGAACGAAATACACCTCTAACAGCAGTTGCACATATATTGACAAAACTATAACACAGTGTAAAGAAATATAAGACAGATATGAATAACTGGCAATAAGAATTCTTGAATAAAGGAAATGCTGGAATAAGAAATACTGGAACATCATCATCAATATACATCTAGCAATGAATAGAACTACTAGTACATGCAAGAATAATGAACTAGTATGTAAGTGTGTACAAGATCAATAACTAGAACATGTGGAGGTGCTAGATCAATATACTAGAGATACATGTCAAGAATCATCTAACTAAGTGTGTGAAACATCAGTTTATCATGTGATCGGATTGGGACTATATGACTCATTATATTGATTAGCGATCATCCCTAACAGGTCAGGCTAACCATATGTAACAGCGATGAGGCATGTAAGGGTAAGGCTACACCGACGTGAGGTGTGGGTGAGCTATGATGCATGTAAAGTTGGGTATGATCACATAAGCTACTAACATTTCCCCATTTTCCCCAGCTAGCACGATGGATTCCAATCACGACTCCTCGTGTCAGGTCTCAATGATGCCAGCTCGTGTAAATAACAGTGTCAAAGTCGTGTACGGCATACAACAAGAATTATAGAGATAATCAACATAATGGAAACTGTCAGAGAATGTACTCGCCTGGGGTCCTGCTGCTGGCAATACCAATGCCTGTTTCCTGAAGTCTTGTCTGAACAATCCAATAATCCTATAGACATTATTAAATAATATAATCTTGCATCAGACATTACTCTAACACATAATTATAAATACACTGGACTTAGGGCTATGCTAGGTACGACTCTGGTCAACTAAGGTCAAGTGCGCGTCAATTGTACGGGTGTCGCGTCTGCCAATGCTGTACAAAACAAACAGTCAATGATACGGGTCTTGCCAGTACATCCGTGTATATATGGAAGTCTGCTATCATACTACATGGGCACAGGTCAAGATAGCTACGGGGTATTCGTAATTACATTAGGGTCATCTAGTACGTATATAATTATTATTAACTAGCATTAATACTTACAATATATATTTATACCAAATTAAATACATATACAATATATACGTATACCAATTAATTACATATAATATATATATATATATATATATATATATATATATATATATATATATATATATATATATATATATATATATATATATATATATATATATATACTAATGAATTTACACTATGTATATATATTAAACATACCAATCAATTGTATTCGTTTTAAACGTATACTAGGGCATACGTCCATAATACATATACATAAGTATATATACTAATTTAAGAAATATACTATATATATACTAATGTACATTTAAACATACTGTAATACGTATGCCAATACGCACATACTAATGGACAATATACGCAGACGCGTACGTATGCGTATACGACAAACACAAGAGAATGCTTCTCACCTTGGATTCGGCGTGCATGTGCACGAGTGCGGTGATGACAATGATGGCAACGACGATGATGGTGAAGGTGATAGTGTTGATGAACAGGGAGGGGGCGAGGCTGCTGGAGTGGTGAACACTCAGGCGAGCTCGACAGGGAAGTCGGGGGCTGCCCTCGTCGATGGGGCTGGTGGTGATGATGTAGATCTCATCGAGTGAAGAACGGCGAGGGGAGGAACGTGCTGTAGAGGCGAGCTCGTCGGTGGAGGTGATTCCCAGGCGGGGGCAACTCAAGCTCGAGCGGTAGAGGAGTCTGGTCGAGGAGGCTGGAGTGCAGGCGTTGGGTTGGTCTTCAGGTGACCGAACTGCGGATGATCATTCGACAGCGTTATTTCGGGGACTCCGATTCAAGCGAGGTCTAGACAGCGGGTCAGCGTCGTTCACGGCGTGTTGGTCGAGAAGAGCGACGGGTCTCGACGGTCAGCTTCCGGCGGGGAATATCGGGTGAGGATGCAGTCGGGTGGAGTTCGACGGGGGAGATGGTCGGAGCTCTGGCCGGTCGAGTAGGGAGGAGCGGGTTGCAGGCAATGGCGGGGTGCAGCTCCGATGGGGACTGCTCAGAGGAGACGGCTGCTCGAGAGAGGTGCCCGGCTTAGGTGCTCGAGCGGTGGAGGACTCCGTCGAGGCGAGGCCGGCAGGGAGATGTCTGGCCGGGTCGTAGCCGTGGTGGTGATTATGATGATGACGACGAAGTCCGATGGACTGGGGTGGTCCGGCGAGACTACAGAGGGAGGTGGAGACATGTCGGGGAAGAAGAGGTATAGGTCGGCTGTGCTATGGAGAAGGCCGGCGGGGATCACCGGGCTGAGGCCGGAGTACGCCGGAGTTGGGATGATGGGTGAATAGGGATATGGGGATGTCGGCTGGAACTTGGTGAAAGAAAAATAAAGGAAAAAATAAAGAAAAGGGAAGAGATTATTTATATACATGTGGGGTATGGGTGACCTAGAATTGGTTGACTGGTCAACCCCTCTTGTGTTTGGGCCTCTCATGGAGATATTTCAATGGCCAGGATTTGTTTTGATTCAAAATGAATGGCTCGGATTACATCGGTTCAAGGTTTGGAGGACCATGGTCTTAAGGAGCTTGGTGTTGAATTATACACTCCTAAAAATTATTAAAAAATACCCATGAAGGAGGAATAGGTTTATGTACGTGTTGTGTCCAACGGGGTAGACACCTTAATGCACTTTTGCACAAAAGTGCCCGACAATTGGAAAATTACACGAAGTTGGATTTTGGTTTAATTAATTAAAAATAAAAGAAATTGGTGTTCTAAAATAAATTAGAAGTACAAGGGACTGAAATTAGGTTGGGACACAAATATCATTAGTGAAGAAGACTCAGAACAGAATATTATCCTAATTTGGGTTGCACGAAATAGGTCGAGATTGTGTCTCTAATTCGATTGGAACGCACAAGGATACAAAACTAAATTTATTTGAATTTGAAATAAACGTCCGTGACGAATATTGTGCGGCTAACATGAAGCACAAGAGAACATAATTATAAGTTACACAAAGGTAAGAAAAGAAGGCAGACACGTCTAGGACAAAGATATGAAATTTGTTGGAAGGCAAAGGCTAGGATAGCGCTCCAAATATCGAAGCAACGGTAACGCGCAACAATTAAATAAAAATCACGATAATTAAATATAATTAAATATTTATTCAATCATTTATACATTAATTTATGAAAAGAAGAAAATATTCCTAATCTGAAATGTGGGGGTGACAAGTCTACCCTCCTTAAAAGAATTTCGTCCTCGAAATTTAAGATCCTTAACGGTTGTATTTATTCAATATTTTTTTTGTACCATCAAAATTAAATCATCAAACCATATAACCTGAAGCAATTCCATATTGTTATTTCACCAACTTTCATAATTCAATAGATATCATATTTCTAAAAATCCTCAAATTTAAAATTTAATTACAGTCGTATCATAATCTCCTCAAAAATTTAATGTTAATAATTAAATACTAAAAATTTAATATACAATCCTCTAATTTTAAATTCAATCAACGCACATTTATAAAAATTTAAAATCTCATCCAAAAGTTTGTATTCAAACACTAACCCATTAATCACCTTACTCCTCAAATTTTGAGTAAATCCCTAAATATAAAATTTACTATCCAATCCTTTAATTGAAATCCGGTCAATGCATATTTATAAAATTTAAAAATCTTATCCCAAAATTCAAATTCAACACTAATCCATTAGTGATTTTAATCCTTGATTTCTTTTTCCACACAAAATCAAATAATGTAACAATTATGAAATCTTTAAATACTATATTCAATATGAGTTCATAACTTGCAGTCCAATGAATATAATGATAATCTTCTTAATTTTCTCAAATGTTAGTGACATTCAATTATACCACAATCTTCATAAAAAGTTATGGTTTAACAATCGTCAATTCTGTCATATTAAATTCTCAACTCTCTTTATTTAAATAATCATTTATCTTCGAAATTTAAGGCACTTTGTCTCTCTCTGTCAAGTCATAACCTCTTCATTGATTCTTTACTTTGGTCAAACTCCCAACAATCAAGGTCTAAGAAAAATCCTAACTACAGTCATACAACATGCAATCTAGACAAACAGGTATGGTTATGGCCTCCTTTGTCATGGTATTGCAGTCTCTGCTAGGGTGTACTACTAACTATATTCTAACAAGAAAATTATTGATACAAGCTATGGTACTAAGGAATCAATCAATCAAACAAACAGATGGAAAAGGAATATGAGAAAAGAACAGAACATAGCCTTCTAACCCATTACTTGGACATCTTAATCCTCTAATATACACTTAACTCTGGCACATTTACTCACTAATTCCTATCTCTATATACTGATATCCATACCAACTAATCACTAGTCCACAAGATCCATGAATACATCCTCATTGCATACACCTGTCTATTGATACCTAGATCTGATACCAAGAATCTCTAACATAACCATCGGTCAATGATGCATCCCAAGTTTGATACATGTATCCCTTTATGTACCACTATTTCTACTACAAGCATACTCACTGCTAGCTCTCTTACCTACTACAATTGTTCATACTAGTTGTTCTTATCACTCGGGTGCACGCCAAGTACAACACACCATACTAAGTACTACTCTTCTCTAATACAACTCTAGATGGACACCCAAGTCTAATTGCAGTGCCATCCCAAGCATTCTCAAACTAATAGATCCTTACACATGCACATCAACCACTCATATACTAATATATATATCTTACTCACCATAAAATTTAATCCTCAAAATAAAATCATCAAAATTTAACTTCTCGAACAATTTAAAATAAAATGCATATACTTTCCTCAAAAGTCAAATATTCAACATTGAAATAAAATTTTAATCTCTTCCAAAAATCTTTATAGCTTTGACTATGTTTATTGAATTGAATTTGAATCCTCAAAAATTTAATAACATAAAATCTTAACTCCTCAAAATTCTTTAAAAATTGAAATTCATTCCCACTCTTCAAATTATAAATTTAAATCCACAAGTACACGTATAAATACTCACAGTCTCTAATACTCAATGTGCACACAATACACCAATTGTCTACAACCCTCAACTGTGTACTGAAGTTTACACTACCCGAATTACTTGCAATATTAATTCCAAAAATTAAAGTTATCATCACACGTATTTTCTCTAATGATTTTCAATCTATATTAATTGATACATCAATCTAATTATCATCACCCGAAGTACTTACTGTTATTAGTACCTTTCTCAACTAATCCTCGATATAGGAACATTAGTCTTGGTATGGTAACACTAACTTCATTATTAGGTTACCTCATCACACTTATTAGAACTCACGATCATTCGCACTAGTTATAACTTGTATAGTACGTATGTTTTACTTTGCTCTCAATGGCAGGCATATGGTTCCATATCTCGATTGATGTATAAGCATATTTCTTAATCCTTTTATAGCCTGTTAAACTAATCTGTGGTACACTTCACAACTTCCATTACCAATCCTGATATTTCTCTACTCATGACATCCCATTAAAACCCTTTATGCATATAAATTTCTTTACTCTTGATACACCCAGTATCAATCATCAAATTGAACATCATGCTCCATTAATCTTTAACACAATTCCTTGATACTTAATTGTTTACATAGATCATCCAATT
The DNA here is from genome assembly GCA_036927795.1 of Iris macrosiphon. Taxonomy (NCBI): domain Eukaryota; kingdom Viridiplantae; phylum Streptophyta; class Magnoliopsida; order Asparagales; family Iridaceae; genus Iris; species Iris macrosiphon. The sequence goes on from JAYESA010000011.1 coordinate 29,573,555, forward strand.
ACATAAATTAATGACTATCCAGGACTGGCATGCTGATTCTGATACTTACTATTGGAACCTTCACTGATACTCTTTTCTCCTTCTATCTATAGTACCAATACTAATAATAATGACACATTATCATAGAACCATTTCTACAAGGCACTACGCTATGGGTTAACTCTAAATTAATGTATACTGCTCACATGTCCAACTAAGAAATACTTATAAACTAACAAGTCACACTCAGTCAACACTAATACAAGACACAGACATAATTGTAAGTCACTAATTATCATACTAACAAGAAATTCTCAAAGAAAAGAAGCTCAAAAGGAACTGGATTAAGGACTGAAGGTATTTCTACTGTTAGTAAAGAAAAGAAGCGATGGAACAAGGTCCTGTAATAACAAAAATAGATAAGTGTTGAGATGAGACTTCAAGAACCATTTTAAGATACAACCTGATAATCATACACGTATGTCCAAAATTATGACACTTAGAATCCTCGCCACGCCAGTAAGCATAAATGCAATAAACGACAGGTTCCGTAACTAAGGTATGCAACTCTATAATCATGTCATCTAGAATCTTCGCTACGCCAACCGGTATGGCTGCGAGAGACTCTAAATTTCATAACTAAAGTATGTACATCCAAGTCAGGTTCCTACGTTCTCGTCATGACAGCTAATATGGCTGCAATAAACTCTAGGTTCCATAACCAAAGTAGACGTTTTACCTTTCTCACTGTCCTCATCAATATATGTCATCAGATGATACCGTAAATTTTAGCCCATAAAATTTTATCTCGATATGAAATCAACTCAACAACGATACCAAGAATTTAAATTAACAACTGGTCAGCAAGAATTAAACTCAACAATATTACCAAGATTTTAATTTAGTAACTGATCAACAAGAATCAAGTTCAATAACAACAAGCGAGAGCGGACAGAAACAAGGAAAAAGATTTAAATTGGAAATTATAAGAAGAATCTCAAGGGGTCATCCCAGGAATCTCTCAAGAATTTTTGTGATTGAGTATCCTCTCTCATCCTCGTATCCTATGTCCTATATTCTATAGCAGGCACACAGTAGTACAACTAAGACGTCGTACTACCACGATATCGCACAACTTGCGAAGTCTGACCTGCATGGGCCACCAGTAAAAATGTGTCATGACCCGCACCCGGTATAGGGGTACGAGAGCGTGGGTACGTCCAGCCTACGCCGCAGCATCGGCGGTAGAACGCTGTCTAGGTCATAATACTATCTAATCATTCTCTCACGAATATCTAACTCCATAAAGAGACACATATATCATAATATAATATGGAATACTCAATCACATAAACTAGAGCACGATGAGATATCGAAGAAAATAAGTGAAATACAAGACAAGTCTAAACGACAAAATAACCATACCTGCACTCAATAACATCCAATCTCCAAGTATACTGGAAAATAAGTCCTCTAGGTCATAGTCTGAAAAAAATATCCAGTCAGGATTGGAACGAAATACACCTTTAACAGCAGTTCCACATATATTGACAAAACTATAACACAGTGTAAAGAAATATAAGACATATATGAATAACTGGCAATAAGAATACTGGAATAAAGGAAATATTGGAATAAGAAATACTGGAACATCATCATAAATATACATCTAGCAATGAATAGAACTACTAGTACACACAAGAACAATAAACTAGTATGTAAGTGTGTACAAGATCAATAACTAGAACATATGGAGGTGCTAGATCAATATACTAGAGATACATGTCAAGAATCATCTAACTAAGTGTGTAAAACATCAATATATCATATGATCGGCTTGAGACTATATGACTTATTACATTGATTAGCGATCATCCCTAACAGGTCAGGCTAACCATATGTAACAGCGATGAGGCATGTAAGGGTAAGGCTGCACCGACGTGAGGTGTGGGTGAGCTATGATGCATGTAAAGTTGGGTATGATCACATAAGCTACTAATATTTCCCCATTTTCTCCAGCTAGCACGATGGATTCCAATTACGACTCCTCGTGACAGATCTCAATGATGCCAGCTCGTATAAATAACAGTGTCAAGGTCATGTACGCCATACAACAAAAATTATAGAGATAATCAATATAATGGAAACTGTCAGAGAATGTACTCGTCTGGGGTCCTGCTACTGGTAATACCAATGCTTGTTTCCCGAAGTCTTGTCTGAACAATCCAACAATCCTATAGACGTCATTAAACAATACAATCTTGCATCAGACATTACTCTAACACACAATTATAAATACACTGGACTCAGGGCTACACTAGGTACGTCTCTGGTCAACTAAGGTCAAGTGCGCGTCAATTGTACGGGTGTCGCGTCTGCCAATGCTGTGCAAAACAGACAGTCAATGATACGGGTCTTGCCAGTATGTCCATGTACATATGACAGTCTGCTATCATACGACATGGGCACAGGTCAAGATAGCTACGGGGTATTCATAATTACATTAGGGTCATCTAGTACGTATATAATTATTATTAACTAGCATTAATACTTACAATATATATTTACACCAAATTAAATACATATAAAATATATACGTATACCAATTAATTACATATAATATATATATATATATATATATATATATATATTATATATATTATATATATATATATATATATATATATATATATACACTAATGAATTTACACTATGGATATATATTAAACATACCAATCATTTGTATTCGTTTTAAACGTATACTAGGGCATACGTCCATAATACATATACATAAGTATATATACTAATTTGAGAAATATACTATATATACTAATGTACATTTAAATATACTCTAATACGTATGCCAATACGCACATACTAATGGACAATATATGCATACGCGTACGTATGCATATACGACAAACACAAGAGAATGCTTCTCACCTTGGCTTCGGTGTGCACGTGCACGAGCGCGGCGATGACGATGATGGCGACGACAATGATGGTGAAGGGGATAGTGTTGATGAACAGGGAGGGGACAAGGCTGCCGGAGTAGAGAACGCTCAGGCGAGCTCGATAGGGGACGTCGGGGGCTGCCCTCGTCGATGGGGCTGGTGGTGATGATGTAGATCTCGTCGACTGAAGAACGGCGAGGGGAGGAACGTGCTGTAGAGGCGAGCACGTAGGTAGAGGTAATTTCCAGGCGGGGTCGGCTCAGGCTCGAGCGGTGGAGGAGTCCGGTCGAGGAGGCTAGAGTAGGAGGCTAGAGTGTAGGCGTTGGGTTGGTCTTCAGGTGACCGGACTGCGAAGGAGCAGTCGACAGCGTCATTTCGGGGACTTCAATTCAGGCGAGGTCGAGACAGCGGGTCAGCATCGTTCACGGCGTATTGGTCGGGAAGAGCGGCGGGTCTCGACGGTCATCTTCCGGCGGGGAATATTGGGTGAGGGTGCAGTCGGGTGGAGTTCGATGGGGGAGATGGTCGGAGCTCTGGCCGGTCGAGTGGGGAGGAGCGGGTTGCAGGCAATGGCAGGGTGCAGCTCCGGTGGGGACTGCTCGGAGGAGACGGCTGCTCGAGAGAGGTGCCCGACTTAGGTGCTCGAGCGGTGGAGGACTCCGTCGAGGCGAGGCCAACGGGGAGATGTCTGGCCGGGTCATAGCCATGGTGGTGATTATGATGATGACGACGAAGTCCGGCGGACTGGGGTGGTCCGGCGAGACTACAGAGGGAGGTGGAGACATGTCGGGGAAGAAGAGGTATAGGTCGGCTGTGCTGTGGAGGAGGCCGGCGGGGATCACCGGGATGAGGCCGGAGTACGCCGGAGTTGGGATGATGGAACGAATAGGGATATGGGGATGTCGGCTGGAACTTGGTGAAATGAAAATAAAGGAAAAAATAAAGAAAAGGGAAGAGATTATTTATATACATGTGGGGTGTGGGTGACCTAGAATTGGTTGACTGGTCAACCCCTCTTGGGTTTGGGCCTCTCATGGAGATATTTCAATGGCCAGGATTTGTTTTGATTCAAAATGAATGGCTCGGATTACATCGGTTCGAGGTTTGGAGGACCATGGTCTTAAAGAGCTTGGTGTTGAATTATACACTCCTTAAAATTATTAAAAAATACCCATGAAGGAGGAATAGATTTGTGTACGTATCGTGTCCAACGGGATGGACACCTTAATGCACTTTTGCACAAAAGTGCCCGACAATTGAAAATTACACGAAGTTGGATTTTGGTTTAATTAATTAAAAATAAAAGCAATTGGTGTTCTAAAATAAATTAGAAGTACAAGGAACTGAAATTAGGTTGGGACACAAATATCATTAGTGAAGAAGACGCAGAACAAAATATTACCCTAATTTGGTTTGCACAAAATGGGTCAAGATTGTGTCTCTAATTCGATTGGAACGCACAAGGATACAAAACTGAATTTATTCGAATTTGAAATAAACGTCCGCGACGAATATTGTGCGGCTAACATGAAGCACAAGAGAACATAATTATAAGTTACACAAAAGTAAAAAAAAGAAGGCAGACACGTCTAGGACAAAGATGTAGAATTTGTTGGAAGGCAAAGGCTAGGATAGCGCTCCAAATATCGAAGCAACGGTAATGCGCAATAATTAAATAAAAATCACGATAATTAAATATAATTAAATATTTATGCAATCATTTATACATTAATTTATGAAAAGATGAAAATATCCCTAATCTGAAATGTGGGGGTGACACCTCTAGCTCATGCCATAAAACAAGCACGTTTATTAGTTATGTGCACTGACTGATTTTGTTGTCTTTCTAATCTTTTGCCTTAGGATCAGTTATATAGCAATATAATGAAAGTAATATCCGTGCTTGCTCAAGAGTGTCATAATAATGAACAACTAAGTTCGTCTTACCATTTCTTACCATTCGGCCTTTTCTGTCATATACAGCAATATAAATAATGATCTACTGAATAACAAAGAACATCTATGAAATCCAAGTGTTATGTTTGTGTCTCTGCCTCAGACCCATTCTACTCGAACTATATTTATTACCGTGTATCCATTTTAAATATATAAAATATCGTACAAATGTACTTCTTCACGTTACTCCTCTTCTGAATGCGGATAGCCGCTATGCAAGCATGACTTATCTATATGAAGATTACTGGCTCTGTTAGCCATATTGGACATAATCTGGGATGGATCGGCTGTCTTTCCAGCTCGGTTGCTAGCCTTGCTGGGCGTTCTAAAATATTCGATGAGTCGACGACCATCCAGGTCGGTAGCAAGCCTTGCTGGATGTCCAGTTCTCGTCCGCTAGTCATCAGCTAACTTATTACCAGGACTACACTGGCATTGTCCTCCCGGGCCAACACGATTCGGATGCCTCAGGAATCGTGTCGAGGACTCATCCCCACCTGGTGCACAACCAGTTGTCTGTGACCATGCAACTACTCCCCCACTTCCAATCCTAGCCGAGAAATAACTCGGTTCAATCTTGTCGAGGACTACACTTGGATCTTTCTTCTTTACGCAGCTCCCTGATTAGAGACTGCCTCGGTGATCTGGATATCCCGAGTACTTTCTTTTCTTTCCTTCTCCTGACCCAGAATGACTACTTGATAGTCTTCCTCGTCTATGTATGCAACATGATTATGCTCTATCTTGTGTCATGTTTCGTGCAGTTCATTGCCTCAGTATGAACTCAACTATCTTTGGGGCATATATAAGAAACTACTGCATTTTAACTCATTAAGCCCGACTACGCAAATAGCATGCAAAGGTCTCCATGTTCTATACAATAATAAGGCGAGGTTATCCCCTTAGCTATGTGCGTTCATCTCTTTTATTAATATGCAAAGGTTATCGTCTGAAAACTAGCATGTATCATTCATTTTCTTAGTGTGCAGCTAAGTAGGGACAGGTTCACCCAGGCCACCCACCTTAGCGATGAATCACATCGGTCGAGCGAGACTCCGAGCGTGCCTCTGAAAGTCTAAGTCTGAACTCCATTTAAAGATCCATGTTTGAATGCCTTTGCATCGAATGAGTCATCTCGCTGAGCAGGGCAGGTAGGTTCGCTACACTTGTGCCGTTTGAATCAGCCCTCCGGGTTAAGCAGAACGGGTCGTTGTACATGAGATACCTCTTTCTCTTCGTCAGCAGATGGTGGCTTAGTAGTCTCGCCGAAGTTAATGGCAAAAGGAGAAATAACTGTTGCGTTAATTTCCTCATCTTCCTTCTTCGAGGCAGCCTCAAAAGCCTTCGGGCAAGCCTTTCGTGGGGAATGGGGAATGTAGTAACCAACTCCAGTATTTATAAAAGAGGAGCGATGGTTGGAATCCCTAGGCAGGATTCAAAAGCGAATAGACACGATGTTTCGTTCCCCAAAGCAAAGAGCAAAATTCATAAATAATATGACAAATGAAAAGAGAAGTTCTGTAAAAAGAGAAACTCTTTCATTAATATTCAAGGTCTTGAGTACATATTATGGGAATACTATATAAGGATTTTCATGAGTTTTTGCCAACAAGAACCTCTCCCATTACAAGACACCCCTGTTCTGTTCTTGCTACTGACACAAGTGAAGCCAGCAAAAGAACAGAATGTATTCTGGGTCATCCCTCTACATTGTAAACCCCAGTATATGGAAAAGAATCCATACTGATGGATAGCGAAGGAGGAGTTGATCAGGCACGCTCCAACCATGCGAGAAGACTGGACGACAGGAACGACAATAAATCCAAGTCCAGTAATCAGCACCGCAGGACCCCGACCGATAGCAGGCTGCATAAGGGGAAGAAATGCAGCTAACATGCTCCATAAACAGGGATAGCTCCACACAAGATGCATGATATTCATCCCCGTCTCCTGGATCAGTTCTTGGTAAATTATTGCATAAGGTTGGTTGTCATCCCAAACAACGGGTGTTATGATATCCTTCCATGCTCCATCATAGGTAGCACGAATGAGAACATAACCTGCATAAAAAGATACGTATCAGTCTCAGCAAAAATCATAAAAAGATGCACCTGCTGTAGCCAAGCGCAGCCAAGTCTGAGCGAGAGGAGATCACATCCATGCGACGACCCAGAGATAGGCTCTGTATGCATAAAGAAGATGATTCTTCACCCATGCGGCCATGCCAAAGCTTGACGCACATGTCAGATAGGTTATGCACGTGTGTTACGAAGGAGTGCTCATCCACACGACAAAGCTCTGTGAAGAGGTCTGCACATATCCAAGAAGAGTCTCCATCCACGCGACAGAACTCTGTGAAGGGAGATGGTGTACTGATGTATCTGTGTCCTGGGCAGCCCAGTACGAGAAGTACAGTACTATACTACCTCTCAGTAAAGCATCAAGATCAAGGGGCCATAAATCAAGACCGCCCCGGACAAATTCTTTGGCGAAGAGTCACAACCTTCGGCATCCCTCACAGAGAAAAGGAAAGAAAACGAAGAGATAAAGTTCCCTCTCTTCTTTCCTGACCGCATCTTTATAGGCTTCAAACAACGCATAGGGAGATAGAGGCAATAAACTGAGTAGTTATGAGGATGAATATGGCACCTCAATTCTCGTGATCCTCTTTAATCTCCCCAAAAACTGGGCTCTCGAGCGCCGTGTCAAGAGACGGCACAGAATCCTAAGGGATCCACTCAAAGATCAAATCAAATCTGTCAGTTAATGATGAAATGACAGCCTGGAATAACTCGCCCATGCGGTCCAGCAACCATGCAGTCAAGATGCTTCTTCCTCCATGCTTCTTATTCAAAGTATTTCAAACTTGTCAGTTTAAAAACTTTGAAGGGGGTCTTCTAGAAGCATGGAAAATACGGATCCATGCATCCAATAACCATGCGCCCCACAATAAAAGCTTAGACAAAATCAAGCCACAGAGTCACCCTACGGCAGCCATGCGTCCCCATTCATCCAAACCTATTTTGGCCGCAGACGGACCTGACGTGACAAGCTTGACATCAAAATGGTATCCAAATCCTGACGAAAGGATTCTCTAAGATGCCTCAAATGATGTGAATACGACAAGAGACATCAATCTTATGTCAGCATCAGCTTTATCCCCGCCAAGTATACAATATATGTGCACAATACAATAAATACGTAATGCGTCTCTGGCCCTATGCGTCCCATATTATATGTGTTCGATACATCCCAGGTGTCTCTGGCCCTATGCGTCCCAGACTCCATACGATCCATGCATTCCATGCATCTTTGGTCACACCTGTCCCAAATTCCACTTAGATTCAAATCTGGTTTTTACAGCTAGAGCGATTCTCTCCAACCAAGTACGGACAACATGTCAAGCTGACCAAGTCACGCACACAAAGGACGAGAACAGCCTCGATCTTCAGCAACAGACAATCCCAACCAACGTCAACGTGGCATCTTGGTCTGGACTCGCTCTTGCGGTTACAGGTGCTCCCTGTTAAAGAGGCACAGGTGGCAACCCTCTAGCATCCATGCAGTCTAATACATATGCGTGCCCAAAGACGGCTACAAATATCAGGGGTAGAACACCCACATAAGGCTCGGCTACATACATAGCTAGTACAAGAGAGAGAGAGAACATGAGCTTTCTCACCCTGCATCGGATCGTCCACAGATTAAAGAGATTTGCTACACTCCTAACCTTTCATCGTCACCCTCCCCCCAAAAAAATAATTTTGTACTTAGATTGTCTCATATGACCTCTTTGTACTTTTTTTTGTTTGTTAATTAAATCAAGTTCTTTCTTAAGATTTTCGAATTTAATGGCGAACAACCATAATACAAATGTACGTTGTATAATGAAATATCTCATGACAGTAATATATATCAAGGTCAAGGTCACACTATATCTCATCCACGGATAATAAATGAAAGCAAATAATCAAAAGATCGAAAGGATCAAGTCCGAAATAATCCAAAAGAATAAATAGTCGGGTGGAGACAAATCCATTTCCAAACGAATATATCAAAATAAAAAAGAGGGTGGAGTCCGATCTCTAATATAAATAGCCACTAAGTCCGAAAAATAGCTAAAGATGAAATCAAATAAACTTTGGTAGCAGAAACACATCATCACTAAGAGTAGTGTCTGGTCCAGGTTCGTACTCCTCAAGATATTGTGGCTCAGTTATACCTGGAGAGATCACTAGGCCCTCAGTGGGACGTAACAAGATACAAAAAAATATGCAACATACTGCAATTATGATATATGAGGTCTCATAACCATCTATATGAATGCAGTTGAGGATGACCTTTCAGGCATGGGCTCTCCTTAAAAAAATGCACGACACATTAGTACTCATTCGAGACACTAGAGGCATCTAGAGAAAAAATAAATAAATAGTAGCTCCTACGATAATAGCCGTACTCTCCACCACTTGTCCAGCCCATAACTGCTACGGCCACTAACACAATCTACTAAAAGCAGTCATATGCTAACCGTCGTACGTACTGATGGCTAGTCGAATATGCTAGTCCTTGTCCTAAATGGAAATAATAACTCATGTTAAGCAAGTATCATGGACAGAGGAGATAAAAGGATACCTCACAATCATAGGGTAGTCTCATTACTCTAGGTCAACATGTATAGTAAATAAGAATAATAGATGATGCCTTCCGTCGTTGCACCCAAGTATTTCTTGAATGCGCATTTTAATATCATAAATACTAAGAAAATAGGAACATAACATAACATGTTGTAATAGATATGAAAGACAGTAATGAAGACAAGGTATACTTGCCTGGAAGCAGTTCGATGGCGAAACAATGTCCAAACGACACACACGACAAAGTGGGAGATATGAAAATGAAACAGAAGTCCTCGGATGCTGAAATAGACATCACCAACATTTTCAGAATTAATGAGATAGTCAAAAAATACTACCCATTCGTCTAGTTTGGATACAAGGGCAAAAATAAAAAAAATTGGTCAAATTGGGGTCACATGTGGTCCACTTTACACCAAAAAGCATGCCAGAACTAAATTCTATATATTATAGGTCAAACAGATTCTAAATGGTGATACGAACTCACCGGTATGTTCCATTTTGGATTTGGGTAAGCCGATCACAAAATTACTCCTCAAGTCGAATCGTGGGGACCGCAAAAAGGCAATTCGTCGACTATCTTCGAATTGGACAAAACTTGGCTCACATGACAAGTCAAACGTTAGAGTCCAGCGACGCAAGTTTTGTTACAATTTGATGAGTGATTACAAATAATTGAGTAATTTATAAAAGTGTCGATACGAGGATTTTCGACGGATACTGGTTGAATTCGTCGCGCACACACAACCAATTAGAATTTTGTCAAATCCCACATATCCAAATTTAGTGTACGCACCTTTCGAAATAATTACTACATGATGGGGTGGTCCGGTTTGTCGGGACCAACTCCGTATTGGGGTTTTCATTGTGTTTTAAAAGTGATTTTTTTTATTTTCTATGTGATATTTACTGCAGAATTAATGTTCAATAATTTGCAAATAATATATCAATATGAAGCCGATTATGTTTTCTACAGGTCAGTTGAAGTGGATTTCCAAAATACCAATTATTCTAACGGGAATCATCGTTTCAAGTTGGGGTTTTAAGTGCAAAAACAATCATTATAATTAGGGTGTTTCAGTCATTTTTACGAGTTTTGTACCTAGGTTTTCATCGATTAAAACATCATTTTATTCCTAGAAAATTACATATTCATATAGAGGGTTAAATAGAGTATTTTGGCTCGTGCGCCCACGTTATGTCATGGAAGAAATTAGCCAATTGCTGGGCTGGTTATTCAGAGCCAGCAATTGGCTGCTTTGTCTTATCCGTAGTGCTTCGCAAGTCACTGGTTCGGGTGGGGCATTCTATTTCTTTAGAATAAGGAAGAGAAATGGATGATAATTCATCTCTTCATGCTAATAGAAGAGCGGATCCAGTACACATCAGAATTCTCAAGAAATACAGCAAGTACTTGTACTTTTGATCGAAAAATCAATCTGATTTATTTTGTACCCCTCGAGAAAATGGGTCAGATTCTACAGGATCAACAAACCTATGGGACGGGGCAGTGACGGGAGCTAATAGAAAGAAGTTTCGCATCCAGAAGAGAGGCCCGAGAGAGCGGTTCAGGTGACTACCGGAGTCACCACTACGTGGGTGACCCGAAAGAATAATTTGTCATTCACCGCTGGTTGCAAAGGAGGTTCCTCGAAGGATCAAAAACAGGAGCAAGCTACCTCGATCACCTTTCTTTTGCTTCCTTTGGGAGTGAAAGGCTTACCCATTTCTGATAAAATTTTGTCACGCAGAAGGCCAGCAATGGTCTTCCGGTCAGTTATGGCCCATTGGTTCTCTCTCTCCAATTAGGAGAGGCTGATAAGAAATCGTTTCAGATGCTATTCCCCGCCCAGCCATCGGAGAGAGGAACTGTCCTAGCTGAGCCGCTACGCTCCTCGATTCATAAAATTTGACGGATCAAAAAATGATCAATTATAATGGAAGAAATCAGACAAAGAACACGGGTACCTGGCTGATTTGGACTGCTGAACAGAACACGGTTCTCGGGGTTGTTGTGTCCACTCCGATGGCTCTCCGATGATGTTAGGTAGTTTTTCAGGTGTGTTGGATGTTGGGGAATCTCTAGGAACTTGGATTTTCGAATATGAAGGTGTATACGGCTGTGGGGAGGAGAAATAGGGTTTTGATTTCGGTTTATATATTTAGGTTTTCAACTGATTTCTACTTTAATTTTCTTCATGTTTTAGACTAGGATTTGGGTTGGGTTTCCTTTGGAAGAGAATAAGACCGAATCAACATTATTGCCCGAGGGCCAAATCTGGATTCCTCCAAGCGTAATACAATAATCAATTAAACACCCACGCTATGACTACTACCTACTACTGTCACACCCCGATCTTATGCTGGAATCGGGCGTCCCCGCTAGGCGCCAATTACCGTGCCAGCGCTCCCGCGGGATGATCGTTTCCATGGGAACCTGATCCGCGCGAGCCTGGAGTTGCGCCCGCACAAGTCAAATATCGAAACGGCCGTTGATAACTAGTTCACTAAGTCGATATAGCGAAAACATAGAATAAACAAAAGTATGAATACAAAACAGCTCTTTATTGATAATGAATAAGATTACAAGCGACACTAGACCAAGATTATAAGTCGCTCAAGTATCTCTCTCTCAAACAATAAATATGTGCCAAGCGGCTTACAACTTAGGATGATACATAGGCGATGTTCCAACATTATGTCATGTATATGTGCTTCAGCTCCGGACGCAACACTCCAAGGCTCCAGAGCAAACTCTATACCTTAGCACACACGAGGGGATATTCCGCACCGAACGAGGTTCTTCCGCACCCTGCAAGCAATCTGGCGGATTATCAGTATATGAATGCACTGGTGGGGAGGCTTCCCGCTCTCTCAACAAATCCAACACGTTATATTAGTTTTGTGCACCAACTATTAAGTTATCTTGATATTCTTACATTAGGATCAATTTCATGCATAAGATACAAAGCCTATCTCGTATGGTAATGCATCGTGCGATATACAAGAAACACGACGATACTTACCAACTTACCATTTGTCCTTTCCTGCCCAAGTATAAACCAAGTTAAACCAAACACGAATATATATATATATATAGAAATCCCAAGATCGTATAACAAACACAAGTATGCTACGAGCGTGTTTCTAAACCAAGTGCACGATATATATAATTTACAATACTCATATCATTTTGTGACTCAGGTTGTGCAGATTACTCAGATGTCTTATAATCATTTTATACGGGCATGTTATACTTGTATAGGCATATTTTACTCAGACTACTCAAATGTGTTTCAAGCTTTAGGTTACTTTACATCCGTTACTTGCCACAAGTTCCTACGAGCCCATACACGGGTTGCCGCCACGTATGCAATATACTAATGATACAAACTTAGTCTTATGACCTGATGAGATACCATGGACAAGGTATAGTCTCGGCACAGGAATCGAATGCAACGCAAGTAGCGAGCCTCGCTATACGCCTTCCCATCCGAAGCAAACGACTATCCAAAATATTCTTGACTGGTTCGGATCGGCCCCGGCGCGACCAGCATACCGTCCGTAGGAACCATAAGCCTATGCACAGGTTGTCCATGACCATTGACCATCACACTAAACTTTTATTATATGCAACATCTAAGACCTTGAATGAACATAGCTACTTAACACAGTGATTATTCATTTTACTCGTTCAGAGATCTAATGATCTGGTGTGTTTCTATTTCTATGCATCGTTTATGCTGACGGTTTACTTCTTATTGCAGCTCCTATTTTGGGCGTTGCCTTGGCGACCCAACGGTCCCGAAGACTTTCTATATTTTTATTATTTGGCTTGGAACGACTGTTTTGATAGTCTTCTGCCACTGGTAAGTTAACCAGAATCTATGTTGTACATCTGTACTGAGGTCGTATCTATGTGATGAGCATTTCAAGACATATATAGCAATGTACTTTGAAGAGCATATAAGGAACAAAAACAATACTACGAGGTGAAATTATAAGAACTGTAAAGCGAGCCTACAATTTTGTTCAACCTATCTACTTCCATGTTCTATACAAAGATATATTATATGAGCTTATTTCCTTAGCTAGATGTGTTGTATTCTTTATTAGCATACAAGGGATAATTCGTCTAGAGACTAGCATATATCAACCATATTTTAAGTGTGTTGGCTAAGACAAGTTCATCTTAGCCACCCACCTTAGCGATGATTCGCCTCGGTCGAGCGATACTCCGAGCAAGCCTCTGAAAGTCTAAGTTTGAACTCCTGAAGGGCCAAGTCTGGAATTTTTTTGTCTCAAGCAAGTCTTCTCGCTGAGAAAAGTGGGTCGGATCATCGTACTTGTGCCGTTTAAATCGGCTATCTGCATAGATGCGGAGTGGGTCATTACATTATACACCACTCAAAATAAATCTCATCCTCGAGACTTCCTAAGCATAAATCGTTCTATCGCACACTATGGAATCTAACTTAAGTATATCAATCTGCATCATTAGATCCGTTCGAACATAATTTCCTACTCGCTTCTCATTCTGTGTCATGTGCATGCAGGGTCTGCCTCATTGAATGACTCTATCATTCAATCCAACTTCTGACTCGGTATTTACTGTGACTTAGCGCGAAACATATGTCGCTTAACACCGATTATGTTATAGTCTATCACGAATGATGATCTAGGGTTGAGGCAATCTTACATCAGTTGCTATACTCGTCCATGTGAATTTGAATATTTTTATTTGCAGCTGCATTCGAGTTATGCATATCGCTAAGTCTGGATCGTACCCATATTCAAGGCATCCCCTAAATATGTATATTTCAACCAAGCTTAGTGACAGCTAAGTCAGACAAGCTACTCGTAAAAATCTTTTGAATTATCCATCGCTTCGCTACTCGAATAATCGAACTCTGATTTGTTTTAGTTATCGTCTACTCCAATCTCACCCAAATTCAAGTATTGCATTACTAGCAACACACCTCTTCTAAGCAACGATTTAACATGTTATGCCAACTTATCTCGAATATCACCAATTCCAATCCTAAGAGTTACGTCCGACAATTCTCTAATACCATTTTATTCCTCACCGTCACATAACTTATCCAACCAAATCAATTATCACTCAAGTCATATCTTCCATTGCGTTCATTTCAATGCCAACATCGCTAGCATACACTTTCAGTTCTAAGTCCTAACTCTAAGTCTCGTTGACACAGTTCTATCATTGTCTCGAATGATACTCTGAAGTCGGCCACTCTAGTTCAACTCAAGGTATAGGATCATCTGCCTAGCCACTAGGTCAGCTCACAAGGTCATAGGTACATTTTAAGTTCATGATTATTATCGAGCAAATTCGTTGCACGATACTCGCTCCAAATTCCTAAGGTCAAACCACTACTAGAATAAGCGGGATTAGCGACATTTTTAGCGACTCCATGTAAAAATGTCCCTATACGTCACATTGGTGACATTTAGCGACTTTTATTTAGTTTTTAAAGATTAGTCGCTATAAGTTCAATTTAGGTCGCTAAACGTTGCTAATATGTTTTATTTAGCGACGTTTACGATATCGCTAAATTAGCGACGTCATTATTTATGTCGCTAAAACGTCGCTAAATTTTTTACTTAGGGCTGATTTCCCCCATTTTCTTCGATCTCTCCCTCTCCCTCTCCCAAATTTCAAACCCGCGCGCGCGCTCTCGATCTCTCCCGCTCTGGCTCCTCCTTCCTCCCTCCGGCGACCCCTCTCGACCGCGTCCTCCCCCTCCGGCTCCCCTCCTCCCTCCGGCGCCCCCTCCTCCCTCCCGGTGACCCCTCTCCGCCGCGTCCTCCCCCCTCCGGCAACATCCTCCCCCCTTCTCCTCCTCATCCTCCTCCTCCTCTAGGTAAACCGTAACTCTCTCTCTCTCTCTCTCTCTCTCTCTCTTTCTCTCTCTCTTACAGGACACACATGGCACTGACATTGACACGACACACACACATTATAGACACTGATACGACACACACACGTGACCTTAGGTTAAGTTAGGCTTAGAGTTTTTGACCTGGGGTTAGGGTTAGGGTTTTTGACCTGGTATTTAAAACAAGAGAGAAGGAAGAAGAATATAAGAAAAAATGAATCATTAAAATGTTTAAGAGTTTAATTATAGTTCCTTATTTGGTAACACGAAGCATAAGTTCTAGTCAGCTAAGAATCAGAAGGGGACCCTATCAAAGTGTACAAGGCTGAATGAATACTTCAATCTTGCTACATAAATTGTATCAATCTAAGAAGGATGATAATATATCAAAATATAAATGGCGAAGGAGATTGAGATCGTGCACAAGGGACCAGTGGCAGTCTTAAAAATTTTCCCTATATAATTGTCGGCCAGGCTCAGGTAAGGTTCCCTGACACATATTTTCAACAACACATCCAAGCAAGAAGTGATTTCACGTGTCGGCCATTTTTAAATGGTAATCTACCTACATGTCTAACCAAATATCCTTGCCCTTACTTTTAATCAGAGGCCCAACTAATATTAGGCTAAAGCCTGAACAAAAGGTCTGATGCTTCAAATTCTTGCTCTGGTCTAGTTCTGTGATCTGTGATTATGTGTTGTGACATCCCGAGTGACAATTCAATTGTTGCATCACTCACACTTGTTTCAACCCCAATGAAATCATTCATTCCCCTCTAGACAAAGCATATTTTAAATTATTCTCAATCTGCTCATGAATTGCAAAAAATGAAGGCAGGATGCTCATCATACTACTCCCAATTGTGCAGGTTTTGGGTACAATGACTTAAAATGATCCAAACTCTTAAAATGAAAACTATAAACTCTATATAGATTTTCCAGACCTGTTTGGTTAGAGGGAATGACATCTTTACTGGCCAAATTAGTCCCAGATCAGCATGTCATCATTTTATTTGCAAATGCAAAATAAAATATTTAGTACGAACAGACATTCCATTTAATGACAAGCACCAAAACCAACTTTAAAAAAATGTGAAACGATAATCTAAACTATAAATTCATGACCAAGGATGCATATATAAAAGCATTTTCATAGTATAATATATAAGTTGCCTCAAATGCGCATGAAACAATGAAATAAATCAAGCTACAGATTGGACAAGTAAAAGATGTAGTCGAACAACTCTCATCAGATAGCAGTTTTCCCATACAATAACTCAATTACTTAAAAGATGGGCCAGATTTATGAAGTTAGTTCAAATGCTGGTTGGATTGCAAAAAGGGTCGGTCTAGTTTCATATTTTTAAGAGAACAGAGTTTGAACCACATACTAGAAGCCTCAATAGCTCAGTTTTCTTCCTATATATATATTCAATAAATGCTACCCAGCTACCAACTATTCCCATGGGCACACTAAAATGAATAGTAAAGTGATGGTGACAATTATAGATGTACACAATTGACCCTTTCTATCCACCATTGACAGTCTCATCCCCTGATTATATTTTTGCTTCACAATCCATAACCATCTTTCTTTTTTTTGAAGGAAATAATTTTATTTCAGTAGTAAGATGGATTCAAATGTTTAGGGAATTATAGCATATTCCACTAGTTGTTTTGTCCACAACTTTTATGACCCACCAAGAGATAATCAGATAATTAAAGCCATCGTGTCTTAACCTCCTCACCAAAAAGCAGCCTTACTCTGTCAAGTGGAATTAATTTAGTTGGCCAAAGAAAACTAGTTATTATGCTCTCTATCGAAGAGCTTTTAATCTAAAGCCTGGCAACATGCCTTTTTAAAGCCATAAAAAAGCTTTATGAAAGTAATATGTTTGGAATTAATATAGTATATGTATATGTTTGGGGATTGGAAAATTCCTTAGCACCATTAGTATACAAGCTTCATAAATCATATCTTTGGGGATTGGAAAATTCCTTAGCACCCATAAAAAAGTTAATTAAAAAACCTCAAGAAGATGCCAGGCCTCATATCAAGTGTACCAAACTACATTTGGCATATTTTTTCAAAGCCATCTAGAATTTTATGATCAAACTCGGTGTGAATGTCTTATTTGATGGGCGATTTATGAAAGTAAAAGCTCGTCGGGAGTACAGTATAAATATAGTATATAAACTGGTGCCAGCTATTAAAATTATATAATATTTTTATTCAAATTTCACTCAGAAGTTGTAGCAGCAAGGACATTAAAATTATATTCTTTGTGAGTCATCTAATTCTTTTATTTCGCATTATTAAGGGTATGTCTTAAGTAATATCTGTTATCAATTATATTCTTTGTTTTCATCTATCTTACCAGATGGCACCCAAGAGAGAGACACCTCATACTGTTAAGGAGGAAGTGATTCCTCCTACTGTTAAGGAGGAAGAGATACCACCTGCTATATCTCAGACGGGGAGTTCCAGTCACCCAGCACCTATAGCGGTTGTATCTCAAACGGGGAGTTCCAGGTACCCAGCACCCATAGCGGAGATTGATCACATAGACGCTGTTTATGCGCAGTATTTGAGGGACTGGTATGTGCCCCAGCATATTGGATATCCTCGAGATTGATACTATGATGTTTTATATTCTTTTATTGTGGTTATTGTGTGATTGTAATACTTAAATATTATGCCCATTGTGTGACTGTGATGCTTTTATTTTGTGTGTATTGTGTGACTGTGATATTTTATACATTTTTTGTGTTATTTCGTATGCAAAAAAATCAATGGAGGGTTGCTCCAGGTCTGTCTATAATATTGGTGTGTATTGTATGACTGTGATACTTTTTATTCATATTAAATAATGATAATTTATCGGTGTTGAGTGTTCCACCGAAGGGGTCGGCGAACCCAGAGAATTCAACGGAGGGTTGCTCCGGGTCTATTTTTAGTTAAAAATTCATAAATTGCAGGAATAATAGATTGGAAATAATTCATTATTTATTTTTTTATTTTTTCTGTAAATTTAGCGACGTATTTAGCGACGTTTATACATATCGCTAACTACGTCGCTAATTAGCAACGTTAATAAACGTCGCTAAATACGTCGCTGTACGTCACAAATTGCTGACATGGCAGTACTGTCAGGTCATTAAATACGTCGCTGTCACGTCGCTATATAAGTCACTAATTAGCGATGTTTAGCGACGTTTGTTTATGTCGCTAATTAGTGACGCTGCGTCGCTAAATGTCGCTAATTTAGCGACATATTTAAGTCGCTAAAAAATGTCGATATAGCGACGTTTTTCCTTTCAGCGACGTGCTAATTTCTAACTTCTGTAAAATGTCACTAATTACGTCGCTAAACATGATTAGCGATATTTTTTTTGTTATTTAGCGATATTTTTTGACGTCGCTAATTTGACTTTTCTGGTAGTGAACCATTGTTCTTTCTTATGGGGTATTCTACCCAAGCTCGATTTCTAAATATTGAGCACAGATTATTCCATCCACATCAACACGTTTATTTGTACAGGATCCAATTTCGTTAGCAAAATTGGTCCTAAGATACGTTTGTTCAATCAAATCTACGATATATCTATGTCGCAGGTTAAACCCATCGATTTGTAAAGTCTATCTCCTCCATTAAGTTCGATAGAATCCACCTATCCATTCTTTTCTAAGACTGGACCACCAAGTCGTAATCCTATTATAATCATCGATGTAAATAATAAACTCTAAGTCGTCTAACATGATCTACGTATCCGTTCATGAAACCATCCAGCATATCTTATTGTACGTTCTAGACTAACTCCTCCTCAAAAATACTTAGATTTATTTGTATCCTGAAACTTGTCTTATCGTGTCGAACCACAAGTCAAGACGATCCTTTAATTATCACGCTCCGGTCTCCCACAAGTTAAATTATCCTCGTTGGACGTAAAATTACCATGCCAACGCTCCCGCGGGATAACCGTCCTAATCCGGGCATGACGCATGTACGAGCATAGAGTTACGCTCGTACAAGACAAGAACGTCGAACAATATGCTTATCACCGAAATGATCGAGACACCTTATCATTTTACTTTGCTCTATCTATGCTATATATACTTATCCATCAAGTCATGTCCGTTCATGCCATAATCATAATCTATCTAGTAAAATCATCCAACTTTAACGTTTTCGTTTGATAAATTCATAGTCTACTTCTAGCATTCCTCAAACAACTAAGTTTTAAATCCCAAATCCAAGTCTATTCACTTTCGATACATTCTATTTTATCGAGTCCGTTTGTAAAATCTTCAAACATGTCCCTACGAGTTCGATCATCCCCGTCAGACATAAAATCACCACGCCAGCACTCCCGCAGAATAATCGATCTCGTCTGGGCCTGATGCCGAGTGTTACCTTTGAACTCGACTCAATATCGTTCGTCCAAATCAAGATTAAATCCGTTATCGCCTACCTTAATCATTGAACCAAAATTTTCTAACTTGCATCAATCCATGCTATCTTCCAACCATTGATATGATATAAAGTCTTCCAAATTTAAAATCATAGCATTCGTACTTAGACCGAACTCTATCGAGCGATATCCTACTCAAATCCAAATTTTTCATGCGCACTATCATTCGTTCGCACCATATTCCAATTTTACTAACTCCGATTGCATCCTTGATTATTCTATCTCAACTCAAGTTTTAATTTGTTTAATTTAATTCAAAATTGCTCTTACGATCCACTAAGTTTTCTTGACCATGATATTAATTTTAAGTACTCTTTATTTCTATTTGATGTAAGCCTTATCCCATGTTCAACTCATTCTAACTTGTTCGAATTAAATTATGCATAATTCCTTCAAATTTGCTTACTTGCTAGGCATTATTTATACTAAGGCTTCGCAAAATTATGCCGCTTGCTGCTAGACCCGTTTAATACTCCGAAACCCACGATTTGTTCGAACATTTCTAAGTCGACCAATACACCACTCAGGATTCGAGCTATACTCTATGAATCTTTATAGCTTATTTTTATTCTCAATTCACTTACTCGATCCTGAGACTATCGAATACACCACTCAGAAATTGAGTCATCTTATTAACTCCTGAATCGCGTTTGCGTCATTCACTCATGTATCCAATTTGTTCCTTAGAACTCCAGCACGGTCCCTATTCACTGCCTTAACGATCTTAGTCTCGTATGTACCTCTATCGATAGTCCTCCATACAAACTATGTTCTGAATCATAACTTATGACTAGGAATAACCGTTCAACTATATCTCAAAAATCCAAACACAATTTCCATCATTGGCCTTAGCGGTACTCCGATAACGTCTCTATCGATTTCTCTTCTAAGTCCAACTTTATTCTTATTCGAACAATACACAAATCTTGATTGCAACTCACTAGCACAAAGGGTCTTGGCACATGGTACTTAACACAACTTAGCCGAAAGGCTGTATGCATAGGCAACTGTTTGAACAATATTCTATCTCGCACACTAACCCTCTTGGTGTTCTCGTATAGGCATTTGGGTTCACATATAACTTGCAGATTCTAACATGTCTATTTCCACAAAATCTGACAAAGATTGGTAGAAAGGCCTTCGCATCAAAATCCCGATCAAGCAATCATATCATTCATATGAACCTTTCAAAAATATTTAGACTCATTGTATGGAACATCCCGTTGGAACTTTGAGAGAGAGAGCGTCTGTAGCATAACCCACGAACGAGCTTTCAAAACTGAAAGAATCGACAAAAAGTCCAAGGATGTAAAGCCATGCTCTAATACTAATATGTCATGCCCTAATCTCCCGCTAGAATCGGCCGGCCCCGCTAGGCGCGAATCACCATGTCAGCGCTCCCGTGGGACGATCGTTTCCATCGGGACGTGATGTCGCACGAGCCTGGAGTTGTGCCCGCACAAGAAAAATATTGAAATGGTCGTTGATAACTAGTTCACCAAGTCGATATAGCGAAAACATAGAATAAACACAAGTATGAATACAAAATAGCTCTTTATTGATAATGAATAAGATTACAAGCGGCGCTAGACCAAGATTACAAGTCGCTCAAGTATCTCTCTCTCAAACAATAAAGGTGTGCCAAGCGGCTTAGAACTTGGGATAATACATAGATGATGTTCCAACATTATGTACTGTATATGTTCTTCGGCTCCGATCGCAATACTCCAAGGTTCCAGAGCAAACTCTAAGCCTTAGCGCACATGAGGGGACATTCTGTACCGAACGAGGTTCTCCCGCACCCTGCAAGCAATCTGGTGGATTATCAATACATGAATGCACTGGTGGGGAGATTTCTCACCCTCTTGATAAATCCAACACATTATATTAGTTTCGTGCACCAACTATTAAGTTATCTTGCTATTCTTACCTTAGGATCAATTTTATGCATAAGATACAAAGCCTATCTCGTATGGCAATGCGCTGTGCGATATACAAGAAACACGGCGATACTTACCAACTAACCATTTGTTCTTTCCTGTCCAAGTATAAAACCAAGTTAAACCAAACACGAATATAGATATATAGAAATCCTAAGATCGCATAACGAACACATGTATGCTACGAACGTATTTCTAAACCAAGTACACGATATACACAGTTTATAATACTGTAACGCCCTAGTCCCAAAATACGTAGGACTAGAAATATGTAACATGCCAGGTACACATTCGACCAGACTTTGGTCTGACTCGAATACGTACAAGCTGTATAATAAGGGTAACTATCTAAGAATACTGAAAATATCTATGTCACAATCCACATAAAGAATAAAATATCAAGAATGAACTACATGTGCTAAAGTTGGCCATCCAGTAACACATAAGCTCGAATATACTCGAGAAAGAAATATGAGTCTATAAAAACTAGGCTACATCAGCAGATGAATAAACAATATGAATAAATAACCATAACTCTGGTAGAAATGATATAAGTACCTGGCACCAATGCCCGCATGACAAGCATCACACATCAGCAACTCCAAAGGCTCCATAATCGTCTATGCTGCAAAAACTAGCAGGAGACTAGATCCTCAGAGGGACGTAACAAGGTACAAGAAAACAACAAGCCAAAAGTAAACAGTATAATATTATAAAAATGGGGAAAGCTACTACGACCAACTATGTGATATGCAAATGAGAGTATGGTATCGTACCCCTGGCTGGTACTCACGGAAGATCTCAAGGGACACTTCCGTAATCTAATAGTACACTCAATGCTCCGTGTGGGAGAACCAGGAGGAAGCTGTATATATAAATATAATACCTTAGATTCCGCAGAGGGAACCTAAATCCTAATACACATAAATAGTAATAAGTAAAATATGCCCAGAGCACAATGAAGACTCTCTTCACCCAATGTAACCTCACATCTCAATCAAGACACTCAAAATTATGACCTCTAACTATCAGCACAAGTCATAGTCAATATATATAACTATCTGTATCACTATAGCATGCATCATGTAGTCCTATCCAGAGTCAAAAAATCACGAATAAGTCGAGAAAGACTCTGTCACATGAATATCGTATCAAGTGTCCTACGGTAGGATATGCAAATAACATATGCACATATTATGGGTTCGAAAGAATGACTCTCTAACTACGATACTCGACCCTGCGGAGAATGTCGGTACCTGAATCTTGTTCGAACATAAAGTATTGTATAACGGCCCTAGGCTCAACAAGTACATCAACCAAGCCACACAATTATAATATCTAATGAATAAATAATATCAAATAAATAATGTATAACTGTAAACATCTTGGCAAAGTACACTTGCCTGGATCTGTAGTCAGTGGTAGTAAAGATGATCCCGCGTCCACTCCTTCAGGATTCAATTGACCTATCAATCAATTAATACGCTTAAGAGTATAATCAAGAATTCTCGTAATTATAACTTATTTATATAATTTTATTCTTCGTCATGTACAACCAAGTCCGTTATTATTTCTAACATCTTACTTTACTTTTACAGGGTATCGGAGCCTAGTTTCTTGGTTTTTGACTTCCAAAATTTAAATTTAAGTCCCCCATTAAATGACATGAATATAAATTATAATAAATCATATAATCTTGATTTAAATATAATTTCTATTTATTTTATCAATAAATTCCCAGATTTGACAAAATAATGTATTTTAATATTATGGCTACTTTAGGTTGACTAGTTTTGTCCGAAACTTATTCGGGACATTGTCAGTCCATTAGTATGGTTTATATTTATGAAAATTTATTTTATATTATATTATATTCTGATTTAATCTCAAAAAATATTCATCCATTTATTTCTTCCAAAATAATCTCTATTTACTAGCAAAACAATGTCATAAAGTCACCCGAAACATAAGCTAGTGACCCTTATTTTTTGGTTTCAGGTTTGACATGCAACTACCATAAATATAAATTTTAAATACTTCATTTTCAGAATTAAAACACATATAAATTTAGTTTTAGGAATTAAGATCAAATACTCGAAGAATCGTATCACAAAGTCATGTTGTGCGTCGACTAGGTATTCTGGCAACTTGATGCTAGTTTGTACATGCAACATTACCAACTTGAGTAAGAAAGTATTTTTAATATGAAATTATATTATTTAAATTTTTGGAATTTAATAATTATTATATATATAAAAATAATTATATCACATCATTCATGCAACCATCTCAACTACGCTATCTAGTTATTCTTGTAACTTGGCCAAGTAGTATTTGCATCCAATCTTCCCATTGACATAAAATATAATTAATTATATAATTATAATATTTATATTCTGAATTAATAACATATAATTTTTTGGAATTATTTTATATATATTTATCATGACAATACTCATTGAACCTTGTCTACCATTGGTGCGTCGTGTCCGTGTCATGATTGTTCAATTTTCTTGGAATAATTTCTACATAGAAATACGAGTTTCTCACTCATGGAGTTATTCCTACTCATCATCTAATATTATCATGAGTTACTCAATCTTTGGTTCATGGAGAATAGGAAAAATAATCTAAGTTGAAAGACTTACCCGTATGTGATTACGGCGTGGTCCTTTCTCGCGACACAGACCCTTCGGAGCACCAAATGGACTCCAACCTCTACGAAACTTGAGAGGGTTATTAGGGGATTCATATAGGAGGTAAATCATTAGTTTAGAGGTAATTTTGAGGGTTATGAGGGGGCGGACAGCAGCTGTAACCAGCAGCAAGTAGTCGGCCTCTAGGGGTGGCTAATTTTTTGCTCTAGGGCTTGTCAGCTTGTGGAGGATGAAGTGGAGGTTGGGAAGGAGTGAAAAGGAAGTGGATAAGGAAAGGGAGAGGCTGAAGTATTCGTGGAAGTGAGGAGGGAGGATATAGGGGCGGCCACAAAGAGGAAAGTAGATGTTAGGGTTAGAGTTTGGTGATAAGTTGATATATATATATGGGTTTTTTAAATAGATTTAAATATAGGAGGGGGTTATCCTAATGCTAATGAGGTTCGACCAAGGGGGGATGCTCTTGGCCAAAAATGAGAGGGTGGGGTTGGTTGTTATGGTTAGGATTGGATAAGGTTTGGTTGTTGGGTTGGTTAGGGAAGAGGTTAGGTAGTTATTTACCAACTAGGATGCCACATATACCACTTTCTATAGATAGAACTCCTACAAATAGAAATAAATTAATTTAAATATCATATATGTATATATATATATATATATATATATATATATATATATATATATATATATATATATATATATATATATATATATATATATATATATATAATATATATTTATATGGAAATATTTGGGTGCACTACATGCCTACATTTATTGGGTTGTGTTTGGGTCAAGTTCTAGTCAAAATGAGACAATTTTACGGTAATCATAATTCTAGACGTTCGCTAATATTTTTGGAGCATGGGGGAGATCAAATAAATACAACATCCATGTTTCAACTATATTAGACTCAATTAAAATATTATTATAAATTTTTTTAGAAGAAAAAAGGTCGTGCATTGCCCAAAATATTAAAGTCATGGCAAAGGGTCATATCTAAAAGAAGGTTTTAGAAATTACTACTCTAATCTATTAAATTAAATAATTAATTAAAATAAATTGAAAAATACCAAAATAACCATATTCAAAAATGAGGGGGCCTACAAATACTCATACATTTTGTGACTCAGGTTGTGCAGATTACTCTGATTTCTTATACTCATTTTACACCGACATGTTATACTTGTGTAGGCATATTTTACTCAGACTACTCAAATCTGCTTCAAGCTTCAGTTTACTTTACAACTGTTATTTGCCACAAGTTTCTACGAGCCCATACGCGGGTTACCGTCACATATGCAATATACTAATGATACAAACTTGGTCTTATGACCTGACGAGCCGCCATGGACAAGGTATAGTCTCGGTACAGAAATGGAATACAACACAGGTAGCGAGCCTCGCTACACGCCTTCCCGTCCGAAGCAAACGACTATATGAAATATTCTTGACCGGTTCGGATTGGCCCTGACTCGACCAGCGTATCGTCCGCATGAACCATAAGCATATGCATAGATTGTCCATGACCATTGACCATCACACTAAACTTTTATTATATGCAACATCTTAAGACCTTGAATGAACATAGCAACTTGACACAATGATTATTCATTTCACTCGTTCAGAGATCTAATGATCTGGTGCATTTTTATTTTTATGCATCGTTTATGCTGACAGTTTACCTCTTATTGCAGCTCCTATTTTGGGCGTTGCCATGGAGACCCAATGGTCCCGAAGATTTTCTATGTTTATATTATTTGGCTTGGAACGACTATTTTGATAGTCTTCTGCCACAGGTAAGTTACCCAGAATCTATGTTGTGCTTCTATACCGAAGCCGTATCTATGTGATGAGCATTTCAAGACATATGGAGCAATGTACTTTAAAGAACATATAAGAAACAAAAGCAACACTACGAGGTAAAAGTATAAGAAATGTAAAGCGAGCCTACCATTCCGTTCAACCGATCTACTTCCATGTTCTATACAAAGATATATCAGATGAGATTATTCCCTTAGCTAGATGTGTTGTATTCTTTATTAGCATGTAAGGGGTGATTCGTCTAGCGACTAGCATATATCAACCATATTTTAAGTGTGCTGGCTAAGCAAAGACAAGTTCATCGTAGCCACCCATCTTAGCGATGATTCGCCTCGGTCGAGCGATACTCCGAGCGAGCATCTGAAAGTCTAAGTCTGAACTCCTGAAGGGCCAAGTCTAGAATTACTTTGCCTCAAGCAAGTCTTCTCACGGAGCAAAGTGGGTCGGATTATCGTACTTGTGCCGTTTGAATCGGCTATCCGCATAGATGAGGAGCGGGTCGTTACAACTATAATATTCGTGCTAAGGAAAATCGAGAACACATAGCATGTATACAGGCATGATTAGGTCGCATCTCAGTGTACTGATAAAACATGTAGCACACACGGTACGAAGGTAGAAGTATCAGCATGGATAAAAGTAGTCAAGTCAGGATATCAGGCCTATTGATCAGTCATATAAAATATTCTCATCATATTGCATCACATTGATCAGGGCTATTACTCATAGTCACTCAAGTAGAATTCCTTATCCTCTTTGTAATCAAGTAGGTCAAGTCAAGCACATAGTGCATGAGTGTCACGCCTCAGTCCTAAAATACGTAGGATTAGGAATATGTGAGCATGTCAGCCGTATATATATATATGGCAACTTCAATATATGAAAACCATAACACATACGTACGTTATTTTATGAATAATAATTCACAGGTGGTATAGATATATGTCATAAGTCACAGGGCATTACTAGATCTCATCCACAGAATTAAATAGAAATGAATAACCAATCAACTGTATAACTGAATCAAGTATAAAATGCTTGATAAGAACAACTAGTTTGGTGGAAATAAATCCACTACCAAACTAGAATATGAAAGAAAATATACTAATTACATCATCTAATGATCAATGAGGCTCGAAGAAAATACCTCCTCGAAATAGAGAGAAGTAGCAAGCCCTGATCCGTGTTCCTGCAAATAGTCATGATCGTCTACACCTGGAAAGGGACCAGGTCCTCAGATTGACGTAACAAGATACATAGAAG
The DNA here is from genome assembly GCA_036927795.1 of Iris macrosiphon. Taxonomy (NCBI): domain Eukaryota; kingdom Viridiplantae; phylum Streptophyta; class Magnoliopsida; order Asparagales; family Iridaceae; genus Iris; species Iris macrosiphon. Next base: position 29,601,132 of record JAYESA010000011.1, read on the forward strand.
TGAGCCATATAAACTACAGTAAGTAATTAAATATGCAAAGGGTTCTCTAACCACCTAATGTGTAATTTAGAAGATAACATTCGTGCGTATGAGTGGGATTATTGGCTTCTCATCAAATCATGTACATATACGGCAAAACATTTGTATGCTCTAAACATCCGTAACGTCCAACGACGTCAGAGGGTATCTAATATAATAATCACCAAAGTTTTATCCGGATACTAAGGCCACCGATTTGGCTATCTCATACGCTCCATTGTAGCACGTGTGTCGCCGAGGGCATAAGGGGCATGATGACTTGACGTCATCCTCACCTTCCTCCGGCTTATCACCGGCAGTGAATCCCTATTTTTTCCGATCCGGTTCCTCCACCACCGCGAACCCCGGTTCGATTCAGGCATGATACATTTTTTATTTATTGGGGGGACCCAAGTACTCTCTTGCGGTACTGAGATTCGTGTCGGAACGTCCACTTTTTATTTTAAAGAGAGGGTTCGAAAACATATTTATTCTGAATCAGAGGGGGAAATGCAATGGAGTGATTGTCCTGCCCCTTATCCCCATACTGACCAAGTCATATCCACAATATGTCCAGTGTTGTAACTGTATGAGACACTAATACACTAGTCACAACAGTTACGTTATAACCGTCATATATTTCTTACGTATCGATAGCTAGTCGAATATGTAGTCCGTGCCCCTAATAAAATGTCTCAACTCATGTCATGTGTGTGTCATGGTCCAAGGAGATATAAAAATATCCCATAATTAGGAGGTAGTCCGCTAAAACTAAGTCAACATGCATATAAATAATAAAAGCTACGAAAGACGACGAACACCGTCGTTTTCACCCATGTCAACTTAGACGCACAATTTATATATAAAAATAATTTATGCAACAATAAAATAAAATGCTGAAATAAAAATAAAGTGAAAGTAGATATAGCAAGGTATCTTGCCTGGTGTCCGAGCAGAGTTTAGACAATATTCTGGCTGTAAACACGTCAAGTCAACAGTAGCACAAAGAGAGAAAGATGTACGAATGTCTCCGGATGCTAAAATAAATATCACCAATGTTCACAAAATAAGCGAGATAGTCAGAAAAGTCTACCATTTTTTTTCCAATTTGGACACAGGGACAAAAAGAATTATTTCAGGTCAAAGTAGGGTCCACAAGTAGTCCACTTTGCACAAAAAAATGTGCCAGGGGTAAAGGTCTCTAAATAGGACAAATTATAGGTAAAATAAATATTATTTGACGATACGAACTCAACGGTATGTCCAGTTTTGGATTCGGGTGAGCCGATCACAATTTTGTACGTCAAGTCAAACCGTGGGGCCCGCGAATAGGCGGCGCAAGTTTCATGGCGATCCGACGAGCGCACACAAAGTAGGGTGGTTGTTTGCAAAATTCGTGATATGGGAACTTTTTATGGATACGGGTTAATTTCGGTGCGCACACACGTCTAAATCAACTTCCGCGAAAGCCCACACCTCCAGATATACCATACGCCCCTTGCGGTACAGCTGGTACGCGGGGAGGTGGTTCCATTTGGTGGGGCACACTCCGTATTGCAAGATTTTAGTATTTTAAAAAAAAATTTTGGTCGTTTTGGAATCAGAATAATTTAACCAATAAGCAAACTAATATAAACCAAAAGAACAGTAAAAATCTTGGTTATATTGTGAAGAAGTTCTTTTAATTATATTTGAAAAATAATTAACGAGTTGGTAGAAAATTAGACATGAACAGGGGTACTTGAACTGAATTTCTGAACTATTTTCGAACAGTTTTTCGGCCAACTTTCGATTATTTTTTCGATCAAACCTGGGTATCTAAATTAGTTCCACTTGAAGGTATTCCTAGGGGGTTAGGTTGTGAGCGTGTACGTCTAAACCGTTCAAAAAACGGAGAAAAGAAGAGGGAGTTATTGTACCTCAAAGAGGGGGCCATGGAACAGTGCACTATCATGGTCTGTCCGTGCGCGGACGACATGTGGCGGCCTGTGCGACGACCGAGGGGTGCGCCGGAGTAGGGGGAAGGCTGGGGTAGACTATGGAGAGAAGAATTTAGGGTTATAGTTAGGATTTTGATGTAGTTATATATAGAGAGAAGGGGAGGGGGTCGCGAGTTCGGCTAAGGGGTAGGGTAAGTTGTTGTTGTTGTTGTTGTTTGTTGTTATTATTATTTGTTGATGTTGTTGAAGTTTTTTATTGTTGGTGGTGGTGTTGCTTTTCCTTTTCTTTTCATTTCCTTTCCTTTCTTTTTATTTTTCCTTTCTTTTCTTTTCTTTCCTTTTGTTTGTTTTTCTTTTCTTTTTTTCATTTAATAAATAACTATATATATATATATTAGAATATAAAATACAAAAAGAATATATTTGCATATTAATAAATTCTTAGATTTTTTTTATTACTTTGACTAATAAATTTTTTAAAATAAAAAAATAGTTTTTGTAAGATACTTTTAAATAATTATTTATGTAAGTAAATACATCAAAGAATTTATTTCTTAATTAGCTAAGTAAATAACTAAAATAATTATCCAACAATTAAATAAATAAGATAATAAAATTACTAAAATTGTAAATTAGAATTAGGGGGTTTACATTCTACCCAACTTACAAGAATTTCGTCCTCAAAATTAAAACTAAAGCACGATTTAAGATTGGGAGGATGTCATATGGCAGAAAATAGTCAAGTACGAAATATCGTACCTCAACTCGGAAGAGTGGGAGGAAAACAATGCATTAATTTCTAAAAGTTTAGTTTAACTGAGGTAATGTGGCAGGAATAAGTTCTGACACATGAAGTACTTGCGCATGGAATTGATGATGCGAAGAATACGATAGAGGAGGGGAGTAACCCAAGAGAAAGAGATGTTGATAGGAAAGAGAATACTACTACTGCTACTCTTGTCACCTACTAGTTTCACGGGTATGCCATCTAGTTAAAATATTAATCAATCATTATGGCTGCTAACCCACTATATATATTCAATTCAACATTGATCTACACTCCTAAAATTTTGTGTCATAATGGGAGTACATATCTAGTACTATATATACGTCAAACTTACATCAAGCACGAGCGTTCGTATTTTCAAAATAGGAAAAGACGGAAAAAAAATAAGGAGTTCAAGGAAGAGGTGGTCGAATTCAAATACGGAGTTCAAAGGCGATTGAGGAATTCAAAAGAGAGTTACCAAGACAGTGGTGGATGAGATCCTATTTTGGTAAATTCTTATTCGCAGTCTCGTATCAGTACAGTTACGTAACCGATATAATATACTCGGACCTGTCTAGAGGGCAAGTATATTTGTCTAATAAGCTAAGTCAATGATATCTCAATCCACATAGTATAATCACACATGAGAACCAAGTGCATTAATGCTGCAGACAATAATATACCGATGCCACATGAATACAAATACCAAGAAAAATAATTTGTAATAAAGTTGGCCAAACCTTAAAATAATTGTTCGAACAAGCTCAGGACAAGAAATAAGCTTGCAAAACTAGGCTATACTGCAGAATAAGTCGAACGAGAAATAAATATCATAATGGATAATTGATGAATGTAAAATAGATTGATTTCATCAAGAATTTAAGAGACGTTCGGTGTTTGTGCCTATAGAGTTGCCATGCTAACTTTTTGTCTAAATCTCTGGTCGACCAAATGGGATATGGGCATCTAAAATTTCTACAGTCTAGATAAGCACTATCTTCTTACATTAGCATATATTTAATGTCATTCAATTATACTTCATTAATGGGTCATAAGGATTATAGGATACTAGGTTCTGAGATATGCTACCCAACTTACAAGAATTCAACTAGTAGTGCAATTGACCTATAGACATATATATCTAGTACTAGTCACCTTCCTAACCTCTATCAAACACGAAAGAAAAGGTTAGAATGACGTTGTGAAAGAATCAAGCAGGATGCAATTCAAACAATCAAAGAAGAATTTGGAACAAAATCAAAGGAGGTAATTTAAATAAGTGGATGAGATCATATACTCTAATCCTATACATAGGCTTGTTCGGTACAGTAACATAATCGAGAAAATATGCTCTCGACTTGCATGGGCCACCACAAAAATATATCATATTCCAGTCCCAAAATACGTAGGACTAAAAATAAGTGAGCATACCAGCCGTATGTATATGGCAACTCCAATATATGAAAACTATAACACATATGTACGCTGTTTTGTGAATAATAATTTATAGGTGGTATAGATATATGTCATAGGGCATAACTAGATATCATCCAAAGAATCAAATAGAAATGAATAACCAATCAATTATATAACTGAATCAAGTATAAAATGCTTGATAAGAATAACTAGTTGGGTGGAGATAAATCCACTACCAAACTAGAATATGAAAGAAAACATACTAAGTACATCATCTAATGATCAATGAGGCTCGAAGGAAATACCTCCTCGAAACAGAGAGAAGTAACAAGTCCTGATCCGTGCTTCTGCAAATAGTCATGATCGTCTACACCTGAAAAGGGACCAGGTCCTCAGAGGGAGATAACAAGATACATAGAAGCGAGCCATATAAACTGCAGTAAATAATTAAATATGCAAAGGGTTCTCTAACCACCTAATATGCAATTTAGAAGACAATCTTCGTGCGTATGAGTGGGATTGTTGGCTTCTCATCACATCATGTACATATACTACAAAACAGTCGTATGCTCTAAAAATCTGTAACATCCAACGACGTCAGAGGGTATCTGATATAATAATCACCAAACTTCCATCCGGATACTAAGGCCACCGATTTGGCCATCTCATACGCTCAATGATTGTCCTCCCCCTTATCCTCACACTGACCAAGTCATATCCACAATATGTCCAGTTTTGTAACTGTATGAGGCACTAATATACGAGTCATAACAGTTACGTTCTAACCGTCACATGTTCCTTACGTATCGGTAGCTAGTCGAATACACAGTCTGTGCCCGTAATAAAATGTCTCAACTCGTATCATGTGTGTGTCATGGTCCAAGGAGATATAAAAATATTCCACAATTAGGAGGTAGTCCACTAAAACTAAGTCAACATGCATATAAATAATAAAAGTTACGAAAGACGACGAACACTGTCGTTTGCACCCAAGTCAACTTAGACGCACAATTTATAAATAAAAATAATTTATGCAACAATAAAATAAAATGCTAAAATAAAAATAAACTGACAGTAGATATAGCAAGGTATCTTGCCTGGTGTCCGAGAAGAGTTTAGACAATGTTCTGGCTGTAAAAACGTTAAGTTAATAGTAGCACAAAGAGAGAAAGATGTATGAATGTCTCCGGATGCTGAAATAAATATTACCAACATTTTTGGAATAAGCGATATGTCAAAAAAGTCTACCCTTTCGTCCAATTTGGACACAAGGGCAAAAAAATAATTTTAGGTCAAAGCGGGGTCCACAGGTAGCCCACTTTGTACCAAAAAATGTGCCAGAGGTAAAGGTCTCTAAATGGAATAAATTATAGATAAAATAAGTATTATTTGATGATACGAACTAAAAGTTATGTCCACTTTTGAATTTCGGTGAGCCGATCACAATTTTGTTCGTCAAGTCAAACCGTGGGGCCCGCGAATAGGCGGCTCGGTCAACTATCTCGGAATCGCGTGAAACTGGGGTCACAGGATCAGCGTGATACCACGGATCCAATGGCATAAGTTTCATGGCGATCCGACGAGCGCACACAAAGTAGGATGGTTATTTGTAAAAGTCGCGATACGGGAACTTTTTACGGATACGGGTTAATTTTGGCGTGCACACACGTCCAAATCTACTTTTGCGAAAGTTCACACCTCCGGATATACCATACGCCCCTTGCGGGATAGCTGGTACGCGATGAGGTGGTCCCATTTGGCGGGACACACTCCGTATCGCAAGATTTTAGTATTTTAAAAACAAGTTCTTGGTCGTTTTGGAATCAAAATAATTTAACCAATAAAGCAAATTAATAAAAAATAAAAGAACAGTAAAAATCTTGGTTATATTTTGAAGAAGTTATTTCAATTATATTTTAAAAATAATTAACGATTTGGTAGAAAATTGGACATGAACAGGGGTACTTGAACAAAATTTCTAAACTATTTTCGAACAGTTTTTCGGCCAACTTCCGGTCGATTTTTCGGTCAAAATTGGGTGCCTCAATTCGTTCCACTTGAAGGGATTCCTAGGGAGTTAGGTTGTGAGCGTGTACGGATAAACCGTTCAAAAAAGGAGCGAAGAAGAGAGTTATTTACCTCAAAGAGGGGGTCATGGAGCAGTGCACTATCGCAGTTTGTCCGCGCGCGGGTGGCCTGTGGCGGCTCTGGCGGCCGGTGCGACAGCCAAGGGGTGCGCCGGAGTAGGGGGAAGGCTGGGGTAGACTATGGAGATAAGAATTTAGGGTTAGGGTTAGGATTTTAATGTAGTTATATAGAGAGAGAAGGGGAGGGGGTCGCGGGTTCGGCTAAGAGGTCGGGTAAGTTGTTGTTGCTGTTGTTGTAGCTTGTTGTTGTTATTATTATTTGTTGATGTTGTTGAAGTTTGTTTGCTATGGGTGGTGGTGTTGCTTTTCCTTTCCTTTTCTTTTCATTTACTTTCCTTTCCTTTCTTTTTCTTTTCTTTTCTTTTCTTTTCTTTCCTTTTTTTCTTTTAATAAATAACTATATATATATATATATATATATATATATATATATATATATATATAAATACAAAAAGAATATATTTGCATATTAATAAATTCTTAGATTTTTTTTATTTATTACTTTGATAAATATATTTTTTAAAAATAAAAAAATTTATTTTTTTTAGATACTTTTAAATAATTATTTATGTAAGTAAATACATCAAATAATTTATTTCTTAATTAGCTAAGTAAATAAATAAAATAATTATCCAACAATTAAATAAATAAGATAATAAAATTACTAAAATTGTAAATTAGAATTAGGGGGTTTACAATGAGTCAATCAAGTAGAATACTTGAATTATAGTTATGCCGCCGAACGAGAATAAGGAAAATGCATGAACTACTCTGGAACAGATCCACAATTCTTAAACCAAACAAGGACTGAGATTGCAGACCGTCTTCCGAGTAGAACTACACCCCTCACCCTATATGACGAATAAGGATAATTAATCTACTGGTTTGAGTCCACTTATCTGGTACTGTATTCAATAACACTCGCAACTCATCAGGTTCATACATGGGATCAAGGTAATCCAAGAAAACAGCCAAACCAAGCAAAACCACAAAATATGCGTATAGGATCGCTTAGGTACACATGCGTGCATAAAAAACGTGCGCATGAAAAAGATGGCGCATGGATACAAGTTCATAGCAGTCTGCTGCATGGCACATGGAGCATGTACAAGTCACCGCATGGCAAGGCTTGTCGCATGGCACAGCAGAGATGAGCTTGAAGCAAAGTGGCCTGGCGCATAGCAAATTATGCGTATAAAAATGCACATGGCAAGTTAGGCATTCAGTACTAGGAGCATGGTAGCTTGGCGCATGTACCCTCATTGCATGAAAAGATCAGGACCATAGCAAGATCTGCTGCATGGCTTGTTCGGGCGCATGGCTCAGAGCGCATGAAAATAGTCATGTGCATCACAAGATATACGTATGCTACGAAGGGTCTACAGTGGGAAGCTTCGTACCATATAGCATTTCTGTCACATGGCCTTCCCGTGCATTGACTGCAACGTCCAGAACACTCAAGAACTCCATCAAAAAGCTCAAAGAATCAAAAACTTATTTTCTTCATAAAATCTTTATTTTAACTCCAAATCAAGTGAAACAAAAGCCAAAACTGCCTGAAATTGAATACTCTATCACATGGAACAACTGATTTTCAAAGATACCGAGTTTTAAAGAGATTAAAACCAAGAAAAACTTATGAAACCCATGAAAACCCTAACTTTGAAACTCAGATCTACTCAAAATCGTCCATCAAAATAAAAAAAAATCCAAGAACTAAAATGAAAGAGAATACCAAGAAGAAAATTTTTGATCAAATTTTTTTTTAATTACAATAATATATCAAAAATTCGAAAAATCTATGGCTTTACCACTTTGAGCAAGATCTATTTGCCTTGGTGGCTAACAAACCTCTTCCTAGAATCAAGTCTAGGACTAGGGTTCGGGTTGGTGCTCGGGTGAGGGGAGGAGCAAGGAAGAAGAAAGAAAGAAAGAAAGAAAGTAGGAAATGAAGAATGAGAGGGAGGAGAGAGAAACACTCATATATATACTAAGGTGGGGATGGATGGATGCGCATGAGAATAGATGTGCAAGGGAGCATATGCGCCGATATAAGGGTGCGCATTGCATCTAGTCACGACTTCTCCTATCAAATCTTAGCTATGCAAGAAATAGATTCAATGGTCCAAGAGTGAACCCGGTCAAGTGTCGATTCTACATACTGGTCCTAGTACGGGTCCATGACAATTCTCAATGTTCACTATGGGTCCAGGGTAGTCTCTCATGAAAATTAGAAATTCAAACATATAAAATACAACATATAAGACACGTAACAAGATGCAAAAATCACAGTATAATTACATTTTCATGAAAATTTTAAATATCACAAATTCAGAAATAAGAAATATGGGAACGGGTGTGACAATATTTATGTTGAAAAACCATGAATCTACTGAAGTATAGATCTACAAGTTCTAAAGAAAAGAAAATTGAAAGTTCTATTCATCTACACAAAAAACAACACACAAAAACTAAAAATAAAGTATATTTATTATGAAAAAAATTACGAATCTACTATGGGTAGAATAAATAAAACAGTAATATTAGTAGATCTACAAGAAAGAAGTATAAATCTATAAGATCTAAACTCGATCTACACAAAACCAGTACATAAAAATTAAAAATGTCAATCTATGTTGAAAACCCACGAATCTAATGTAGATTTTTCAAATAGGAAGAAAATATCATGTAATATTACAACGTATCACTGGAAAAAAAATAGAGAAAATTGGACGAAAATAGAAATTTAATGTTCATAGACATGCATATATTCGGGTTGGCACGAACGGAACAAAGGGTGACCACAAACCAACGACAAAAGAAGTTTCCTGATGTGAAGGAAAAGAACCAACTGATGAGACGTCTCTTCGAACTTTTCTCTCACATCCTTGTGAGAAGAGAGGAAGTGGAGAAAGAACTTTTGAAAAAGGACATGAACTGCACGTCTCTTTATTTTTCCAAAAGCCACATATTTATATCTCTACCAAACACCGGGACTTATAAGATTTGGCCCAAATTCTATTAGAAGTCCGAATCCAAACCCACAAACCCATTTACCAAACAGGAGCTTAGACTCTCGGCCCCATGATCTTATTGTCCTACATACAGGAAGAGTAGCTAGGTGGTCCAAAAGTCCACTTACTAGTTAGGAGTCACCCCACGTTAGATTCCAAGGAAGATGTGTGTGTATGCATGCACAATTGTTGGCTAAAGCTAGCTCATTGTCAGCTGTTGTTGCATTAACTTCTTCTTTATACCTATCATCATCTTCGATCTTGGCTTATCTATCCTTATCTGCATGAAATAAAGCAATTGAATGATGAGTAACAGGAGGATGTTCTGTAGTTTGCGGCTGGTGGAAGCTTAGCTTGGAAGGCATGTGCATGTGATTCTGTTGCTCCTCGCCATTAATTATATATATTGTCGTTGGTGTCATATAGCCCGACATCTCATTGATGTGAAAGAAGAAACAAACATGGAGTGTGATGTTTTTGGAGTCCAGCTGTGTGTTTTTGTTAGTCTAATACAGGAGAAATTATTGTATGCGGGCTCACCCGTTCATCATTCAATTCTATCTATTGGAAGGCATTGAGACTAGCGTATGCACAAATTTTTATACCATTCAATAGATGGATGATATCAGCCCGGATCAGCTTTTCGGTATTTTCTGTCCTAAGTTCGTTCCCTCCTCTATGATATGTGGGTTCTTTTTTTCTTTTTCTTTTTATCGGTGGGACCCACATGTCATAGATAGGTGGACATACTTCGGACAGAAAATGCCGGACAGCTGATCCGGGCTCGGATGATATGGAAAATGCTTAAATCACGCGCACATAATAATTTCTCTACGGACAGTGACAATTGTCACTGAACTTTAAAACCTACTTTTAGACAAATAGATGAGCGCCTCTAGTTCCACCAATGCTGATATCCTCCACAGTGTGTGCACAATTCCATACAATTTAATCACCTAAAAGTGTCGAATTAACAAATAGTATTGGAGTCTCAAGAAAGAACTATAATCTTATTGCCAAACAAAGCAAACAACCATTCCATAACTTACATATCTTTCCTGTACAACACACTTGCATAACCCCTTCCATAAGACGGGGCAAAAATGATCTCAACAAAAATTGCTATCTACACCAAATAGCCCTTTCTCAGACAGTAAGATGAGGTATATTCTCCTTATAATCATATACCTATTTATACAGCTTCAAAAAGAAAAAGAAAATTGCAAAATAAGTGCTTCACCTCACAGTTTCGGCCCTCCGGCAAAGGCCTTCAAGTGCCTCCGCAAACAAGCCCGAGAATCCAGCCATTGCTTGAAACACCCCAGGCAAGCCAGTTTGTATGTTGCTGAGGGTCATCGAAATTGTGACCTCTGCCGCCTTGGCATGCCTTGTCATCTCATCCTCCACTTTCCTCCTGCATGCTGCAATCTCCAGCTTCTTCTCCGCGAGAGGATCTCTGCTGTCGAACACTTGCGGGTCGCCATTGTGCCCACTGCCTGGGACCGCAATGCCAACTGTAGAGTATGACTGATAAAATTTCCTCTCAAGAGTCCTCAAAGCCGTAGTCTTCTTATCAAGCTCTCTGGAGAAGGTCTCAGCACGTTTCTTTATCCTCAACTCCTCTTCCTGCTTGGTTGAGATGCCGTGGATGATGTTCACAAAGCTCTTTAGGGCCTCAGATGCCACAGTGTCGGGGAGACGGTCCAGGGCTTGCTTCCACTCATCGCAGAAGGCAGTGAGCTTGATGGATATCGAAGATGAGTGTTCTTTTTGGTGGTTGTCATCATTACCAACAGGAATGAGGGTTAGCTTGAGCCAGCCGTACAAGGCCCGGATGTATTCACGCAGGTACTTAATAAGGCGGTTGAAACTCGAATGCCAACCAGCAATGGCAGCTTCGAGATCTCGAGTAGCCAGTCGATGGAGATCTGATGTGGAATCCCCGGCAGTGGAAATCACAAGGCCACGGACTTGTTGCACAATGTGGTTTTGAACCTCATGGAATTGATGTATGGGTCTCCACATCGTCAAGAGGCTGCATACAATTGTCAGCATTTTAGATATTCCAAGTATGGAGTGTAACAGCAATTAAGAAAAAGGTAAGTTAAAAAATATACAAGAGATGAGAAAGATGAACAATGTTTGCACTTATATTTACTCCCTATGTTGTGCTAGTTTTGTATAAAACTTTAATTCAGATTTCATAATCCATTCATAAATAGTTCCATATAAGAATTGATGAAGCTGATACAACTGGAAGCCAACCAGACATCAACTCTCTAAGCTGGTGCCAAATCTCTACCCAAGGTAGCCAAGTGTAAGAGAGGGTTGTGCCATAATACCTAGAAGGTTCATTGTCAAGCGGTTAAACCTCATCTTTTTGGTTACATAGTTCAAGCTTCATCTAGAGACTCAAATAGTCTCAGAAACTCCGATTGAACTTGCATTTCATCACATTTACTCAAATGTCCATTTCCGGAACGATCACTAGGCTAGTGTTTCGGAAATGCTCATTTGAGCCAAGAAATGAAAGGTACTTTTGAAAAAAAAAAATTGAAATGGAACCCGTTTGCTGCTTGTCCCTTACATTTGGCACCAAATGGAATACCGGATGAAACGTAACTACAATCCAAACAGGCCCTAAAGACATAAATACAACGTAAATTGATAACTACTTTTTATAATTATTCCTAGTTTCTGTTAACCTAATATTTGAAAACTTCAATTTGCTTTTAGTAATATAAGTGACAATAATTTTGAGAAATGGTAAGAATATATAAGCATATTTTTTTCCAAACTATACTCTACAAATATGTGAGGTAAGATCTTCCTAATGTCTTAACAAAGAGTCTAGGAGTTTAAATACAAAAGAAATTATGATTTCATATATAAAATGAGCTTATTTGGTATTCAACTACAAAACAAGTTTCTATTAAGTATATAATATATGGAAGTATTATATTCCGAGCCCCCAACTCAGAAAAAGAATATAGGTATGAATGCAAAAGTTGAACCGGGGGTTGGGAGGTAGTTAAGGTCAGTTGAGAAGCATATCAAAATGTGCAGAAAGGCTTCCTCTGCATAAAGAATCTCTCTAGGAGACTAGGACTGACTACAATAACAATTTCTAAGCCTTTGACTATATAAAAGGACAATTCATGGTAACTATAAAAAAATATATCTTACAACAATGAAACCGCATTACCCGTAGCACATGTCAACAAGTTGAGGGGCGAGCTCATTGTCCCGGACTTTGGTGATGGCCGTGGAAGTGGTAGAGACGGCTTGAGATGTGACCATGATTAGTGATTGCAACTTCTGTATCGAGGCCTTCGTCTTGTCAATCTTTGCAGCATCTTTTCCTCTGCATTCAAGGTTCTGCAATGCTGACAACTTTTTCTCATGCTCAATCTTCACACACTCTCTTGCCTGAATTCACAAATCCAAGAGCATCAACAGACAAATTCCAACATAGAGGCAATCAAGGCGGGGACATGCTAACATAGTAACATAGCAATGGTTTATTCTCACCATAAAACCAAAGATTTGAGTCAGCAACAAGTGATAACAAACTTAGATATATTGGCATGCTATACCCATGTACAATAAAGAACTTCTACGTCCATTGGTTTGCCATCAAGAAAAGAAAGTGCAAGATAGGCAATCCATATGGCATAGTACCATAGGTTATCATGTATTAAATGTGTAGGATGACTTTTGAGAGCCCCTGTTAGATCTAGCTATTTCAGTTCTCTACTGATATCTCATTCAAAATTACCAGTCAATCATGTTTTCCAATTGCTCATGCTAGTGCCACTAATTCCTAAGTTACCTTTTGAAGAAAACATAGACTTTGTGAAAGCATCTTTTCTATTCTTGACAACATAATAGACTTCATGAAAGCACATTTATTTTTCACAAATAATAAATTTTCATGATGTTTTCCAGGTCGATCTGCAATCACGGCCAGTCTATTCTTTCTTCTTTCTGAAAAACAGATTAACTTATATTTATGATGAAAAGCTTAACATGGGCAAAGTGTACATAGAAACACCTTCAAAAATAACTGCTGCAACAAAGAATATAAAAAAAGGTTGCTCTCACAAAATTGGCCTAGGGTAAAGATGATGTCAGCAAATGGTGCCTAAATGAAGCCTTAATTTCTGCAAGTTGTTGTTGGGAACACGTGCGCTCTGATACCACGTGTTGGTCGCGCAGCGGAAGAAGCGCTTGCTAACCCACCTGAGATAACCAACCAATCTACGAACACCAAGCACAGATGAAAACAAATATATGGCGGTGACTACGTCACCTGGACAAATTTCAACCTTTATAACTCAGATGAAATTACAAGATTGCAAAAACTAATATTGAAACCCTTTGTCCTAATAGGTTCAATCCCCTCACCACACTCAAGAAGAAAAGCAGAAGATTACAATTGAAATCACTCATCAACCCGTAGCAATCTCCCTAACCGAAGTTGACGACTCATCGATTAGATCTTCTTCTTCCTTTTGTCTTGGATGGCGAAGTCCTTAGAGCAAAGCACGGGCTTTCTCTTAGATTTCCTATGGACGAGCACCCCGAATCTCCAACTTGTGCTTCTACTTTGTGCATCCACCCTCCTCCCTATTTATAGGATGAGAAACCTATTTTAGGGTTAGGAAACCCTAAAAATAGCCAACCATAAGATCCAGCCGTCCACTATCATCCAACGGTCCAAAATATAACATAAAAATTCCAAAACCCGAGCAACAGCTGCCGACACCGAACTCGGACCGACTTCGGTTTTGAGGTTCTGGAACACCATACCGAGTTCGGCCCAAACTCGGCCAGGGACCGAGTTCGGACCGAACTCTGTCCCCTTCAGCAGACTTGATTCCTAACAATCTCCCCCTCCAGTCTGATTAGAGGTGTTAGCTTCATGGCTCCTCAACTGGACTCCATGCATGTCGTCCCGCGACAGAAATCCTGCTCCCCCATGCCACCGATCTCCCATCCCCCGAGTTGCTTTGCATCTTTCGTCATCTCCAGCTCCTCGACCGTCACGTCGACGCTAGCTGTCATGCGTAGCACCTCCTGCACCACTGGGATACTGCCGATATCGATAACACGGCCAAGACCGAAGTCCCTGACGATCAGCCTCACCGTGAGTCTTGGCTGTCTGTCCCCGACTTCCGTCTTCCACCGAAACGTGTTAACGTTCCGACGAGTTTCTTCACCCTTGGCTGGCCCAACCAAGCGGACGGTGAGATTCTCCCGAGATTCGAACTCCTGAATCTGTCCACCTTCGTGTCCGAACCTGAAGCTCCTACATACACATGCGTCCTCGAGCAGAACATCACGCACTATGCAAGCCGTTGATGACCCACAGCTTCCCCTGAACTGTGTGAATGATGATGCTCCTGCCTAAGAATGAGTTTACTGCAAACCTTGATCTCCTCCTTGGCCTCGAACTGCTGAAACCAATGTCGCTCCGTGAAGCTTTGGCAAACCACCCGTCGCCAAAACCGGATCCGTGGAACAACCCCCACCTGGAGACCGATCAGCTGTCACGGGACCGACAGACTGACCCTCAATCTTTGACTCATCACCATTCGTCGCTTTGTCTCGACGAACCGAATCCTCTGTATCCCTCAAAGTATCTCGAAGCCCCTCCAAGACAAGTTTTCGACGATCCAACTCCTGTCGAATACCCCTCGAGCCTCCATCTGGTGTATGCGGCCTGCATATTCACCTCAGCGGCTTGAGCCTGTACATGCCACAACACAAATCTCCTCGAGCCAGCTGCTGGGAACCCTTCGTAAGCATCCAATCTTTGTCCCCAACAAATTGTGATAGCCATCATCCGCTAGCCTCCCTACTGAAACCAAGTTGTAGCGCAAACTCGGTACATGTCGCACATCCTTGAGAACGAGCTTCTCACCAAGCTCCGTTGTCAAGTGCACATCACTGATGCCTACAACTGCAGCCGTCCCCTTGTTGCCCATCTTCACACGTCCAAACATGCCGCCGTGGTATGACGTGAAGATCCTCCTATATGGAGTGGCGTGATACGACGTCCCCGTGTCCATGACCCAGTCGTCATCATGACACATGCCACAAGGTTCCTCTGCGTCGGTTGCTGCGATGATGAGATCTCTCATAGCCGTGAGATCCATCTGATCATCCTTACCTTTGGCCATCTCAGCTTTGAGATTTATGCAGTTCCTGTTGATATGACCTCTTTCGCCACAGTAATAGCAGCCCTCCTTGCGGTCCACAATCGCAAGATCCCGAGAACTCCCCTATGTCCTCATCTGTGACTTGGGTCTTCCCTTCCCGTAGGAAGCCACCAGAGCGGACTCCTGTGACGATTCCACTTGCTTACGCCGGATCTCCTCGTTCACAAGCTGCTTTTGACTGCCTCCATCGTGACAACTCCATCAAGAGCGGAGTTGATCACCGACACCACCAACGTCTCTCAGCTTTCCGGCAGAGAACTCAAAAGCAGAAGGGCCTGAAGCTCATTCTCAATCACCATCTTCATCGCAGACAGCTGATTGATGATGCCCTGAACCTCGTTCAAATGTTGTGCCACCGGTGCACCCTCTGTGTACTTCGAGTTGACGAGTTGGCGAATCATAAATGCCTTGTTTCTTTCATACAACGAATGCAGCTTCTCCCACAATGCTTTTGCAGAACTCTCCATGGACACGCGGTGAAACACCGAGTCGTCCAGCCATTGGCGGATGAATCCAACAGCCTTTCGATCCAGTCGTTTCCATTCATCAGCACCTTTGTCCGTCGGCTTTGCGCTGTCGCCCTCCAACGGACCATGCAAGTCCTTGCACCAGAGTAGATCCTCTATCTTTAGCTTCCAAATCGTACAGTTTTTCCCTGTGAGGGTGATCATACGAGTGTTCATCTGCTCCGTAGACATAGTTGCACCTTCCCTCTCGAGAAGAACCTGGCTCTAATACCACGTGTTGGGAACACGTGCGCTCTGATACTACGTGTTGGTCGCGCAGCGGAAGAAGCGTTTGCCAACCCACCTGAGATAACCAACCAATCTACGAACACCAAGCACAGATGAAGACAAATATATGGCGGTGACTACGTCACCTAGACAAATTTCAACATTTATAACTCAGATGAAATTACAAGATTGCAAAAACTAATGTTGAAACCATTTGCCCTAATAGGTTCAACCCCCTTACCACACTCAAGAAGAAAAGCAAAAGATTATAATTGAAATCACTCACCAACCCGTAGCAATCTCCCTAACCGAAGTTGACGATTCCTCGATTAGATCTCCTTCTTCCTTCTGTCTTGGATGGCGAAGTCCTTAGAGCAAAGCACGGACTTTCTCTTAGATTTTCTGTGGATGAGCACCCAAAATCTCCAACTTGTGCTTCTGCTTTGTGCCTCCACCATCCTCCCTATTTATAGGATGAGAAACATATTTTAGGGTTAGGAAACCCTAAAAATAGTCAACCATAAGATTCAGCCGTCCACTAGCATCCAACGGTCTAAAATATAACATAAAAACTCCAAAATCCGAGCAGTCGCCGCCGACACCGAACTCGGACCAACTTCGGTTTTGAAGTTCTGGAACACCACACCAAGTTCGGCCCGAACTCGGCCAGGGACCGAGTTCGGACCGAACTCTGCCCCCTTCAGCAGACTTGATTCCCAATATTTGTCTACCAGCATCACATATTTATGCAAATTGGCATAGCCAATACAATTAACTGCAACAGACAATAAGGCTGAAAAGCCTACATGACCTTAGTTTGTCCACTGAACGGGAAAAACATGTCCCCTGTTTTTAATTTTAGCAAAAACTTATCTCGAGCTAAGAAAGCACATAGAAACCAACTTCTAGCTAAAGAGATTGCTCATAATATCTATGTTCTCACGTCCAATGTTACCAGGATCGTGGGTCGCTTTGGTACGTGGTACGGGTACGAGGTACGGTACCTCAGCCGGTACACGGTGCGGTAGGGGTAGGCTTATTCGGTACGCTATTTGGAATCGCTGTTCGGTACCATATACAATTATATAGAAGTACACTATATAAAAATAAAATAAAAATGATTAATTAACCAACAAATATTGAAAATATATGGCAACAACTCCACAAAAGTCAATATTTTGTATTAATACCACCCACACAAAATAAAATTTAAAAAATATTTTTTGTAACTAAACCAAATATTATAAGATCATAACCAAAGCCATCAAAATCCTGGGTCGCTAAGTTTGACAACCTTGGTCGCGAACGCACCTCGTTCGGGGTCGTTCGTCCCAATTCGTGGGACGTAAGGGGGGTTGACGAATTAGGCAACACTGCTCACGTCATGTATGCACATAACCATAGAGGATAGAGAAAAGCTGGATGTACCCTAAACTTTTAGAAGAGTCCATTCTGTGGGTTGAGCCACATTCCTTGTATGCCCACCGCCTTTACAATGTTCTAGGAAGAAAAGTGAAGTGCCTCATCAGCGGTCCACTAAAGCTGACCTAAACCATACAAACCTAGCTAGGAGAGTCAATTTCCACATATGACTATTAATCCTCAACTTTTCTGAGGAGTCCGTCGTTATGTTCGTCAATGACCGACTTCTCCAGTCATTCAACCATGGTTCCTGGCCCGCGCTCAACCATGGTGTAAGCTACTAAGCTTTATCCTACTCTCTTGAATTTTGGCCTATGACAACTCTCTCCATCTACTTCAACCAAATTCTTCTCTGGTAAAACACTGTTTATTTAGATTAAATCGTGTATCAGCACCTTCTAATAGAAGGTTTCTTTTCTGCATGAGAAAGGTAGCCTGTGAGTAATCCTAATTTCATCTTTGTTCCCTAGAAGAACTACAGGACCCTTATCATGGTAAGCAATTGAGTCAATACCACAATAAGTACAATGCTGATTGTGGGGCTGGAGATTCAATAAGTGGTTGCTAATTGCCCCCACTGCATTAACTTTATGGCAATGGTCTGTAGCTGGCTGGCCTACTAGCTACGTGCATTCCCAGACAAGAGACTCAAGAGAATCATATTCCCTTCCACCCACAAAAGAAAAAAAAATTCCCACCACATTGACAAGGAGTCCAAGTTGTTGAAATGACCGCAAAACTCTATTAAAGCTTCATAACTCGTTAACAGTTGAGCCACTTAGCAATGGACAAGAACCCAAAGTAAAAGAAACCTAAAAGGGGGATTCTAGAATAGTTGCCTTCGTCATCTGACGATACTTTTAGACATTTTATATGTATTGTATAGTTAGATTTACATTCATCATCGAGAAGCATTATATGTTACACAGACACAAATACGGCACGGTAAGGACACGGTGACCTGGACACTGTATCAATTTTGGTATGTCCTAGTATATTTTGGAGTGTTCAGGAAGTGTCCAATACGTGTTCGATACATGTCCGACCCGACACGGTCCACAATTTTTGAGTGTCTGCACTTCCTAGTCATTAACAATAGGTGATGTGATGTTTCTAATTGTATTACAAAGCAAAATGGTGGCTTAACAAGAAGAGACCTTCTAGTCTTCAAGTCTGCCACTGCACCAAACTCCACCAGACTTGCGAGGGGTTGAGGGTTAAATAGTAGAACATCTCACAAGTTGAATGTCCATTTGAGAGCTGGATTTGCACAGGGGTATATTTTTTTTAAAATCAACTTAGAACTCCGTGGCATACGAGATACTTTAACCCTTCAACTGCACAATAACTCCATAGTTTCTCCATAGTTTTGATGTAGTGGAAGGGAACTCAACAATATATTACTATCATTGTGGGGTTAACATTCGCTCTTTATTGTGTTGTATATAGACTTCTATTTAGTACTTGTATGTTTTTTTTGGATTAATATTTTATTTTTTTTGTATTGTATCATTTCTCTATCTAGTAGTATATTTGTTTAAAGTATATTTTTTTGAAATGAAAACAATTTTTAAGCTTATAATGTACAAAAAAAAATTGCTAACAAGACAAGAGAAGGGAACAAAAAAAATTGGCTCCGAAAGTGTTAACGGGACGAGAATGGAAACAGGGATGGGAATGGGGAGTACATTGTTTAACGGGGAGGGATAAAAATTTGAACCCGAACGGAAATGGCAACTGGGATGGGGATTCAAATATTATTCGGGGATGGAAGGTACGGTCTCCGTCCCCAACCCGTCCCATTGCCATCCCTAACTATCATCCTAACCCATCATTTAATAATTAAATAGAGACAGATAGGAATTTGATACGCTGATTGATAAGGACTTTGCTTGAGAGAAAAAATAAACTAATAGTCAAAATCACTCGTTGTTCCATTCCATCCATTTCACAAGAACAAGCGAACAATGGACAATGTCGAATTGTAAGGCTTTATTTTATTCCTACCCAACCAAAAACTACCAAGTTCCTGAGAATCTATTCCCATTAGGAAAATTCTTGAATAATCAAACTTTTTCAGCATGGGCATACTTATCATTCTGTAATGACAGTGGCAATTAGGTAATAAAAGCGAAGAAATTTAGTTGATTATACCTTGACTTCCTCGAAGAGCTTCTTCTCCCAAGCCAGGAGCCGCTCGAGAGTGGCGCCGTGGCCCTTCCCTCCCCCGGAGTCCTCGAGCGCACCGGTGTCGAGCCGGTACTTGACCGCGAGCGGCGGCTTCGAGCTCCAAGTCGAAGCCAAAGCGCTCAATACGCTGTTAGAATGATACACCGTCTCTGAAGCAATCAAAAATCCCCAAATTAGAGTCATATTTACAAGAGACGAACGAAATCTTGCTACACCCCAACTTACTCTTGAGCTGCCGGAAGCTCCGGTCGAGCTGGTCCCTCCCGGTCTCTAGAAACTCCGACATGGACTCGCCTGCGGCGGCGGCCTTCACGAAGTACTCCTCGAGAGCCGCCGAGATCTCCGCCAGGTCGCGGTGGCGGACCACCATCCGCATATCGCCGGCGGACGAGGAGGAGGATCCGGCGTCGGACCTCGGCGCGGGCGGCGGGGCGGGCTTGCGGAAGGAGGACGCGGATCCGCCGAAGTTGGACATCGGCGGCGGCGGCGGGGGAGGAGGAGCGGCTGAGAAGGAGTAGTCGGATCTGGCGGCGACCGACCTCATCTCCTCCGCTTCTTCTTCTTCTTCATTCTTTTTGTCGGCTTCTTCGTCGGTGGAGGAGGTGGCGGTGCTGTAGTGCTGCTCGCCCCATTCGCGACAGTGAAACTCTTCTCTTTGTTCCTCTTCTTGTTCGTCCTCGTCCTCTTCTTCGAGATGGTGGCGGTGGTGGTTGGTGTACTGCCGCTGTTGCTGTTGCTGTTGCTGTTGCTGTTGCTGTTGCTTTCGTTGTTGTTGTTCCCTTTCGGCGTTGAGGCGGTTGAAGTAGTCGGAGTCGGGAGGGGACGGGGGATAGAAGTTGTCCCAGTCCCATACGGAAGAAGACGCCTGCGACGGAGTCGCGGCGTAGGTGGAGCTGCTGCGGAGGGGCTTCGGTGGCGGTGGAGAGGGCTCGTGCTTGCGAAAGGAATTGTTGGGGGGAGAGAATTGCGATTGCGATTGCGATTGCGATGGTGGTGGTGGTGGTGGTGGCGGTGGTGGCGAGGAGTGTTGTTGTTGTTGGGGTTGGGAGAGGAGGACGACGGGAGGGGTCTGGAGGGAGACGGGGAGGGGGCCGGCGCCTCGGGAGAAGCGGGAGAGGGAGGAGGCGGCGCAGAGGAGGGAGCGGAGGTAGTCGGCGTGGGCGGAGGCGAGGTGGTGCCGGGACTGGACGGCCTCCCGCATCAGTCGGCGACGGTCCCGGCAGCGGCGGACGGTGTCCTCGTTCTCCAGCTTCGACGAACTGCAACCCATTGCTGCGAGCGAGAAAGCAAGAGTGTGCGTGTGTGCGTGTGTGTGCGCGCGCGCTCAGTCTCACTCCTCACTCTCTTTATTTATTTATTTTCTTTTTGTTTTCTTTTATGGGTGGCTTTTTGTTTTGGTGGTTTTGAGGAGGAGGGGTTAGAATTAGACTAGATTTAGATTAGATGCTGCTGCTTTCTTCCTTTTTTTTTCTTTTTTTTTTTTTTCTCTTCCTCTGGGGATTTCGAATGTTTAAGCAAAAGATGTCTTTTGGTTTGGTTTGGTTTTTGGTTTAGTTTCATGGGGGTTAAGAAGCGTTTGGAACGTGGCGTGGGGAAAGGTATCCGGTGCAGGCGACTCTGTAGATGTACACGTTCTGTACTCTACTCTACAGTACTGATTTTTGGGTATAATAATATTTGTAAACAAAACAGCTTCATTAAATTATGCTCTAACTGTTTCTTTTTACCTTGTAACTATGTTGTTAATAAATATCAGTAATGTGCACCTGCGTAAAAAATATTAAAATATTAAATATAAATTTATTATAAAAAAATTTATTTTAAGAATTTTTTTTAAAATAATTAGTGTAGTATTTTGATCAAAATATATAGCGTTATCGTTAATAGGTAACCCTAGTATATTCGCCACATCAAAAAGGGTGATCGTCATCTCGCCGAATGGGAGTTGGAAAGTGTTGCGTTCTGGCCACCAACGCTCCGCAAGGCTTACAACTAAATGAAGATTGTAGATTAAATATCTAACACGATCTATATAGTGGAATCCAAATGATTCCACCAACGCCTTTTGGACCGAATTTAGCTCCCACGTACGATAATTCCTTTCGGCCCGCCAATGTACGTGGATCCGAGTTCGTAAAGCATGATCATGGTCGTATAACTATAAAAAATATATGCATTATATTTTGTGTGTAAATTTATATGCATTAATAAAGTAAAAACATAGGCATTATAAAAAACATATGCATTAATAAAGTTGGCAACTTGTAATTTTAAAAATTACCTCGCCAGTAAATATCTGACTAGAAATGTGGTCTTCACGTTGCTTAATAATAAGCGCGGTAGTCGGTCCGCCAGGAATACGACCGTCATTGTGGGTAGCCATTGCCAGTAAATATCAGGAGGAGAAAGAGAATTGCTGTGATTAAGGAGGAGGAAGCTGTGAAAATAGGAGTTGGAGGAGGAGAATGTGTTGTGTGAGGAGTGTTTGGGGGAGGGGGGGTGGGGGTGTTTATAGGGGTTGGAGGGAGCCGTTGGGCAACGGTCGGATGGAACGGTCACTGGCCCGCCAACTGAGTTGGCGAGCGGCCTCTCGAGGAGAGCGCCCCACCAACTGAGTTGACGAGTGGTCCCCCCCTCTGCTATTTCTTCCAACTTATTCCTTTATTTATAAATATATTATATTATATTACTTTAAACGAAAAAATTCGTATTTTCAACCAACTGAGTACATCAACATTATACATATCATCCTAATTTCTTCTAATATTAATTCTTAAATTTATAAAAAAAATAACGAAATGAGAAAATCTGTAAAAGTATTCAATAGGCTCTAGA
This sequence comes from Iris macrosiphon, assembly GCA_036927795.1. NCBI lineage: Eukaryota > Viridiplantae > Streptophyta > Magnoliopsida > Asparagales > Iridaceae > Iris > Iris macrosiphon. The sequence continues at coordinate 29,623,841 of JAYESA010000011.1, forward strand.
AGGAATTCATGGAAGACCTTATGAGAATTTAGAAGTCAGATGCTTTAATAGAGAAAAAAAAAAATTCAACGAAATAATTTTTAATATAGATTTCTTACTAAAAATGCGTTCTCCCAATTTTGAATTGTCAAAACAAAAACTTTATGTGAGAGTACAAGCATCAAAAGGAGAATTAAGAATTTATCTGATAGGAGACAGTAGTGTGTTTTCCTGGAGATAAAAAAATCGTCCTCTAGATTTCATAAATTTGTAAATTCTTCCTCAACTAATTAAAAGAATAAAATTGACTGATATCATGATGGTACTAGGTAGTATAGATATTATTAAATTAAAATAATAAAGATCAAAATAATAAAAAATATCTTTACTAAAGATGTTTTTGTTATTTTTTATTTAATACATGACAATGGCATTTTCTTTACAATAAACGTTCTACCAATGATGCTATTGCTCCCTTTTTCTTTTTCTTTTCTTTTTTGGTTACTAGTGGGAATTCAAGTGAAATGTTGTTAACATGGACATTTCAGTTCTCTGTTTATAATTTTGTCAAATTTTATCTCTCGATACAATAATAACTTTTATATATACTACTAATGTAAAAAAAAAAAAAAAAAAAAAAAAGAATAGTTAAGAGAAAGATCATTTTTAATATTTATACAATGTAACAGGATGAGCCACTGCTGCGTGCTATAACTATATCGTATTTTTAGAATGTCAGAAACAGCACTCTAGACATAGTAAATATTTCCTATCCAATTTATTCGAGTACATGACCTCTCCTCTTATTAAAAATAAATAAATAAACGAGCCTTTGTAAGTCAAAACATTTGAGACATTTGTATAATTCGTCATCTACAAAATTGTTTTTTTTAAAAGAACAAAATGATTCTTTTCCGATTAAATCAAGTAACACAATGAGAAAGGGATTGTCACGTCCGATTTCAGATTTGATATTTCTTAAATTTCTAGAATTTGATTTTTTCTGATAATGTATTTATGTTGTATTTCTCATGTTAGTTCATATTATTTTATTTATTGTTATTTCTTGTTGTTGAGAGAGACTATCTGAGATCAGTAGAATACTCAGTGGCATTACCATCGACCCGGTTTAGGACCCGCATATAGAATTGACACTTGGTTTGGTCCATTTGACTGAACACATGACTAAACTATCTTCATCTCCTCTTAGTATATATATGAGCTTTTCTCTCTCCTCTCTCTCTTTCTTCTTATTCATTTTTCATTTTTCTTTCTCCTCCCTTGCTCCCTTCTCCCTCACCCCTGTGCACCTCCCCTAGCCGAATCCTAACACTGGACCTAGTCAGGAATAGGTCGTTGGACTCTTGGGCAAGTACATCTTGCTCCATGATGAAACCTTAAATTTTTGAATTTTTCATATATGTGTTGTTTTAAAAAATGTGTTTGATTGAAAATATTTTTCTTATGTTCCTCATCATTTTTAGTTATTGGAGATTTTAGTTTTGGTGGATAGATTTTAGTAGATCTGAGTTTTAAGTTAGAGTTTTTCATGGGTTCCATGAGTTTTTCTTGGTTTTGATCTATTAAAATTTAGTATTTTCGAAAACTAGTTGTTCTTTATAATAAAATATTTAATTCGAGCATTTTGGCTTTTGATTCACTTGATTCGGAGTTAAAATAAAGTTTTTATGAAGAAAATAATTTTTGGAGTTTTTGGAGCTTTTGGCCATGGCTGAACCTGTTCTTGGAGAAGACAATGTCTTTATGCGGCCAGCGACTTATGCGGTCGAGAGTGCTATGTGAACCGAGAGGGTTATGCGGCCTGAACTTTCCGTCGCATGCGTTCATCTTGTTGGATGCATGACTGCTTATTTACACAGTGTTCTGGAACTAGGTCCTTGAACTCTTTGTGTATTCACTCACTGAACGAATAAAAAATTCGCTAAGTCCAGAGAACATCCATTCGGCCAGTGAGTCCATGCGGCCAGTGAGTTCATGTGGCCAGTGGGTGCATGTGGCTAGTGGGTGCATGCGACCAGTGATTCCATGTGGCCAGTGGGTGCATGCGGTCAGTGAGTCCATATGGCCAGTGGGTGCATGCGGCCAGGAATTTTTGTGTGCATTTTGTGTTCCTTTTAATTATGTCCATTTAATAACTCCTTTTAGTGATTATTGTTGTGTGTTTTCTTATGACAATACAAGTTTATATTACTAGACAAGTTTTGCATGTAATTCACAAGATAAGTTTATGTACAAATTCACAATCCTCACGACACCGTGGAAATATTTATATATAAAAATCTATTGCATTTGGCATCGGTCAATCGAGTATGAGTATTGTCCAATGTATCGCGTATCACGAATATGATAACTCGTGAAAAACTCGTACTCGTGAATCGTCATTCTAGGGAGTTCTCAAGTGTCCACGAGTCAAAAACTTGAAATAATTTGGTAATGATTAAACAAGATAAGATTTACCAAGATCATTGGGAGGGAAGAATATTGCGGTACCGGCTACCCCGATCTCTAAGGGCCCCATTCAGCATAGACTAACTCTGCTAGGCAATGGCTACATGACTGACTAAGTTTACGTGTGTTGCGACACTTACAAGACAAGTTTATATTACAAGACAAGTTTATGTTTATAAAACAAGTTTATGATCATAAGTTTAAGTTTATGCTTATAAGTTCAATTTATGTTTATAATAAAGTAACAAGTATGTTGTTGTGATGTTATTTTGCATTTAAGTTTACTCGACAAGAGTACCATTGGCCATTCGGGTTGACTATAGTGCCAGTGGTAGCAATATTCTTAAACATATATTTTAGTAATTAAGGCATATGACCACCCTAGCTAGTTAATTGTAGCAAGCCGTAGATATGTTTGGCCATGCAATGAATGTTGTTACTTTCATTTATAGCTCGTTCTTCTAATTTTATTTCTCTCGACGTTTGATTAGATTACAAAGTTCTGCTCGGGTGAAGGGCTGCAACATCGGTCCTTGTTTGGTTTAAGGGTTGTGGTCCCGATTCAGAGTAGTTCCTATATCCTCTTGCCACTCGTCGCCTTACTTTCTTTTATAGGACTTATTATCAGTTCTTTCAGTTATATATTTTTGAGATGAGTTGTCACGCCTCAGTACCAGAATACGGAGACGGACATGGTCAGCTCCCCCGTACAAGATATAGAACGTCGTACGATGGTCACGGCTGTAACTAGACGAGGGGGTGCATACTACAAGCAAGTCACTTAGGGTCACATAGAACATCTATTGTCTCAATCAGTCAAATAAGAACAGTAAACATAGAACATATATGACAAGAAAGTAAGGCGTCCAAAACGTCATGCCACAATATTTAAGAAACCAGCTGTACAAAAATGAGAAGACTGACAGAATAACAAGAGTACATGACCATGATTAGCTGAAGTCCGATTAATTATAATTATATAGGAAACTAAATATCCAGATTCACGTCTAACAAGTGCAGTGGCTAAACGCCCAAAATGAGTAAAATATGAAATAACGAGCAGGAAAGAAGACACCCACTCATTTTTCTTAGTGGCCATCCGCCTGGTGCACGCCATTGTTCAGGGGAACGTGTCACGACCCGCACCCGGAAAATCGGACATGAGTCGTGGGTACGTCCAGCCTACGCCGCAGCATCGGCGGTAGAACGCTGTTTAGGTCAACTATCTAGATAATAATCTCACACAAAAATCGGCCATGACCTCTCCAAAAGGAGGGCAACCACACAAATAATATATAAACCTGCCAAGATCTCAACTCCAAACGGAGGAGCAATATCATAAAGATAACCACAATATACTCAATCACGAATCTAAGCACGATAAGATGACAAAGAAGTCTAACAACTATAAAGTCTAACCAACAACTACTACAACAACCACAACATCAAATAATAATACAACAATATCCAAAATAATATACAAACAAGGTCTCAATCCAAAACCGGAGACAAATCCGGTGCTAAAGCTAATAAAAATAACAACAAGGTCCTAGTGATCCCGGCTACCAACCCGAAAATTACTCCTAAACTAGAGGGTCTCTGTCTGCACCATCGACAGGCTTAGGTCCATAAAACGTCGGACACCACTCCTCCGGATACTCTGAAAAATATGTCCAGTCAGGACTGGAGCAAGTACATCTCTAACAGCAGTTCCATTTAAATGATAAAAACTATAAAACAGTTATAGCAAGTAGCAAGAAGAGTGAAGCAAGTATGGAGCAAGAAATATATAAATCACTGGTGCATAAAGGTAAAGATGCAGGAATATCAGAAACATGATAGTAATAACTGTAAGATACAAGAATCTAAGCTAAGATCAAGTCCGTGCACATGAACGTGTAGTGAGTCCAGCATGAAAAATATGTAGTGAGTCAAGTCCAGAAACATGTAAGTGAGACCAGCAAGAAATGCAAGTGAGTCCAGACTATAAAGAATGAACTCGGTGTCTTTGAAATACTTGTTTCGACATGTAAACGGCTAGGGGTAAGTACGGCTCACCGTGCACTGGGTGCGCGGCTGCTATCATTCCAGATTAGACCAGAGGGAGTGATTCCTGATGATGCCAGATAGGAATGTTTACATGTCTACTCGAGTATTTCCCCACCCCGACTAATACAAGTGGATCCAAGACCCGACACGCAAATCAAGATGAGTCCAGCCTGAACATGAATGATGCCTGTAGTGATGCCTGTAGGTGATGCCAGTAGTGATTCCAGAATAGAGGCCAGAAATATGAAATGTACGTGTCGCAAGTAAATGAATCCAGAAATACCAGTCAGTGTTCCGTGTTGTGCCAGAATAATCAGATGATACTATACTAGAAGCTGAATCATAATAATCATCAAATAATAAAAACTATCAGAGAATGTACTCGCCTGACGTCCTGAGCAACTGGCGATTCGAACTGGTGTCGCAAGGACCTAATACGAAAAGCAAGGTTAAACAGGTTTCTAATGAGTTAAACAGACATAAAATAACTAAAAATAGGCTTCTAGGGTCGTTCTAGGTCAAACGGGTCAAACCGATAAAATCTGGGTCAAAAGTCAACTCTGGGTCCAAAAATTCAACTCTAGGTCAAAACTAAGTCAAAAGTTGACTTTGGCGGTCAACCGAGTCAACTACGATCAAGTCTGGGTCAAACTAGGGTGCTCTTGAAATTCTAGGTCAAATCGAGCTCATTAAGCTAGAAAACTCACAAACTCGCCTCCTTGAGATACCGGGATACCCTCGGTATCCGATACCTCAACCTACGCTATATACCCCGCCTATACCCTCTAAAACCTATGCTAGCACGCGTAAATATATACACATAAGCATATAAAAATTACTCCAATACTATTCCTAGGCTATTGCTCAAAAACTCCGCTCGAAATCCAATACCTTGGTTATCTTAAGGTATTGAGATACCTTGGTATCTCAAGGTATTGAGATACCGCTCTAAACTCAACCCGACTACCCCTCTAGCTAACTAACTATGCATAAACATATATGTCTAGCTATAATCTAGGCTAAAATATAGATATCTAATACGTATAGGCATATACCTAGGTATCTACACCCAATACCTTACCTTACCTTACCTTACCCTCAAATATATATATCTATACCTAGATATCTAACTATCTATCTAGCTATGTATATATCTATATATATATCTATGCATATAGATATGGATATCTAACTATCTATCTAATATTTAGCTATCTATCAATCTATCTATCTAAACATTTATCTATCTATGTTTATGTCTATCTATCAATCAAAGTATCTAACTATCTATCTAATATTTACCTATCTAGTTATCTATCTAACTATCTAACTAGCTATTTATTATCTATTTATATCTAGGCATCTATCTATCTATTTATCTAACTATGTATCTATATACCTATTTACCTATCTAGAGATATCTATTGATCTATCCAACATATACCTATTTATCTATCTATGCATCTATCTAACTAATTATCTATTTAACTAACTATCTATCTAACAAATCTATAGATACCTATCTATTTATCTAACTATCTATAGATATCTATCTATTTATTACCTATCTATCAATCTATCTAGTTATCTATATATATCTATCTATCTAGCTATTCACCTATCTATCTATCTATTAGTCTATCTATCTATTTATCTTAGTTAACTATCTAACTATCTAGTTATCTATCCATTTACCTATCTTATCTATCAAACTATCTATCTATCTATCCATATATCTATCTATCTATCAATATATCTAACTACCTATATATATCTATATATATATCTCTCCCTTTCCCTCGTATTTGCTGCTGCCCTTGCTACATAAACTGCTGTCGCTGCTACATAGCTGCGCTGCTGCTGCTGCCCAACTGCTGATGATGCTGCTGCCCAACTGCTGATGATGCTGCTGATGGCTGCCTTGCTACTGCTGCTGCTGGGCTTCTACATGCTGCTGCTGCTGCAGCTTCCTGCTGCTGCTGCAGCTGCTGGTTCCAGTCCCCCCCCCCCTCATCTCACACACACACACACACACGACCACATACCCATATACATATATATATATATATATATATATATATATATATATATATATATATATATATATATATATATATATATATACATACATACATATATATACATATATATAACCCTATAGATATATATACACTAACTTATATACATTCTAACATACACACACACTCAAACACAAATCAACACACACACACATAATTATATACAAACACATATCTATATATACATACACACATATATCTATATATATATATATACACTAATATATATATATATACACACACACACACATACACACACTTAAACATATATATATATCTATATATATCCTCACTCACACACACTCAACCTCACACACCCTCACACACACACACTCTCACACACACTAGCACACACTCTCACAAACACACAACCTCACACACAAACTCTCATATATATATATATATAAATATATATACATATATACATAAACTCATATATATATACCTATAAACACTCACTCACACTCACACACACACACACACACACACTCACCTACACACTCACACAAGCACTCACTCACACACACTCACCTACACGCACACACACACATATATATATATATATATATATATATATATATATATATATATATATATATAAACACACATACATATAAATATATACATATATATATATATAGACACATATACACTAACACAACACAACACACAACAACACACAAACCACACGCCCCACTCACGCCCAACGACCCCGACACTCACCAACACCCTAAAATATATAAAATATAACTCGAAAACGCTAGCACACACTCCCCGATACTAACCCAATGCGCGCACAAGTCCGAAACGAGGAAACCAAGTCGAAATGGCCGTTCGGTCATTTCGACGAACACGTGGTGCGCGGCTCGGAAAATCTCCTGAAACGCAAACCAAACGAACTCGGAATCGGCCCAAAATTTACCCACGTGCTCTAAACGATGCCTAGATCCTAGAAAATGTGCTCCCGTGTCGATTCTAGGTCCGTGGCGGGAACGCGCACGCACTTAGAATCGGCGACGACGAAAAGCCCCAATTTCGCCCGAAACGTCCGTTTCTCCGCGATACGACTTCCCGTATCCAAACGAAGACACACACTCACCCTCTAGACATCCGACAATGTCTACCTAGGTCCGTCTAACCTAGGGCATCACCCAAAATTGGGCTAAATTCAGATTTTACCCGAAATTGACACAAAATCTAGTGTTAAAGTCTCTAAACTCTACCAAACTAGTTCCAACTTCCTCCTACGGGTAGGCTTAGGATCTAGGAAGGTTCTACAACACTAATTACACTACATAAAAATAATTAGGAAGGGGAATTTAGGTTTTACCTCTTGGGAGTTGAAATCCCAAGGCCAAAGTCTCACAACCCCTAGAAATCACCTCCCTCAAGCTCCAAGCCACCAACTCTAGCTTTCACACTTGATCTAAGCTTCTCACACCTAGGTTGGGGAAGAATGTAGGGTTAGGGTTCCCAAATAAAGAAGGAATGGAAGAAGGAAGGAAGAAAATAGGAAGAACTTACTTGGGAAGGAGAAATGAAGGAGAAGAAGAAGTGGAGAAGAAGAAGAAGTGGAATAAGAAGAGGGGCTGCTGTGAATGGTCGGGTAGGGCTGCTGTAAAGGGCCGGCCACACTAATTATAGGTCACATAAAGTCCTCAAATGACCAAAATGCCCTCCTAAGTTGGGTTTTGGGTTCCGGGGTTCCAAAAGCACTCAAACTAGCTCCAAATCTCTCCCACTAACCTTCTAAAAATAAAATAAATATTTCTAAGCCCCAAAATAATTCTCACAAGGGTGCGGGCTGGGTCGGACATAGGTCCACTAAGGTCTGACATGGGTCTAGGCTAGCCAAAATCCTAAAACAAACAATAAAAATATAATACAATCAATAATTAATTATAAATATAATTAATTATAAATAATGCACAATTAACTAAATTAAAATAAAAAAAATATCCGGCTCTGGAAATAGGGTGGTGACAAGCCTATCCTCCTTAGAAAATTTTGTCCTCGAAATTTAAAGTCAATCACACTACTTCTAGGTCAAACCCCCAACAATCACAGTCAAGAAATTCTACCTAACAACATACAAGATCATGGTCCTACTGGTCGTGTTATCACAGTCTCCATCAGGGTCACTACACTATCTACCACAACACAAGAAAAGTCTAACAGGTACTAATGAAGCACACCACAGGAATGGAAAAGGACAGGAAGAAGAAACAAGAGACAGACCTGCTAACCCGACACCCGTAGCATCGGCCTCCTCGACCGTCAACGCATAAGCCCTGCCCTGCTGGGGTGTATCCCTCTACTGGTGCGGGGCATGATGCTATGCCACAGGTGGCCTAGCTCCAACTCTCTGATCCTGTGCTCCACCCAAAGGAGGTGCAGTGGGGCAATCTCGCATCTGGTGAGCAGCGGATCCACAGAATAAACACACCTTCAACCTCCTCCTACAAACATCCCAAGTGTGTCCTGCCTTCCTGCAGTAGGCACAAGTGGGCACCCTCTGATCCTGACCCTGCTGCGCTGCCTTCTGCACATAGGGACGCTTAGCTGGTCCCGCACTGCCACTCGTACTGCCTGAATCATCCCTGCCTCTCTTGGACTTGAGCTCCAAGTCATCCTCTGCTCTCTGAGCGTCTCCTACTATCTGCTCAAAAGTCGCCTCACGGTCGCTCCTGGTCAAAGACTTGACCGCCATGACCAAGCCCTTGCGAAACTTCCTCGCCTTGGCTGCCTCACTCAAGCCATCTACAAATCTGCCCAGACGGCAGAACTCCGCTGCGTACTCGTCCACCGTCATGCTCCCTTGGACGAGTGCCTCAAACTGGCTCTCCAAAGCACTGAGCGCCACATCAGAGAAAAACTTCTCCTTAAAAAGCCTCTTGAAAGCCTCCCAAGTAAGCCCTGGCGCTGCAATCCTCGTATCTGTGCGATACCACGTCAAAGCGAGGTCGAACATCTGACTGCCCGCTGCCTCTATCTGCATGCTGTCTGGAATCTGCGCCAACCTGAAGATCCCCTCGATCTGCTCTATCCAGTCATCCGCGTACAGGATCCCTTCTGTACCACGGAACTCCTTGGGCCGCATCCTCTGAAAATCAATGATACTACCCGGCCTCGGATGCTGAATCTGATCTGCCTGTGGCTGAATCTGTGCCACCCTATCTACTGCTGTCATGGCCACCTGGTGGGCGTTCTCAATGCCCAGCCTCATCACATCCACCTGACGGTGCTGCGTGTCCATCATCTCCCTGAAGAATGCAAACAACTGCGCGGCATCTACTGGAGCAGGAAGTGGTGGAGGAACCACCGGAACGACTGGGGTAGTCCTCGGATCGACAGGTGAAGGAGAATCCCCGAGAGAAGCAGATGCTCCCTCAACCACAGGAGTGGTGAGTGGAGCGGTAGTAGCTGCCTGAATACCAGCTGGACGAGAGGTAGCAGACCTCTCAGTGGCAGCTGCTGGAACGGTACGATGGGATCGTGTCTTCGGAGGTATCCTGAACACAGATCAAAAGAAGTCAATACGGCGCAAGATACGATATCATCAAAGAAGGACAGTAATATTTCAAAAAAAACAATTTCAGAATAATTTGATTGGAATTGTTCCTAGTCGTGATTGAGTACACTCTCATCCTAGATCCTAGATCCTATAGCAGGCTCGCAGCAGTACAACTAAGTTGTTGTACCACCACGACATCGCACTAATTGCGAATCGAGGCCTGCATGGGCCGCCACCAAAAATGAGTCATGACCCACACCCGAAAAATCGGGCATGAGTCGTGGGTACGTCCAGCCTACGCCGCAGCATCGGCGGTAGAACGCTGTCTAGGTCAACTATCTAGATAATAATCTCACACAAAAATCGGCCATGACCTCTCCAAAAGGAGGGCAACCACACAAACAATATATAAACCTGCCAAGATCTCAACTCCAAACGGAGGAGCAATATCATAAAGATAACCACAATATACTCAATCACGAATCTAAGCACGATAAGATAACAAAGAAGTCTAACAACTATAAAGTCTAACCAACAACTACTACAACAACCACAACATCAAATAATAATACAACAATATCCAAAATAATATACAAACAAGGTCTCAATCCAAAACTGGAGACAAATTCGGTGCTAAAGCTAATAAAAACAACAACAAGGTCCTAGTGATCCCGGCTACCAACCCGAAAATTACTCCTAAACTAGAGGGTCTCTGTCTGCACCATCGACAGGCTCAGGTCCATAAAATGTCGGACACCACTCCTCCGGATACTCTGAAAAATATATCCAGTCAGGACTGGAGCAAGTACATCTCTAACAGCAGTTCCATTTAAATAATAAAAACTATAAAACAGTTATAGCAAGTAGCAAGAAGAGTGAAGCAAGTATGGAGCAAGAAATATATAAATCACTGGTGCATAAAGGTAAAGATGCAGGAATATCAGAAACACGATAGTAATAACTGTAAGATACAAGAATCTAAGCTAAGATCAAGTCCGTGCACATGAACGTGTAGTGAGTCCAGCATAAAAAACATGTAGTGAGTCAAGTCCAGAAACATGTAAGTGAGACCAGCAAGAAATGCAAGTGAGTCCAGACTATAAAGAATGAACTCGGTGTCTTTGAAATACTTGTTTCGACATGTAAACGGCTAGGGGTAAGTACGGCTCATCGCGCACTGGGTGCGCGGCTGCTATCATTCCAGATTAGACCAGAGGGAGTGATTCCTGATGATGCCAGATAGGAATATTTACATGTCTACTCGAGTATTTCTTTGCCCCGACTAATACAAGTGGATCCAAGACCCGACACACAAATCAAGATGAGTCCAGCCTGAACATGAATGATGCCTGTAGTGATGCCTGTAGGTGATGCCAGTAGTGATTCCAGAATAGAGGCCAGAAACATAAAATATACGTGTCGCAAGTAAATGAATCCAGAAATACCAGTCAGTGTCCCGTGTTGTGCCAGAATAATCAGATAATACTATACTAGAAGCTGAATCATAATAATCATCAAATAATGAAAACTATCAGAGAATGTACTCGCCTGATGTCCTGAGCAACTGGCGATCCAAACTGGTGTCGCAAGGACCTAATACAAAAAGCAAGGTTAAACAAGTTTCTAATGAGTTAAACAGACATAAAATAACTAAAAATAGGCTTCTAGGGTCGTTCTAGGTCAAACGGGTCAAACCGGTGAAATCTGGGTCAAAAGTTAACTCTGGGTCCAAAAAGTCAACTTTAGGTCAAAACTAGGTCAAAAGTTGACTTTGGCGGTCAACCGAGTCAATTACGGTCAAGTCTGGGTCAAACTAGGGTGCTCCTGAAATTCTAGGTCAAACCGAGCTCATTAAGCTAAAAAACTCACAAACTCGCCTCCTTGAGATACCGGGATACCCTCGGTATCTGATACCTCAACCTACGCTATATACCCCGCCTATACCCTCTAAAACCTATGCTAGCACGCGTAAATATATACACATAAGCATATAAAAATCACTCCAATACTATTCCTAGGCTATTGCTCAAAAACCCCGCTCGAAACCCAATACCTTGGTTATCTTAAGGTATTGAGATACCTTGGTATCTCAAGGTATTGAGATACCGCTCTAAACTCAACCCGACTACCCCTCTAGCTAACTAACTATGCATAAACATATATGTCTAGCTATAATCTAGGCTAAAATATAGATATCTAATACGTATAGGCATATACCTAGGTATCTACACCCAGTACCTTACCTTACCTTACCTTACCCTCAAATATATATATCTATACCTAGATATCTAACTATCTATCTAGCTATGTATATATCTATATATATATCTATGCATATAGATATGGATATCTAACTATCTATCTAATATTTAGCTATCTATCAATCTATCTATCTAAACATTTACCTATCTATGTTTATGTCTATCTATCAATCTAAGTATCTAACTATCTATCTAATATTTACCTATCTAGTTATCTATCTAACTATCTAACTAGCTATTTATTATCTATTTATATCTAGGCATCTATCTATCTATTTATCTAACTATGTATCTATATACCTATTTACCTATCTAGAGATATCTATTGATCTATCTAACATATACCTATTTATCTATCTATGCATCTATCTAACTAATTATCTATTTATCTATTTAACTAACTATCTATCTAACAAATCTATAGATACCTATCTATTTATCTAACTATCTATAGATATCTATCTATTTATTACCTATCTATCAATCTATCTAGTTATCTATATATATCTATCTATCTAGCTATTCACCTATCTATCTATCTATTAGTCTATCTATCTATTTATCTTAGTTAACTATCTAACTATCTAGTTATCTATCCATTTACCTATCTTATCTATCGAACTATCTATCTATCTATCCATATATCTATCTATCTATCTATCTATCAATATATCTAACTACCTATATATATCTATTGTCACCACCCCATTTCCAGAGCCGGATATTTTTTTTATTTTTTAATTTAGTTAATTGTGGATTATTTATATTTAATTATATTTATAATTAATTAATGATTGTATTATATTTTTATTGATTGTTTTAGGATTTTGGCTAGCCTGGACCCATGTCAGACCCTAGTGGACCCATGTCCGACCTAGCCCACACCCTTGTGAGAATTATTTTGGGGCTTAGATTTATTATTTTATTTTTAGGAGGTTAGTTGGAGAGATTTGGAGCTAGTTTGAGTGCTTTTGGAACCCGGAACCGAAACCAAGTCAAGTAGGGGCGTTTTGGGCATTTGGAAATTAGTGAAACCCATTTTTAGTCATGGCCGGCCCCTACCTACCCCCCCATCCGTGAGAACACAGCAGCTTCTTCCCTTCTTTTGCTTCACTCTTTCTTCTTCTTCACTTCTTCTTCTTCTTCTCCACTACTTCTTCTTCTTCATTTCTTCTTCACAAGTAAGTTTCTCCATTTTTTCTCCTTCCCTCTTCCATTTCTTTTATTTGTTTAAACCCTAACCTACATTCTTCTCCAACCTAGGTGGGTAGAGCCTAGATTTGGTGTTGGAGCTTGGATTTGAGACTTGGAAGCTTGGATTGGAGGATTTGGAGCATTTTTGAGACTTTGGCTTGGGATTCCAACTCCCAAGAGTTAAACCCTAAATTTCCCCTTGTAATTACTCTTTTATAGTGTAATTAATATTTTAGAACCTTCTTAGACCCTTAGGCTACCCGTGGAAGGAAGTTGGAACTAGTTGGGTAGTGTTTGGAGACTTTAACACTAGGTTTTGTGTCAATTTCGGATAAAATCTGAATTTGGCCCAATTTTGGGTGATGCCCTAGGTTAGATGGACCTAGGTAGACGTTGTCGGGTGTCTTGAGGGTGAGTGCGTGTCTCCGTTCGGACACGGGAAGCCGCATCGCGGAAAAACGGGCATTTCGGGCGAAATTGGGGCTTTTCGTCGTCGCCGATTCTAAGTACGTGTACGTTTCTGCCACGGGCCTAGAATCGACGCGGGAGCACATTTTCTAGGATCTAGACATCGTGTAGAGCTCGTGGGTAAATTTTAGGCCGATTCCGAGTTCGTTTGGTGTGCGTTTCAGGAGGTTTTCCGAGCCGCGCACCACGTGTTCGTCGAAATGACCGAACGGCCATTTCGGCGTGGTTTCCTAGTTTTGGGCTTGTGCGCGCGTTGGGTTAGTATCGGGGAGTGTGTGCTAGAGTTTTCGAGTTATATTTTATATATTTTAGGGTGTTGGTGAGTGTCGGGGTCGTTGGGCGTGAGTGGGGCGTGTTGTTGTGTGTTGTGGTTGAGTGGTGTTGTGTCTCTCTATATGTATTTATAAGTGTCTATATATATATATATATATATATATATATTTATATATATATTTGTATGTGTGTTTATGTATATATATTTATATATATATATGTGTGGTTGTGTGTTTGTGAGTGTGTTAGTGAGTGCTTGTGTGCTTGTGTGAGTGCTTGTGTGAGTGTGTAGGTGAGTGTGTGTGTGAGTGTTTGTGAGTGTTTATAGGTATATATATATATATATATATATATATATATATATATATATATATATATATATATATATATGAGTTGTGTGTATATATGTATATATATTTATATATATATGTATGAGAGTTTGTGTGTGAGGTTGTGTGTTTGTGAGAGTGTGTGCTAGTGTGTGTGAGAGTGTGTGTGAGGGTGTGTGAGGTTGAGTGTGTGTGAGTGAGGATATATAGATATATATATATATATATGTTTAAGTGTGTGAGTGTGTGTGTGTGTATATATATATATTAGTGTATATATATATAGATATATGTGTGTATGTATATATAGATATGTGTTTGTATATAATTATGTGTGTGTGTGTGTTGATTTGTGTTTGAGTGTGTGTGTGTGTTAGAATGTATATAAGTTAGTGTGTATATATATCTATAGAGTTATATATATGTATATATATGTATGTATAGTGATATATATATATATATATATATATATATATATATATATATATATATATATATATATATATATGTATAGGAGTGTGTGTGTGTGTGTGTGTATGTGAGAAGAGGGGGGGGGGGGACTGGACTGTGCAAGCAGCAGCCACAGCAGCAACTTGCTGCACCAGCAGGTGCAGCAGCAGCAAGCAGCAGCTTCAGCAGCAATGTGGGCAGCAGCAGTTTTAGGTAGCAGCAGCCGCAGTACAAGCAGCAGCAGCAGCTAGCAAGAGCAGTGTGCGAGGGAGAGAGGTATATATCTATATATATATATATATATATATATAGATATAGATAGATTGCTATATAGATAGTTAGGTAGATAGATGATAGTTAGATAGTTAGAAAGAATGATAGATAGATGGATAATAGGTAGTTAGATAGATACGTATATAGATAGATAGATTAATAGGTAGATGGATAGATAGACGGATTGATAAATAGATTAGATATAGGTAAATGGATACCTAGATAGTTAGAGATAAATAGATAGATACTATATAGATATTTAGATAGTTAGGTAAATAGTTAGATATATGGATATTAGATACATATAGATAGATTGATAGATTAATAAGATATCAAGATAGATAGACACATAGATAGATAGGTAATAGAAAGATAGATAGATATATAGTTATATAGCTAGCTAGATAGATAGATTCATAGATAGGTAGATAAATAGTTTGATAGATAGATAGGTAAATGGATAGATAGCTAGATGTTAGATAGATAGGTAGGTACATAGATAAATAGATATTAGATACATAGATAGATGGATGAGATATAGATAGATAGATAGATAGATAGATAGATAGATAGATAGATAGATAGATATATACATAACTAGATAGATAGTTTAGATATCTAGATATAGATATACATATATATTTATGAGGAGGGTAAGGTAAGGTAAGGTAAGGTATTGGATAAATATATATAGGTATATGCCTATATGTATTAGATATATGTATTTTAGCCTAGATTATAGCTAGACATATATGTTTATGCATAGTTAGTTAGCTAGAGGGGTAGTCGGATTGAGTTTAGAGCGGTATCTCAATACCTTGAGATACCGAGGTATTTCAATACCTTGAGATAACCAAGGTATTGGGTTTCGAGCGAGGTTTTTTGAGCAATAGCCTAGGAATAGTATTGGAGTGATTTTTATATGTATATGTATATATATTTACGCGTGCTAGCATAGGTTTTAGAGGGTATAGGCGGGGTATATAGCCTAGGTTGAGGTATCGGATACCGAGGGTATCCCGGTATCTCAAGGAGGCGAGTTTGTGAGTTTTCTAGCTTAATGAGCTCGGTTTGACCTAGAATTTCAGGAGCACCCTAGTTTGACCCAGACTTGACCGTAGTTGACTCGGTTGACCGCTAAAGTCAACTTTTGACCTAGTTTTGACCTAGAGTTGACTTTTTGGACCCAGAGTTAACTTTTTGACCCAGATTTCACCCGTTTGACCCGTTTGACCTAGAACGACCCTAGAAGCCTATTTTTAGTTATTTTATATCTGTTTAACTCATTAAAATTCTGTTTAACCTTGCTTTTTGCATAGGTCCTTGCGACACCGGTTCGGATCGCCAGTTGCTCAGGACGTCAGGCGAGTACATTCTCTGATAGTTTTTATTATTTGATGATTATTATGATTCAGCTTCTAGTATAGTATCATCTGATTATTCTGGCACAACACGGGACACTGACTGGTATTTCTGGATTCATTTACTTGCGACACGTACATTTCATGTTTCTGGCCTCTATTCTGGAATCACTACTGGCATCACCTACATGCATCACTACAGGCATCATTCATGTTCAGGCTGGACTCATCTTGATTTGCGTGTCGGGTCTTGGATCCACTTGTATTAGTCGGGGCGGAGAAATACTCGAGTAGACATGTAAACATTCCTATCTGGCATCATCAGGCATCACTCCCTCTGGTCTAATCTGGAATGATAGCAGCCGCGCACCCAGTGCGCGGTGAGCCGTACTTACCCCTAGCCATTTACATGTCGAAACAAGTATTTCAAAGACACCGAGTTCATTCTTTATAGTCTGGACTCTCATGCATTTCTTGACTTGTCTTACTTACATGTTTCTGGACTTGACTCACTACATGTTTTTCATGCTAGACTCACTACACGTTCATGTGCACAGACTTACTCTTAGTGTAGATTTCTTGTATTTTGCAGTTATTACTATCTTGCTCTGATATCCATGCATCTTTACCTTTATGCACCAGTTATACATATTTTCTTGTTTCATACTGCTTTATTCTTCTTGCTACTTGCTATAACTGTTTTATAGTTTTTATCATTTAAATGGAACTGCTGTTAGAGATGTACTTGCTCCAGTCCTGACTGGACATATTTTTCAGAGTATCCGGAGGATTGGTGTCCGACGTTTTATGGACCTGAGCCTGTCGATGGTGCAGATAGGGACCCTCTAGTTTAGGGGTGATTTCCGGGTTGGTAGCCGGGATCACTGGGACCTTGTTGTTATTTTTATTAGCTTTTAGCACCGGATTTGTCTCCGGTTTTGGATTGAGACCTTGTTTGTATATTATTTTGGATGATGTATTATTACTATTGATGTTGTGGTTGTTGTAGTAGTTGTTGCTGGTTAGACTTTATAGTTGTTAGATCTCTGTGTTATCTTATCGTGATTGAGTATATTGTGATTATCATTGTGATATTTGCTCCTCCGTTTGGAGTTGAGATCTTGACAGGTTTATATTGTTTGTGTGGTTGCCCTCCTTTTGGAGAGGTCATGACCGATTTTTGTGTGAGATTATTATTTAGTTAGTTGACCTAGACAGCGTTCTACCGCCGATGCTGCGGCGTAGGCTGGACGTACCCACGACTCATACCCGATTTTCCGGGTATGGGTTGGGACATATATATATATATATATCTCCCTTTCCCTTGCATTTGCTGCTGCCCTTGCTACATAAACTGTTATCGCTGCTACATAGCTGCGCTGCTGCTGCTGCCCAACTGCTGATGATGCTGCTGCTGGCTGCCATGCTACTGCTGCTGTTGGGCTTCTACATGCTGCTGATGCTGCTGGTTCCAGTCCCCCCCCCCTCATCTCACACACACACACACACACACACACGACCACATACCCATATACATATATATATATATATATCTATATATATATATATACATACATATATATACATATATATAACCCTATAGATATATATACACTAACTTATATACATTCTAACATACACACACACTCAAACACAAATCAACACACACACACATAATTATATACAAACACATATCTATATATACATACACACATATATCTATATATATATATACACTAATATATATATATATACATACACACACACACACACACACACTTAAACATATATATATATCTATATATATCCTCACTCACACACACTCAACCTTACACACCCTCACACACACACTCTCACACACACTAGCACACACTCTCACAAACACACAACCTCGCACACAAACTCTCATACATATATATATATATATAAATATATATACATATATACATAAACTCATATATATATATACCTATAAACACTCACTCACACTCACACACACACTCACCTACACACTCACACACACACTCACCTACACACTCACACAAGCACTCACTCACACATACTCACCTACACACACACACACACACACACATATATATATATATATATATATATATATATATATATATATATATATACATAAACACACATACATATAAATATATACATATATATATAGACACATATACACTAACACAACACAACACACAACAACACACAAACCACACGCCCCACTCACGCCCAACGACCCCGACACTCACAAACACCCTAAAATATATAAAATATAACTTGAAAACTCTAGCACACACTCTCCGATACTAACCCAAGGCACGCACAAGCCCGAAACGAGGAAACCAAGTCGAAATGGCCGTTCGGTCATTTCGACGAACACGTGGTGCGCGGCTCGGAAAACCTCCTGAAACGTACACCAAACGAACTCGGAATCGGCCCAAAATTTACCCACGTGCTCTAAACGATGCCTAGATCCTAGAAAATGCACTCCTGCATCGATTCTAGGTCCGTGGTAGGAATGCGCACGCACTTAGAATCGGCGACGACGAAAAGCCTCAATTTTGCCCGAAACGCCCATTTCTCTGTGACACGACTTTCCGTGTCCAAACGGAGACACGCACTCACCCTCTAGACACCCGAAAATGTCTACCTAGGTCCGTCTAACCTAGGGCATCACCTAAAATTGGGCCAAATTTGGATTTCATCCAAAATTGACACAAAACCTAGTGTTAAAGTCTCTAAACTCTACCAAACTAGTTCCAACTTCCTCCTACGGGTAGGCTTAGGGTCTAGAAAGGTTCTAAAACACTAATTTCACTACACAAAAATAATTAGGAAGGGGAAAGTTAGGTTTTACCTCTTGGGAGTTGAAATCCCAAGGCCAAAGTCTCACAACCCCTAGAAATCACCTCCCTCAAGCTCCAAGCCACCAACTCTAGCTTCCACACTAGATCTAAGCTCCTCACACCTAGGTTGGGGAAGAATGTAGGGTTAGGGTTCACAAATAAAGAAGGAATGGAAGAAGGAAGGAAGAAAATAGAAAGAACTTACTTGGGAAGGAGAAATGAAGGAGAAGAAGAAGTGGAGAAGAAGAAGAAGTGGAATAAGAAGAGGGGCTGCTGTGAATGGTCGGGTAGGGCTGCTGTAAAGGGCCGGCCACACTAATTATATGTCACATAAAGTCCTCAAATGACCAAAATGCCCTCATAAGTTGGATTTTGGGTTCCGGGGTTCCAAAAGCACTCAAACTAGCTCCAAATCTCTCCCACTAACCTTCTAAAAATAAAATAAATATTTCTAAGCCCCAAAATAATTCTCACAAGGGTGCGGGCTGGGTCGGACATAGGTCCACTAAGGTCTGACATGGGTCCAGGCTAGCCAAAATCCTAAAACAAATAATAAAAATATAATACAATCAATAATTAATTATAAATACAATTAATTATAAATAATGCACAATTAACTAAATTAAAAAAAATATCCGGCTCTGGAAATAGGGTGGTGACAGAAAGTACGCTTGATCCTCGGGTGCTGGCTCTAAACCTGGCCATGCAAAACAAGTGGGGTTAGACCCCAAATAGCAAGTACCACAAAGGAAGCACGAATGAAGAAATAAAACTAGGTTATGAAATATATATATATATATATATATATATATATATATATATATATATAGTAATTTTGGTTCATAGCCTATCGTGACACAACAATCTAACCCTACAACCCAACAAGGACAAGGGTTAAACCCTCGCACCATGATAGTCCATGCCCTAGACTATTTGACAGTATATACAATACAGAAACACGCTCAGTTATATAATCGGTCAATTACTTGTACGGCTTACTAGATGGAGTCTGGGTTATCCCAAAGATATTATGCATATAGGAATCATCAGATTAAACCAGGTACTAGCAGGGTTAGCCTAGCCACAAATTGTCGTATATCACATAGTAGTATGTACCGGTCCCTCATAAGGCCACCGTGCTAAGATTGCATAGAACACATAGTATCATATAATAGTCAGATATTGTCATCCACTAATGAGGATTTAAACAATATCCATGGGGACTAGCATGCACACCCCCAATTCAGATGACTAGAGGTGGCTAGTTAGGCACGATCTCGAGATTTCATTCCCTCCCAATGATCTACAAGTTTAGTTGTCTAGTTAATCCTAATATAAACTAAAATCTCATGACGTGGTCACATGGTATTCTCCTTATATGATGTACAATAGTACGGTCACGCTAGATACGAATCCACTGTCACTTGATATTTCAATTTGGATTCACCCCAGCGTGATACAACAATCAACAGATCCTAGCCACGCTTGGTCATTGACTAACCCTTATGTCCATGCCGGAGATTGAGTTATATCACATACCACGCAGCGCATAGGTATACCGCAGTGTAAACATGTAGTATAATCGCTCAGGGATACTTCACGTAGGAACATATAACACGTAGCAAGTGTATCAGTACGGATACAAGTGATCGGGTCATGACGCTGTCACGCCCCGGTTCCATGGATAAGGAACCGAGACACATGGCAATGGCCAGCAACATACTTCGACGGGCATTCCAATCTAATGGGCCCGTCGGAGTACACTTAAGCTGTAAAGTACAATGAATAACCCATCACATAACACAAGTATACTCAATCTAAATCTCATCCACAGGCAGCAATATAAGAATACAATAGAAGTAAATACAACAACTAATGTGCAGGAAGAAAATATCAGATAAGTATCAAATACAAATACTAGAGTAGTCACACGGGAACAAATCTGCTAGTACAAATATACTGGAATGAAAGTAAGCAATAAGATAACATGGGACGACAGTAAGTAACTAGGTAATGATACCGTCCCAAGGAATGAGTCACTACCAGCGATCAGGCGAAGTCCTCAGGAATGACCTCATCCTCGGCAGTGAGTACAGCTGCTGGATAGATGCCCGGTCCGTACTCCTCCGGGTAATCCTCGTCGTCTATACTTGGAAGGGAACCAGGTCCTCAGAGGGACATAACAAGGTACAAAAATATAACATGCCATGGTAAACAGATAGTACAAGTGCGACGACAGGGTAATCTATCATAACCAAACAAGTGAGATACAATTTAAAGACAATGTTCGACGCGTGGGCTTTCTAAAATAAAACCGTAGCTCCGGACACGGAAACAAACGGCACGTACCGCAGCTCCAGGCAAAGAGTCACACGGGTGATACCACTACACTAGATACAGGAATCACTACAAAAATACTACATAGATATAAGCGCGTGCAGAGTAGCCCAAACGTCTAGTAACTGTCTTCCCCTTCCCAAGCGGTCAACGATTGTGCGCTGAACCTGAACCTCTAACTACAGTCTCGACACACAGAAATAACTCAACAGACGCGACCCTAAGGTCGTCCCAGTCTCTGGTCATGATGTCAGTATCAGGATACAAGAATCTGGCATGATCACAGTGTGTAAGTGTGTCCTGGGGTATCGATGTACTCAGGTGCGTGCATCGAGGTGCTATGAAGCATCTAGCAATTATTCTAAGACGTTACGTCGAATGTCAACACCCGGTTGTGATCCGGACGTGAAGTATCGAACGTCAACAAAAATTATGCGCACAAAGTACATAAAGAACAACAACTATCTGTAAACTGAAATACAGGGTGGCAAGGTACACTTGCCTGCGTACGGCTGCTGATGACGGGGATCTGGTACCGCGTCCAAGTCCTCAGGTCCTGCAGTACCTAGAGATGAGATACAAACCAGAATCAATAGTCTATTCTACGTCAAGCAGGGATGCGACACACAACTACACTCAAACTCAGTCTCTGCTACGACTCACAGGGACAAGACACTAGGGGGTTGACCACGGTTGACTATCGGTATGATAGTCAAATCATCTAGTCATCAGTATCACATCATCAAACCATCCCCAAAATATAGTTATTGATTTTAATTTCTTCGTTCAATATCGATGTTACTAATCACCAAGTACCTCCCTAAATTAATCACTTTAAGTTCCTAATTTCTAAATTACCGATCACACTAGTCCTTAATCAGTCATTCACTTACTATCCTTACTAATACATTTAAATTGAACATTTTACACTACATTCTTCAAAGACAAGTTTCCTCGACCTAACATCCACTGCCCATTGGATCACCAAATCATACCATTTCTTAATACGAATTCAACCACGACCATACTAACTATTCTATATAGGCTGTATAAGCAATGCTCCTCTTCCAACTTAAACATGCAAGTATAAATCATCAATCCATGCTCCTAAGCCCTAGCTAATGCACACAACCATAAGTATTCAAAATCCTCATTCTTACTTATATAATGTGTTGAAAAGAATCCTAACTGACCACATGTAATAACCCTAATCTCATAATTATAACAACACTAATAAGAGACAAGGCGAGGGGAGAGCTGTACCTCGACTGCGAGGTGTCGATGGTGGTGGTGATGGTGTATCCGGACAGGGAGGAGGCCGGAGTGGCACTGTAGAAGGGAGTCGGACAGTCGGCGTCGGCCACCGCACTGTCGGTCGGGGGTGAGAGTCAGGCCGGAGCGGGGGAAAGAAATGTACTGTGGGTCAAACGGTCACGGGGGAGGAACTGCTGCGTCGCGGGGTTGTGCTGGGTCGGGCTGGACAGCGGCCGGAGTGCGCTGTGTTGACAGCAGGCTGGGGGAAGAGTCAGTGACCGGCCGTGCGGTTCAGTCCGGCGGAGACTGTCGAAGGAGCATAGGTCGCGGGGGTCGACTCAGTCTCTGCACAGCAGCGGTCGGCCGGAGCTGCACAGCAGCGGCGGGGACAGCTGCTCAGCGGCTGGTCGACGCTGAAGTTTGCACCGGTTGGGGACACAGTCGGTCGGGGGTGGACTGCACAGGTCGGCGAAGGTGGACTGCACAGGTCGGCGGAGGTGGTCTGCACAGGTCAGCGGAGGTGGACTGGCCGGAGCCGAGTTGGTCGGCCGGCCGGTCTTCAGGAGGAGGGAGAGTTAAAGGAAGAAGAAGAAGAATGGAGAGAGGAGAAGCTTTTATATGGAGAATTTATGGAGGAGTGAGGAGAGAGAGAGAGAGGGGGGTTACCACACCTAGGGATTAGGGTCGGCCTTGGGGTTTGTGAGGGTGATGGTGATGGTTTTATAGGGAGTGGTGAATGGATGGAGGGTGTAGATTAGCCCATTCAAAATGGAGGGTTAAGATTTCTCATGAGAGAAATCATTTCTTCATGAGAAGTGGAGTGGGGGAGGGTGTAATCCGGTCCAACATAATTAACCTCTCCATTTGGTCTTGGCCAATGGGATGCTGGCACCTATAATTAATAAATTGTAACTTAGCCCCTTAAATTCGGGAAATTGCACGAACACATAAAATGACGCAAAAATTGTGGAAAAAAATGCGGTTTATGATTCGCACGGCAAGGGGGTGTTGGGGGTTTGGCCCGAGTTTAATTTAATGGCCATTGGGATTAATTAAGGATTAAAATAGGATTAGGCAAAATTGGTATCCCCGATTTAAATAGAATTAAAGTGTCCCGCGCTTTTAAATTAAATGGGGGCACTTGGGGTCAAAATTCGAAAATGACGCAAAAGTCAAAAATGGTGGTGGCTTGGAGTCAGTCTTGGACCCTTTAGTTGGTCCGGCTCAACGGGTTAAGTTGGTATATCAAAATTGAGGGTAACGACACAAGTGTCCGACACGAAATTAAATATGGATTACGGTTTCGGAAAATTGTGAAATTAATTTAGAGCACAACAAAATTTGATTTTGAGTGACAAAAAAGTCCAGTGCCTAATTTGGCGGGTCAAGTCAGAAGTACAATAATCCGATATAATTTATGGGCTGATATTGAGCTCCGAATAATTAAGCAATGACAGGGCGCGCCAAGGGTTTTAATTAAATGAATTAAAATACCAGACAAACTTAACTCCACTCTAAACCTCAACATCTGCTGCTAAATCCAAAATTTTCCAAATCCAAACCTGACTATCTATAGAATAAATCGAGGGGGTTTACATCTTCCCAACTTAAAAAAATTTTGTCCCCAAAATTAAAAGTAAGGCATGATAATATCTAAAAGAATTTTAAAAACAACTAGTAATCAACTTCCGTACGTAAATTCGTACCTTGGTCCTCAAATAAGTATAGAAACCGCTGCCGAATAGAATCCTCGCGCTCCCAAGTAGACTCGCCTGGTGAATGGTGCTTCCTTGCCACTCTGACAAGTCGAATCATCTTCCCTCTCAAAGTCTTCTCTCTGTGGTCGAGGATCTCGACTGGCTGCTCTACGTAAGACTGACTGGGCCCGACTGTAATCTTCGAATGATCAAGCACGTGGCTAGGGTCTGCGACATATCTCCTTAGCTGCGATACGTGAAATACGTCATGTACTCCCTCTAATGATGGAGGTAATGCAAGACCGTAAGCTACTTCGCCAACTCATTCCAAGATGTCAAAAGGCCCGATGTACCTCGGACTCAGCTTGCCTCTGCCTCCGAGTCTGATGGTACCACGAGTAGGGGATATCCTCAAAAATACATGGTTACCCTCCTTGAACTCCAATGGTCTGCGGTGCGTATTTGCTCAATGTTTCTGTCTATCCTATGTTGTACGCAGGTGGCTCTGAATCTGCTTGACCTTCTCCACTGTCTGTGTCACTAGCTCTGGACCAAGTATTTGACGCTCTCCCACGTCACTCCAATAAACTGGCGACCTGCATTTCCTGTCGTACAGTGCCTCATAAGGTGCCATCTGTATGCTAGCCTGGTAACTGTTATTGTAGGAGAATTCCACCAAGTGTAGGTGGTCCTCCCAAGATCCCCTAAAATCAATCATGCATGCTCTCAACATATCCTCTAATATCTGTATCGTGTGCTCTGAATGTCCATCAGTCTGTGGATGATATGCAGTGCTAAACTTGAGACGAGTTCCTAGGCTCTCCTGCATACTCCGCTAAAAATACGACGCGAATCTGGAATCACGACCCGATACGATACTGACAGGCACTCTGTGTAGTCGTACTACCTGTCTCATATACATGTCAGTTATAATCTCCGTGGGCTGCCCAACTCTGAGAGGCGAGAAATGTGCAAACTTGGTGAGTCCGTCTACGACAACCCAACTGCATCCTTCCTGCTAGGGCTCCGCGGAAATCCTGCGATGAAGTCCATGGTGATGTGTTCCCACTTTCACCCGGGAATGGGAAGCGACTGCAATAGTCCTGCAGTCCTCTGATATTCAGCCTTGACTTGCTGACAAACCAAACATCTCGCCATGAACCTTACAATCTCTCTCTTCATCCCATGCCACCAAAAATGTTGTCTCAATCTCGGTACATCTTCGTACCTCCGGGATGAATAGAATAAATCGAGCTATGAGCCTCGGTCCTCAACTCTTTGCGTAGCTCGCCACTCGGAACGTATAGGCGATCTCCATACCTCAATGTTCCGTCTACATGAATCCTGAGTCCCGTCTGCATGTCGGCCTTTGTCCTTTCTCGCAGTCGTCTAAATCTCGTATCTGTAGGCAAGGCTGCCTTGATCCTCTCAATAAATGTGGACTGAATCCTCGAGACTGGCCATCTGTCCATCCATGCCTGGCAATAAAATCTCAATCCTGAGTTCCTGAAAATCCTCTAACAACTGGCGATGAGTCGTAAAAATATGCCATAGGCTTCCTGCTCAAGGCATCTGCTACTACATTCGCATTGCCAGGGTGGTACTGTAACTCGATATTATAATCTGTCATAAGTTCTAGCCAACGCCTCTGTCTCATGTTGAGCTCCTTTTTCGTGTAGGCATACTTCAGACTTTTATGATCTGTATAATCTCAACACGCTCTCCATAAAGGTAGTGTCGCCATAGCTTTAGTACAATTATCACTGCAGTTGGTTTTAGGTCGGGCGTCTTATAGTTCTTTTTATGAATCCTTAGTCGTCCTAATGCGTAGACTATCTATTCTATCTAATCATAACTCATATTTGCTGAGCTTGGCATACAGTCTCTCCTGTCTCAGCGTCTCCAACACGATCCTGAGATGTCTCTCGTGCTCCTCCTGGCCCTTAGAATAAATCGAGATGTCGTCAATAATTACCACCACGAACTTATCCGAGTACTGGTGGAAAATATTGTTCCTCGAACTCATAAATACTGCCGGCACATTGGTTAAACCAAACGTTATGACTAAAAACTCATAGTGGCCATACTTCGTTCGAAAGGCCGTCTTCTGGATGTCCTCTTTTTGTACCTTGATCTGATGATAACCGGATCTGAGATCGATCTTTGAGAATACACATGCACTGCTAAGTTGATCAAACAAATCATCGATGCGCGACACAGGGTACTTGTTCTTTATCGTTACATCCCTTAATGCCCTAAAATCGTTATGCCATATACCGTCCCGTCCTTCTTCGGTACACTAAGATGGGTACTCCCCATAGAGAAATACTAGTCCGACTGTAAACCTTGTCTAAGAGATCCTCTACTATGGACCTTCAACTCAACCAACTCTATCGGTGCTAGTCTGAAGACGAGAACATAACCGGCTCAACTCTTGGAGTCAACTCTATAGCAAATTATATCTCTCTGTCAGGTGGCAGGCCTAAAAGATTCTCTAGAAACACATCTTCAAACCTTGATATAATATGGCGGTATACTGGTTCACCTCCTGCGTTGTATACCCTAAGGTAGATGGGCACCATGCTCCCAGGCTCTCTGACGAAACTCAAACTCAGGGTAATCCGGTGGTCTAAGGATGATACAACCACGACAGTAATCAAGCATTGCGTGGTATTGGCTCAATCAATCCATGTCTAGGATAATGTCATAGTCTAGACTTTAACCTCAAGATAAATTCTCCTATTCTATTTTCAACATCAATCCTCAAAAAAAAAAAAAACTTGCCTAATGTATAATTTCTCTTCTCCTCAAGGTTTTTCCTAAAATTTTATTCCTCGAATTTCTTCTTTTCGCTATTCATCTCTCCAAGTCACAAGTACAATAATGGTATCACTCAAGCACATACTAGAATTCCTGGAATTCGATCATTATCTTCCAAGTGAGACCCTAACATTTCATCTCCTCTAGCTCATAATTTTCGTTCCTAGCATTGCTATCATATGCAACCACTAGTTTCCATCATCAGGCTATGCATTTCCCTAAATTATTCTAGGTCATGATCAACAATCCTTCCAGCTCTTAGTACTTCCAAGATCACTGCTACCTCAAGTACGGATAGGGTACTACTGGGTCCAACTCTCTTGCCAACCTTCCACACTAGTTCTAGAATCCAAAGAACCCATCAATCTATCCTGATAAGGTAACAATCTTCTCCGAGAAAGGTATACGAATTCTGTCTTCTGTCGTCTGGTCTTCGATCTTCTTCTGGAGGGAAATCATCAGTCACAAGCATTCATCTCCCCGAACAATAGGGGACGAGAAACAAGGATAGCGATATTGACGAAGATTGAACGAATGCAAAGTGGAAGTCCAAGGGCGATAATCATATACAAAGAGTTTTTAAAATCAATTATGGATTGAGATCCTATTCAACAATCATAACATCTATTCCTAATTTGCAGGCTCGCTTGGCTCAGTCAGGTGACCAAGACGATTTAAATCGGACCTGCATGGGCCACCACAAAAATATGTCACGCCCTGGTGGCAGGGAAACAGGTCCTTAGAGGGACGTAACAAGGTACAGAAATACAACATGCCATGGTAAACAGATAGTACAAGTACGACGACAGGATAATCTATCATAACCAAACAAGTGAGACACAAATTAAAGACAATGTTCGACGCGTGGGCTTTCTAAAATAAAACCGTAGCTCCGGACACGGAAACACACGGCACGTAACGCAGCTCCGGACAAAGAGTCACACGGGTGATACCACTACACTAGATACAGAAATCACTACAAAAATACTACATAGATATAAGCGCGTGTAGAGTAGCCCAAACGTCTAGTAACTGTCTTCTCCTTCCCAAGCGATCAACGATTGTGCGCTGAACCTGAACCTCTAACTACAGTCTCGACACACTGTAATATAAAGGGCACTATCTAGAATTTACCATAAATGTAAACCTCTATGTCTCAATCCACAATGTACATCAGTATACAAGAAAGAGCTAAATGTGCTAAGGTCGGCGGCCCAATAACACACTAACTCGAATAGACTCGAGAAGAAGTATGAGTCTACAAAACTAGGCTACAATAGCAGATGAATAATCAATATAAAATAACCATAATCTCGGTAGATATAATGTGAGTATCTGGTACCATGCTCGCAAGATATGCCACTCCATCGGTATCTCCAAATGCTCCATAATCATCTATGCTGCAAAACTGGCAGGGAACCAGGTCCTCAGAGGGACATAACAAGGTACATAAATATAGCATGCCAAGTAAACAGAAAGTACAAGTGCACGACAGGGTACTCTATCATAACCAACTAGTGTGACACAGTTTAAAGACAATGTTCGACGCGTGGGCTGTCCAAAATAAAACCGCAGCTCCGAACACAGAGACACACGGGTCGTACCATAGCTCCGAGCACAGAGACACACGGGTGTTACCACTACACTATAAAACAGGACCACTACACTATGAAACAGGATCACTACATATACATATATAAGCGCGTGCAGAGTAGCCCAACGTCTAGTAACTGTCTTTCCCATCCCAAGCGGTCAACGATTGTGCGCTGAACCTGAACCTCTAACAGTCTCGACACACGGAAGATAACTCAACAGACGCGACCCTAAGGTCGTCCCAGTCTCTGGTCATGATGTCAGTATCAGGATACAGGAATCTGACACGATCACAGTATACGAGTGTGTCCTGGGGTGTCGATAAACTCAGGTACGCATATCGAGATACTACGAATCATCCAACAATCTTCCTAGGACGCTACGACGTACGTCTTCACCCGGTTGTGAACCGGACGCGAAGTACCGAACGTCAACATAACTACGTGCACGATGTACATATGAAACAACAAATATCTATAAACTAAAATACAGGGTGGCAAGGTACACTTGCTTGCGTGCGGCTGCTGATGACGGGGATCCGGTACTACGTCCAAGTCCTCAGGTCCCGCAGTACCTAGAGATAGATACAAACCAAAATCAATAATCTATTCTACGTCAAGCAGGGATGCGACACACATCTAAACTTAAACTCAGTCTCAGCTACGACTCACAGGGACAAGTCACTAGGGGTTGACCACAGTTGACTATCGGTACGATACGTCAAATCACCTAGTCATTCATAACACATCATCAAACCATCCTCAAAACACAGTTCGTGATTTTAAGTTTCCCGTTTAATGTCGTTGTTACCAATCACCATATGAACTACTCTTCAATCAACTCTTTGAAACAAGCCAGGTCTCCTCTAATAATCATTGTCTATCAACCCTCGTGAACATTACTCAAGTATTCTATCCCTTCTCACTGTGTATGGTACACAATTATATATTCGTATTCCTCAATCGATTTTCGTCACTAGTTATCAAGTCCTCAAAATAATGAGCATCTTAATGACATCACCTCCCCTTTACCAAAAATTTCATGCTCTTCAAGGATAATTAACTTCCATGTAAAAACAACGCAATATACTCTAGATCTTGATGCATTCACCCTCAAACTCAACAAACCATATTTAAACCTTAAACCAAATCTAAATTCATACTCTTCCATAATATTCATAATATCTTATTAAAATTCAAATCCCCGACCTTCATGCGAATCATTGAAATCTATTTTAATTTATGCAACCAAAAACCCTAGAATATACTACACATCATTAACACAAACTCGAATCATTAAAATCCATATTCGCATCATTCATCATTAGACTTAAACCAATATAAACCTTAATCACAAAGTTAACATATGAATATTTATGCTACTCCAACTATTTATATCAATATGCTAAAAACACCCCCTAGTTAATATATACACAACCATAATCATCCTCTTTAATCTTCATTAACATAATCTTCATCCATGTTAATATTTAATCATCAAAACATAACCTATATATATGTAAATAACATCCTATTTAAAACAGTAATAAAATCTGGAATTTAATACAAGAGAGGGGGAGAGTCGACCTCGACGAGGCGTTCGTCGGCCGGAGGGGGTGACGGTCGGAGGAGGATGGAAGAGTGGAGAAGGAGGAGGATGGAGGAAGGTGCTGGAAGGGGGGCTGCCTGGCCGGACGGCCGCTGCTGGCCGGAGGGCCGGCTGGCCGCTGTTGGCCGGTGGGGCGGCTGGCGGCTGCTCCGCCGGCCGACGGCCTGGGGTGGCCGGAGGTCAGGGGGGAGGATGGCCGGAGTGGTGGAGCTTCAAGTGAGAGGAGGAATGGTGGAGTTTCTTCATGAAGAAAAATAATGGAGGAGGAGGAAGAAGAAGTTTGCATGGGAAGAAATTAATGAAGGAGGAGAGAGAGTGGGTTCCCTTGGGATTAGGGCCGGTGATGTGTTGAGGGTGGGGGGAATATGTTACTTTATAGGGGGATGTGTGGGTTTGAATGAGTGGTTGGGATCCTCCTAGGTAGAATGAATGGTTGTGATGCAATATGGATAGGGGTGGGATTCTTCATGAGGGAATTGGGTTTGGGACCCCATTTTGGGACCCAACAAATAATCATTACCAATGAGGTGTTGCCAACAATTTGTTAATTGCAAATTAGCCCCCATAAATTCGGGAATTTGCATAAACACATGAAATAACGCAAAATTTTTGGAGAAAAATATATTTAAAATTGTCATGGTGAGGGGGTGTTGCGCGTTAGGCGCGGGTCTAATTTGAAGGGCATTGGGATTATTTTAATATCAAAATAGAATTCACAAAGTTGGTAAATTCTGATTTAATTAAAAAAAGAACGCGTCCCGCAAATTTAATTTAACTGGGGCCCGCGGGATCAAAATTCGGAACCGGCGCAAAGGCCAAAAATGGTGGGGGCTTGGAGTCGGTCTTGGACCCTTTTGTTGGTCCGGCTCAACGGGTTAAGTTGGTACCCCAAAATCGAGGGTAACGACACAGGTGTCCGACACAGAATAAAATACGGGTTACGATTTTCAGAATGTTGCGCAATTAATTTAGAGCACACAAAAGTTGATTTTAACGGTCAGAAAAGTCCAATGCCTAATTTGGCGAGTTGAGTCGAGTGTACAATATTTGTACGGAATTTACGGGCTGATAATGGGCTCCGAATAATTAGACAAAGATCGGGTGTGTCAATGGTTTAAATAAATTGGATTAAAATTCCAGGTAAATATCCTCTCTAAACCTCAATATCTTCTATCAAAATTTTCCTGGCCCACTATAACTATCTACAGAATAAAATGAGGGGGTTTACATTCTTCCCAACTTAGAAAAATTTCGTCCCCGAAATTAAAAGTAAAGCACGATAATATCTAACAGAAATTTAAAACAACTAGTAATTAAATGCCGTACGTAAATTCGTACCTTGCTCCTCAAATAAGTACGGGAATCGTTGCCGAATAGAATCCTCGCACTCCCATGTAGACTCGCCTGGTGAATGGTGCTTCCATGCCACTCTGACCAGTCGAATCGTCTGTCCTCTCAAAGTCTTCTCGCTGCGGTCGGTGATCTCAACTGGGTGCTCTATATAAGACAGACTAGGCCCGACTGTAATCTCCGAATGATCAAGCATGTGGCTAGGGTCTGCGACATATCTCCTCAGCTGCGATACGTAAAATACGTCATGTACTCCTTCTAATGATGGAGGTAATACAAGACGGTAAGCCACTTCGCCAACTCGTTCAGAATATCAAAAGGTCCGATATACCTCGGACTCAGCTTGCCTCTGCCTCTGAATCTGATGGTACCACGAGTGGGCGATATTCTCAAAAATACGTGGTCACCCTCCTTGAACTCCAATGGCCTGCGGTGCGCATCTGCCTAGTGTTTGTCTGTCCTGTGCTGCGCGCAGGTGGCTCTGAATCTGCTTGACCTTCTCCACTGTCTGTGTCACCAATTCCGGATCAAGTATCTGACGCTCTCCTACGTCACTCCAACAAACTGGCGACCTATATTTCCTGCCGTACAGTGCCTCATAGGGTGCCATCTGTATGCTGGCCTGGTAACTGTTATTGTAGGAGAATTCTACCAAGTGTAGATGGTCCTCCCAAGATCCTCCAAAATCAATCATGCACGCTCGCAACATATCCTCTAATATCTGTATCGTGCGCTCTGACTGTCCGTCAGTCTGTGGATGATACGCAGTGCTGAACTTGAGACGAGTTCCTAAGCTCTCCTGCATACTCCGCCAAAAATGTGACGTGAATCTGGAATCACGATCCTATACGATGCTGACAGGCACTCCATGTAATCGTACTATCTGCCTCATATACATGTCAGCTAGTATCTCTGTGGATTGCCCAACTCTGAAGGGCAAGAAATGTGCAGACTTGGTGAGTCGGTCTACGACAACCCAAACTGCATCCTTCCCGCTAGGGCTTCGCGGGAATCCTGTGACGAAGTCCATGGTAATGTGTTCCCACTTCCACTCGGGAATGGGGAGTGGCTACAATAATCCTGCAGTTCTCTGATGTTCAGCCTTGACTTGCTGACAAACTAAATACTTTGCCACAAATCTTGCAATTTCCCTCTTCATCCCATGCCACCAAAAATGCTGTCTCAAGTCTCGGTACATCTTCGTACCCCCGGGATGAATGGAATAAATTGAGCTATGAGCCTCTGTCATCAACTCTTGGCGTAGCTCGCCACTCGGAACATATAGGCGATCTCCGCACCTCAGCGTTCCGTCTTCATGAATCCTGAGTCCCGTCTGCAGGCCGGCTTCTGTTCTCTCTCGCAGACGTCAAAATCTCGCATCTGTAGGCAATGCTGCCTTGATCCTCTCAATCAAAGTAGACTGAACCTCAAGACTGGCCATCTGTCCATCCATGCCTGGCAATACTATCTCTATTCCAAGCTCCTGGAGATCCTCTAGCAACTGTCGCTGCGTCGTCAGAAAGTATGCCATGGGCTTCCTGCTTAAGGCATCTGCTATGACGTTCGCCTTGCCAGGGTGGTACTGTAGCTCAATGTCATAATCTGTCATCAACTCTAGCCAGCATCTCTGCCTCATATTGAGCTCCTTCTGCGTGTAGACGTACTTCAGGCTTTTATGATCTGTATAAATCTCAACACGCTCACCATAAAGGTAATGCCTCCAAAGCTTTAGTGCAAATATCACCGCAGCTAGCTCCAAGTCATGCGTCGGATAGTTCTTCTCATGTACTCTCAGTTGTCTCGATGCGTAGGCTATCACCTTGTCGTGTTGCATCAGTACACATCCCAATCCGCTCCCTGACGCATCACTGTACACTACAAATCCTCCTGATCCGGAAGGTAGTGTCAAAATTGGTGCCGATGTCAGACGCTTCTTCAGCTCATCGAAAGCCGCCTGACACTAGTCTGTCCAGATAAACTCCTCGCCCTTATGCGTTAGTCTCGTCATAGGCGTAGCTATCCTCGAAAAGTTTTCCACGAACCTCCGGTAATATCCGGCAAGTCCGAGGAAACTCCTAACCTCTGTAACTGATGTAGGGGTAGGCCAGGTCTCTACTGCAGCTATCTTCTCCGGATCCACTGATAGTCCATCTTCGGTGATTATGTGTCCCAGAAATTGTACCCTATCCAAGAAAAACTCACATTTGCTGAGTTTGGCATACAGTCTCTCATGTCTCAGCGTCTCCAACACAATCCTGAGATGTCTCTCATGCTCCTCCCGGCTCTTGGAATATATCAGGATATCGTCTATAAATACCACCACGAACTTATCTAAGTACTGGTGGAAAACATTGTTCATCAAACACATGAATACTGCTGGCGCGTTGGTTAAACCAAACGGCATGACTAAAAACTTATAATGGCCATACTTCGTCCGAAAGGCCGTCTTCTGGATGTCCTCTTTCCGTACCTTGATCTGATGATATCCGAATCTAAGGTCGAACTTCGAGAATATACATGCACCGCTAAGCTGATCAAACAAATCATCGATGCGCAGTAGTGGATACTTGTTCTTTATTGTTACAGCATTTAGCACCCTGTAATCGATACACAAGCGTACCGTCCCGTCCTTCTTCGGTACGAACAGAATGGGTGCTCCCCATGGAGATACACTAGCCCGTATGAAACCCTTTTCTAAGAGATCATCTACTTGAACCTTCAGCTCAACCAACTCCTTCGGTGCTAGTCTGTAAACGGGGGAAGTAACTGGCTCGGCTCCTGGAGTCAACTCTATAGTGAACTCAATCTCTCTGTCAGGTGGCAGTCCTGGGAGGTCCTCTGGAAACACATCCTCGAACTCTGCTATAAAGTGAGGGTACATCGGTTCACCTTCTGCAATGTGTGTCGCTAGGGTAGGTTGGACACCATGCTCTCGGGCTCCCCGAAGAAACTCAAACTCTGGGTGATCTGGGGGTCTAAAGATGACACAACCACGATGGCAATCTAGCGTTGCATGGTATTGGCTCAACCAATCCATGCTTAGAATAATGTCATAGTCCGGCATGGAGAAAACCAAAAATCGGGCATGCATCTCTCGCCCGCAGACAACTACTGAACATGACCTACAAGTGTCACTAACAGGTACTATTCCACCTCCCGTAAGAATCCTCTTGACCTTCGGAAGGGGTGCAGTGGCTATTCTATGGGTAGCCACGAAACTAGCAGCTATAAAAGAGTGTGTGGCACCAGAATCAAATAGGACTAATGCTGGTAATGTAGCTACTAAGATTGTACCTGCTATCACTTCTCCTGCTGTCTCAGCCTCCTCGACGGTCATGGCATAGGCCTGTCCTTGCCTCGGTGTCGGGGCCCTCTGCTGCTGCTGCTGAACCTGCTGGTATCGCTCTCCCTGTGGAGCCAAAGGTGGCCTCCTCTGGTTCACTCCTGGTGCTGGGGGTCGCTGCGCTCCAGCTCCTGCGTAGGGTGGCCTCGGCCCAGGAGGCTGCTGATAAGGCCTCGGCGCTGGCAGGGCTGGACGGTGTACCATCTGCACTGGATCTCTCTGCTCAGGGCAATCTCTGATGGCATGCTGGGGTGATCCACATCTCAAACATACGCCCAACCTCCGTCTATAGTCCCTCATCAAATGTCCCCTCTTGCTGCAGAAATGGCATATGGGAATGACTGCTCCCTGCTGGGGTGCTGCCCTCTGTTGCTGCTGCTGTACGAGAGGGCGCTTCGCAGGTCCTCCCTGCGGGGCTCGGACTGCTGATGACGACGCAAAGGGGCGTTTCTGGCTAGCCTCCAACTTGTTGATACGGTCCTGGCGCCGTGCTGCAAGTAGTACCTCGGAGTAAGTGGTGGGGGCTGTGGACCCGATAAGCCTCTGGGTCTCATATCTCAGGCCCTCATAAAACTTCTCGGCCTTTGCTTCTTCATTGGGGATCAGGTATGGTACAAATCTGCTCAGGCGGAGGAACTCAGAATTATATTCCTCTAAAGTCATACTCCCCTGGATGAGGTTCTGGAATCTGCTCCGAAGCTCTGCTCGGGCGGTAGAGGGTATGTACATCTCCTGGAAGAGTCTGGAGAACTCTTCCCAGGTGACGCAATCCGGTCCCAAATGCTCCTCCTCGGAAAGCTACCAGTGATGGGCGTTGCCGGTGAGCTGCATCCTGACAGCTGTCATCCATCGGTGTTGGGGGAGATCAGTAGCCTCTAGCTGGTGCTGAATACCGGTGAGCCAAGCGTGGACCTCCGTCGGCTCCTCGGTGCCCGCGAAAGGTTGCGGTATCAAACGGTGGAAGTCTATGACAGAACCTCTCGGCGGCGCATATGCGGGTGGTGTCGCCTGCCCCAAGGCCGTCACGATGCTCTCTCTCAAGGTCTCAGCCTGGTGCTGCTGGGCCTGCTGGGCCTGCTGCTGAGCCTGCTGCTGAGCCTGCTGCTGGGCCTGCTGCTGGGCCTGCATCATTGCGAACATCATTTGGAACGTCTGGGTTTCGTCCATCGGTTGCCCTGTGGGGAATGGCATATAGGGCATCTGGGGTAGAAATGGTGGAGGAGGTGGTAACTGCTGCTCCTCCTGATCCGGGATTCTCTGATCCTCAGGTCCTGCCTGATGTGGAGTCTGGTGTCCGTCTGATGGTATCTCAGGATGTCCTGATGACTGTCCCATGGGGGCTGGAGTCAGTAGAAGGACCTGCTCCAGATCCGATTCCCCGGATGATCCAGCGTCTCGGGGAACGTCGCCAGGCTGCACGATACGTCCACTGCGGAGATTCATAACTCTGAAAAGAAGTCATGACTGCGATCAGCGTTTAAGGAAAATAAACAAGATACAATTTTGATAAACGATATCGAGATAGAGGTGTCATGTGAAGGTTTTAAACTTTGCAGATGAGATTTTTAACTCTATTCCTAATTTGCAGGCTCACTTGGCACAGTCAGGTGACCAAGACGATTTTAAATCGGACCTGCATGGGCCACCACAAAAATATGTCACGTCCCAGTCCCAAAATACGTAGGACTAGGAATACGTGACACGCCAGCTACGCATTCGACCAGACTCTGGTCTGACTCGAATACGTATAAGCTGTAATATAAAGGACACTATCTAGAATTTACCATAAATGTAAACCTCTATGTCTCAATCCACAATGTACATCAGTATACAAGAAAGAGCTAAATGTGCTAAGGTCGGCCGCCCAATAACACACTAACTCGAATAGACTCGAGAAGAAGTATGAGTCTACAAAACTAGGCTACAACAGCAGATGAATAATCAATATAAAATAACCATAATGTCGGTAGATATAATGTGAGTACCTGGTACCATGCTCGCAAGATATGCCACTCCATCGGTATCTCCAAATGCTCCATAATCGTCTATGCTGCAAAACTGGCAGGGAACCAGGTCCTCAGAGGGACGTAACAAGGTACAGAAATATAGCATGCCAAGTAAACAGAAAGTACAAGTGCACGACAGGGTACTCTATCATAACCAACTAGTGTGACACAGTTTAAAGACAATGTTCGACGCGTGGGCTGTCCAAAATAAAACTGCAGCTCCGAACACAGAGACACACGGGTCGTACCGTAGCTCCGAGCACAGAGACACACGGGTGTTACCACTACACTATGAAACAGGATCACTACACTATGAAACAGGATCACTACATATATATATAAGCGCGTGTAGAGTAGCCCAAACGTCTAGTAACTGTCTTCCCCATCCCAAGCGGTCAACGATTGTGCGCTGAACCTGAACCTCTAACAGTCTCGACACACGGAAGATAACTCAACAGACGCGACCCTAAGGTCGTCCCAGTCTCTGGTCATGATGTCATTATCAGGATACTGGAATCTGGCATGATCACAGTGTACGAGTGTGTCCTGGGGTATCGATAAACTCAGGTACGTATATCGAGATACTATGAATCATCCAACAATCTTCCTAGGACGCTACGACGTACGTCTTCACCCGGTTGTGAACCGGACGCGAAGTACCGAACGTCAACATAACTACGTGCACGATGTACATATGAAACAACAAATATCTGTAAACTAAAATACAGGGTGGCAAGGTATACTTGCCTGCGTGCGGCTGCTGATGACGGGGATCCGGTACCACGTCCAAGTCCTCAGGTCCCGCAGTACCTAGAGATAGATACAAACCAAAATCAATAATCTATTCTACGTCAAGCAGGGATGCGACACACATTTAAACTTAAACTCAGTCTCAGCTACGACTCACAGGGACAAGTCACTAGGGGTTGACCACAGTTGACTATCGGTACGATACGTCAAATCACCTAGTCATTCATAACACATCATCAAACCATCCTCAAAACACAGTTCGTGATTTTAAGTTTCTCGTTTAATGTCGTTGTTACCAATTACCATATGAACTACTCTTCAATCAACTCTTTGAAACAAGCCAGGTCTCCTCTAATAATCATTGTCTATCAACCCTCGTAAATATTACTCAAGTATTCTATCCCTTCTCACTGTGTATGGTACACAATTACATATTTGTATTCCTCAATCAATTTTCGTCACTAGTTATCAAGTCCTCAAAATAATGAGCATCTTAATGACATCACCTCCCCTTTACCAAAAATTTCATGCTCTTCAAGGATAATTAACTTCCATGTAAAAACAACGCAATATACTCTAGATCTTGATGCATTCACCCTCAAACTCAACAAACCATATTTAAACCTTAAACCAAATCTAAATTCATACTCTTCCATAATATTCATAATATCTTATTAAAATTCAAATCCCCGACCTTCATGCGAATCATTGAAATCTATTTTAATTTATGCAACCAAAAACCCTAGAATATACTACACATCATTAACACAAACTCGAATCATTAAAATCCATATTCGCATCATTCATCATTAGACTTAAACCAATATAAACCTTAATCACAAAGTTAACATATGAATATTTATGCTACTCCAACTATTTATATCAACATGCTAAAAACACCCCCTAGTTAATATATACACAACCATAATCATCCTCTTTAATCTTCATTAACATAATCTTCATCCATGTTAATATTTAATCATCAAAACATAACCTATATATATGTAAATAACATCCTATTTAAAACAGTAATAAAATCTGGAATTTAATACAAGAGAGGGGGAGAGTCGACCTCGACGAGGCGTTCGTCGGCCGGAGGGGGTGACGGTCGGAGGAGGATGGAAGAGTGGAGAAGGAGGAGGATGGAGGAAGGTGCTGGAAGGGGGGCTGCCTGGCCGGACGGCCGCTGCTGGCCGGAGGGCCGGCTGGCCGCTGCTGGCCGGAGGGGCGGCTGGCGGCTGCTCCGCCGGCCGACGGCCTGGGGTGGCCGGAGGTCAGGGGGGAGGGTGGCCGGAGTGGTGGAGCTTCAAGTGAGAGGAGGAATGGTGGAGTTTCTTCATGAAGAAAAATAATGGAGTAGGAGGAAGAAGAAGTTTGCATGGGAAGAAATTAATGAAGGAGGAGAGAGAGTGGGTTCCCTTGGGATTAGGGCCGGTGATGTGTTGAGGGTGGGGGGAATATGTTACTTTATAGGGGGATGTGTGGGTTTGAATGAGTGGTTGGGATCCTCCTAGGTAGAATGAATGGTTGTGATGCAATATGGATAGGGGTGGGATTCTTCATGAGGGAATTGGGTTTGGGACCCCATTTTGGGACCCAACAAATAATCATTACCAATGAGGTGTTGCCAACAATTTGTTAATTACAAATTAGTCCCCATAAATTCGGGAATTTGCATAAACACATGAAATGACGCAAAAATTTCGGAGAAAAATATATTTAAAATTGTCATGGTGAGGGGGTATTGCGCGTTAGGTGCGGGTCTAATTTGAAGGGCATTGGGATTATTTTAATATCAAAATAGAATTCACAAAGTTGGTAAATTCCGATTTAATTAAAAAAAGAACGCGTCCCGCGAATTTAATTTAATTGGGGACCGCGGGGTCAAAATCTGGAACCGGCACAAAGGCCAAAAATGGTGGGGGCTTAGAGTCAGTCTTGGACCCTTTTGTTGGCCCGGCTCAACGGGTTAAGTTGGTACCCCAAAATCAAGGGTAACGACACAGGTGTCCGACACGGAATAAAATACGGGTTACGATTTTCGAAATGTTGTGCAATTAATTTAGAGCACACAAAAGTTGATTTTAACGGTCAGAAAAGTCCAGTGCCTAATTTGGCGAGTTGAGTCGAGTGTACAATATTTGTACGGAATTTACGGGCTGATAATGGGCTCCGAATAATTAGACAAAGATCGGGTGTGTCAATGGTTTAAATAAATTGGATTAAAATTCCAGGTAAATATCCTCTACTTCTAAACCTCAATATCTTCTATCAAAATTTTCCTGGCCCACTATAACT
Organism: Iris macrosiphon; assembly: GCA_036927795.1. Classification (NCBI taxonomy): domain Eukaryota; kingdom Viridiplantae; phylum Streptophyta; class Magnoliopsida; order Asparagales; family Iridaceae; genus Iris; species Iris macrosiphon. The sequence goes on from JAYESA010000011.1 coordinate 29,664,453, forward strand.
ATCTACAGAATAAAATGAGGGGGTTTACATCTAGTCATCAGTATCACATTATCAAACCATCCCCAAAACATAGTTATTGATTTTAATTTCTTCGTTCAATATCGCTGTTACTAATCACTAAGTACCTCCCTAAATTAATCACTTTAAGTTCCCAGTTTCTAAATTACCGATCACACTAGTCCTTAATCAATCATTCACTTACTATCCTTACTAATACATTTAAATTGAGCATTTTATACTACTTCTTCAAAGACAAGTTTCCTCAACCTAACATCCACTGCCCATTGGATCACCAAATCATACCATTTCTTAATGCGAATTCAACCACGACCATACTAACTATTCTATATATGCTGTATAAGCAATGCTCTTAATCCAACTTAAACATGCAAGTATAAATCATCAATCCATGCTCCTAAGCCCTAGCTAATGCACATAACCATAAGTATTCACAATCCTCATTCTTACTTATATAATATGTTGAAAAGAATCCTAACTAACCACATGTAATAACCCTAATCTCATAATTATAACAACACTAATAAGAGACAAGGCGAGGGGAGAGATGTACCTCAACTGCGAGGTATCGATGGTGGTGGTGATGGTGTAACCGGACAGGGAGGAGGCCGGAGTGGCACTGTCGAAGGGAGTCGGACAGTCGACGTCGGCCACCGCACTGTCGGTCGGGGGTGAGAGTCAGGCCGGAGCGGGGGGAAGAAATGTACTGTGGGTCGAACGGTCACGGGGGAGGAACTGTTGTACCGCGGGGCTGTGCTGGGTCGGGCTGGACAGCGGCCGGAGTGCGCTGTGTTGGCAGCAGGTGGGGGGAAGAGTCATTGACCGGCTGGACGGTTCAGTCCGGCGGAGACTGTCGAAGGAGCACAGGCCGCGGGGGTTGACTCAGTCTCTGCACAGCAGCGGTCGGCCGGAGCTGCCCAGCAGCGGCGGGGACAGCTGCTCAGCGGGCGGCGGGGACAACTGCTCAGTGGGCTGCGGGGACAGCTGCTCAGCGGCTGGTCGGTGCTGAAGTTCGCACCGGTTGGGGACACAGTCGGTCGGGGGTGGACTGCACAGGTCGACGGAGGTGGACTGGCCGGAGCCGAGTTGGTCGGCCGGCCGGTCTTCAGGAGGAGGGAGAGTTAAAGGAAGAAGAAGAAGAAGAAGAATGGAGAGGGAAGAAGCTTATGTATGGAGAATTTATGGAGGAGTGAGGAGAGAGAGAGAGAGGGGGTTTACCACACCTAGGGATTAGGGCCGGCCTTGGGGTTTGTGAGGGTGATGGTGATGGTTTTATAGGGAGTGGTGAATGGATGGAGGGTGTAGATTAGCCCATTCAAAATGGAGGGCTAAGATTTCTCATAAGAGAAATTATTTCTTCATGAGAAGTGGAGTGGGGGAGGGTGTAATCCGGTCCAACATAATTAACCTCTCCATTTGTCTTGGCCAATGGGATGAGGGCACCTATAATTAATAAATTGTAACTTAACCCCTTAAATTCGAAAAATTGCACGAACACATAAAATAACGCAAAAATTGTGGAGAAAAATACGGTTTATGATTCGCACGGCAAGGGGGTGTTGGGGGTTTGGCCCGGGTTTAATTTAATGGCCATTGGGATTAAGTAAGGATTAAAATAGGATTAGGCAAAATTTGTATCCCCGATTTAAATAGAATTAAAGTGTCCCGTGCTTTTAAATTAAATGGGGGCACTTGGGTCAAAATTCAAAAATGACGCAAAGGTCAAAAATGGTGGTGGCTTGGAGTCAGCCTTGGACCCTTTAGTTGGTCCGGCTCAACGGGTTAAGTTGGTATCTCAAAATTGAGGGTAACGACATAGGTGTCCGACACGGAATTAAATATGGATTACGGTTTCGAAAAATTGTGAAATTAATTTAGAGCACAACGAAATCTGATTTTGAGTGACGAAAAAGTCCAGTGCCTAATTTGGCAGGTCAAGTCAGAAGTACAATAATCCGATAGAAATTATGGGCTAATATTGGGCTCCGAATAATTAAGCAATGATAGGGCGCGCCTAGGGTTTTAATTAAATAAATTAAAATACCAGACAAACTTAACTCCACTCTAAACCTCAACATCTACTGCTAAATCCAAAATTTTCCAAATCCAAACCTAACTATCTATAGAATAAATCGAGGAGGTTTACAGACGCATAGATGGGTCTAATACTTTTGTGGTCATCAAAGTCACACATACAACTCATAAAGTCCAAAGGAACACTCAACCAAAACTAGTCCAATAAAACGTGTGCAAGGGGCTGTAAAACCCCCTAATTCTAAAAATTGTATTTACTTTTTTAATTAATTAATAATTTAATTATAGTAATTATAAGCTAGATTAGAGGAAATAGAATTTATTTAATTTTTATTTTAGGTGTTTGTTCATTTAGGGGATTTATGGAGCCATTATAATTTTTTTCTAATTTATTCCATGTAGGAGACCCTTTGGACTGTTGCTAGCTTAATGGTATGCACTAATATATATTCTAGAATTTTTTATGTATATATATGTATATATATACAAATATAGTTTAATAGAAAAGAAAAGAAATAAGAAAAAGAAAAAGGAAAAAAAAGAAAAAGAAAAAGAAAAAGGAAAAGAAAAAAGAAAAAGAAAAACAAATAAAACCTAATGGATACCCAAACCCGTTAGCCTAACCCACTATCCGCTATCCCTAATCTACACCGCACCCGCTTGATACAAGCAGCAGCAGCCGCATACGAGAACCCCCCCTCCCCGTTCATCTTTCTCTCTCCCGTTATATATATTACTAACCTCACAAAACCCTAACCCTAGACCGCCTCTTCCCATCTTCTTCTTCTTCCCGCTGAGCCGCGCCGCCCAGCTTGGACGTCCGTCGCAGACACCCCCCGAGCCTCAACCACCCGCGCCACCGTGACCGGGATCAACTGCGACCCCGCGCGCGACAGTTTTGAACAACAATGTACCTGTGTTCATGTGTTGTTTTCCGTGCCCTCGTTCGACCAAACTCGACCCCGTCTTCACCGGTACGTTCATGACTTAACCCCCTTCCATATCTGTGTGTTAGTTGAACTCGAATAGTGCGTAAACCTAGGTGAAAATAGCGACCAAGTTGGCAAAAAACGACAACTTTTGGGTATCGCAGAAAACTGCGGTAACTACCTATGTTCACGGATTCGTATCTCCCAACACAGAGATCCGAATTCGATTTTTCTTTTTGGTATGCGAAGACCACTTAACCTAGTTTATTTTCTGTTAAATACAATAATTTATTAATTGCTGTGTGTAGAATTAAATTAGATGGAAAACCCCAAAAACATAATTTTTTCCAAATTCTAGAAATTGTGATACGGAGCGCTCCCTGCCAAACGGGACCGCCCCATCGTGTACCAAGTATACCAAAAGGTGTGCATAGTATACCCAGACGTGTGGGTTTTCGTGGAAACTGGTTTGAACGCGTGTGCGCGTCGGAATCAGTGTGTCAAAAACTGATGACACCTATACTACTTGGCGGCCTCTGCCGTTCAAAAGACAACATGCTTTGTAAGCCCCTGATTCTCCGAGAGAATCATGCCCATCCTATTT